>VZRU01000209.1:137084-157095 GCA_013398155.1 Pedionomus torquatus
AAGGGAAAAAAAAAAAAAAAGAAAAAAAAAAAAGAAAAACCCCTCTTGGATAATAAAGAAGTAACAAATGAAGACTGAAAGCCTATAGAAGGCGTCTTAACCCAGCGAAGAAAAAAAATGTCAACATCTGTGGAGCTGTCTGCAAAAACAGACCGAACCCCTAATGAATACCCTCTAGAAAAGGCATTCACTTGAGGAAAGGCAAAAGGCTACATTTTTCTATGGAGGTATAAAGATTTTGATGAATCTGCCCTTTCCCTTTCCAGTGCAGTTGAACCAAGCACTAATGTTCATCTTCAGCTGTATTAAAGGGTGCGGAGGGGGGCGGAGGGGGGAAGAGTCTTGATCTGAAAGCTTATGAGGAGGGTGGATTTAGGGAGCCTGGATAGATGTCTGAGCACTAAGGCAAGGAAGAAAAGCAACAGGCATTAGAGAAAATACTGTTTAACAAGAGTTTCTTTAGTCAGCCCATTTGAGCAGAGATTGGTGTGCCATAAACGTAATCCTCTTAGTGCTGACTTAAACGTGTTTGTACAAAACAGGGAAATATAATATGAATGTAATAGTCACGTTTGCTAAAATGCTTAATAAAAAGACAAAAGTCCTTTATTTTGATCTTCAGCTCCAGTGCGGGCTTGGGGCACAGCAGATGTTTTCTCAGAAGACTGCTTGGGGAAAAGAAAAAAAAAAGAAAAGAAAGAAATGCAGAATATGGCTGTGGCCTGCCTGGCTGCAGCTCGGCACCACAGCATCTTCACTGGGGTTTGTCGCTGGCAAAGCCAGCCTTGCCCAGTGAGCCCCCGGGCTCTCTGGCCCATGAGACAAGCTACCATGGATTTGAACTGATAGCCACTTGATGAGGATCAGTTAGTAAACAAGGTGTTTCAGGTGGGAAGGCACAGGCAATTTTCTTTACTGCCCCTGGAGGCTTTGCTACAGGAGGAGCAGCGTTAAGGAATAGTCCCCAACTGGAAAGTCTTCAGCTCCTCCTGAGCTGTGCAGAGTTTAGGTCCGTGGCTGTCAGATTCACACCCAGCTGGAGCTGCTGTGGAGGGATCGTAATGGCCATCCCAGGCTTGTTCCTACCTTGTGCTGTGAACACAGCAGGAAAACTGGTGGCTAGAGTTGCTGTAATCACCATCCTAACATCTGTGCTAATCACAAATGAATTTAAAGACATGAGTGGAATTTGCAGGTTGGGGTGGATTTTTTTTGTTGGTCTTTTTTTTAAAAAATTTATTATTTTATTCTATTTATTTCTATAGTGTAACCATTGAAAATGCTAAACTGAAATAGCAGTGTTTTGTTTTCACTTTTAATTAGTGTTGATGCTGTACAGCCATGCTGGCTAATGTTAAATATATTAGTTGTTTTGTCTTAGGCATTGTTGGTGCTTCACATTGTGAAACATCAGCAATATGTGCAGAAGACACGGTGATAAAATCAGGTTACTTTTCCAAATCTTATAGTCAAACATTGTTATTCCACAGTAAATTTACCTTTCAGATCTGTCTTCCGACTGGAGACAAAGAGCAATGCTGCAGTACTGGGCAGCCCACACAGTGGGGCACAAAAGGGCATCTCCATAACTACCCTTGGGACAGCATGACCCTGGAAGCCTGCTGGGCATGCTGGGCTCCTCTTGGCTCTTGTGTGGCACTGGGGAACTGTTGATAAGAGTAAAATAATGCATTTTCCTCTATTCTTCAAACAGATACCACCTTGCTACAAGATACCATGACTATCCTTGGGCCAGCCCAGGTGTGTGGTGGTGATCGGTGCTTGGTGGCTCAAGGGGTTTAGGTCTAAGTTGGGGTTTCTGTTGCAGGTTTGGGTGCCTGGTCATGCCAAGGTGCCCCTAAGATGTCATCTCCTGGAAATGAAAAGGTGGCATGGGGACAGGGCTGCTTGCTTTCTGCTTCAGCAAATGTCAGCACAAACTAGGTAAAACTTGCTTCTTGAAGAAAATTTACACTCTAATAGGAAAAGAAATGCCCCAGCATTCTTGGAAGCACATCAGATGTTTTCTGGTATGGCCCACAATGTGTACAGCGAATGCAAGGCGTTTTGTGTGGAGAGCAGAGATTTTCCACAATAACAACATTTTTGGTTAAAAAAAAAAAAAAAAGACATCTGGTTTCCCAATTAAGAAGAAAGAAAAAACCCTTTGAAAGCAGATATTTTCTGACTGCCAGAGTCCTGTGCCTGGGCACTGCTGGGCCAGGCAGGGATGGAGAAGCCCCTCCAGCTGCAGAGTGGTGAAGGGAGCCTGGGGCAGTTGGGGGCTGGGCTGGTACCTGGGCCTGGCTCCTGGTAGTCAGTACGTGCGGTTGCATTGATGCCATGTGGTTCAGAACTCCAGCATCTCCCAGGTCCTCTCCAACACTCATCACCAGGCAGAGAGGTTGACAGGTCCTGCGTTTCCCACCAGGTAACTGCTGGGAAAATCTATGGGGGCCACTGAGGCAGGTGGCAGCACCAGGGAGAAAAGAGGAGCATTTGGAGCCAGACTGGTGGGGACACACATGTAATACAGTTTGTCCAGATCTGTGCAGCCAGACAGTGATGGCTGATAAGCTCTGGAGCTGGTGTTGGGTAGTCAGTCATGGTTTGGGCTTGAAATGATGAAAAAAGACCTAAACCAGCCAGCTTGCTGCCTGCAGAGAATGGTGCATTTTTGATAGGGAGAAGAAAGACAATTATTAGGGTGTGCCATCACTTTTTTTGGAGGCTGCTTGCTTGGCAAAGGGAAAATTAAATGGGAGATTTCTGCAGGGCAAGGAAGCTCTTGGTGCTCACTTGGGCAGCGGTGCCCTTGCTCTGTGCTGGGCGGCAAACCCCGTGTGTCACATCTTCCCAAGTGCCACTGGAGGCAGCGCAAGCATTGGAGCAAAGGACACCAAACCAAAGCTGAGGGGCTGGCAGATACCTGTTGTCTCTCTGTCACCACTTGCATCCTGGGTCTGAAATTCCCAGCTGGCAGACAGGGTGTGCATCGCCTTGTCAGGGAGCAGGGGGCTGGAGCAGATAAATGCAAAGAGCTGAATGGCATAGCAGCCCTGGAGGTACTGGTAACATGTCCCTGGTACCTCCTCCTGCTTTCTCCCATACCTGCTTTGGTTCTCTCTCCTGATAGTGGCAGCAGAGACTCCAAACCCTACTATGTTTCCTCCCGGCACACCTGGTTCCTGAGCCTCCTGTGCGAAAGTCACATTTCTTCACCAGCAATGTCGTTACTGTAACGGGAACAACGCAGTTTACAACCCAATAAAGCCCACATCCTTCTGTGCAGGCTCCTCTTACGTGACTCTAATGCTTACAAGATGTGCAACGCTGCGGGACAGCCCCGGTAACCAACGCCCCAGAAAATGCCTCATGTTTTACATTGCTTTGTGGCCGCAGCCCTTGCTAATTAATCCCAGGGACAAGCCTCCTGCAATCGACAGACCCGTGGCTGCTGGCCACTGGTGACCTGCTATAGCTTCCACTCCTTGCTCTGTGGCAGAGCATGATGCTTTCCCCTGCCTGCCATGGGTGCCCCCAGCCACAGCCCACCCTGGGTCCCCGCTTTCAGCCACAGCGCGGGGCTGTTTATGGCCCGGTGCTGGCCATGGCTCGGTGGGATGCCCGGGCGCCGGGGGAAGCGCGGCATTGTCTGGCAGCGGCGTTGTGATCACACACTGCGGCTAACGTGATTTACATCCCATATTCGACCTCTGGCAACTTCAAAGCTGGGGCGAGAGGGGGATTAAGCGGAGGGGCTGGGGCCGGGGGAGCCAGGGGGGGCCCGGCTCACCTTTGAGCTCCCGTTGTCTCCTCCCCGCCGGACCCGGGATAATCATCTCCCTTTGTGCTGTCGGGGAAAGCTGGGGTGCAAACACAGGGACCTTGTCAATATTGGTTTTTGAGAAGACGTTTTTCTATTCTCCCGTGTCTGGAGTTTTTGTACCCAAATCCCCCTGGGGCTGCCCAGTCTTCCCCTGGGAAATCGGGATCCTGGGGGTCCCCGCTAACACCAGCCATTGATTGAAATTTCACACCCACCTGTTTGCACACAAGATTTAATTTGGTTGATTCTTCATGCCCTTTTCCTGCTTAATCGTCAACCTATTGACCTTAATATTAAAAGAGGCTAAGGGCAAGGGAGAGAGAGACTACACTTCTGTAAGGGAACAAAAGCTTCCAGAGAATAAAGTAGGCACAGCCAGCCCTGAGCTAATGAGTCCCCGTTGCACACAGGAGCAGAGAACCCTGTGCGCTACCCTTGGCTCCTCTCCCATGCAAACAGGGCATGTTGCACTGCCTGTCCCTGTCCTTCCTGCCCTTTAGAGGACCTGCAAGTTTAAGGCCAGAAGGGATAGGAGACCACCCAGGGTGGGCCCAGGCACGTACCACCCCACTGTTTTGCTTTTCTCCTGCACTTGTGCAGGGTGAACATCTTTCCTGAAATGCTTCCTGTTTGACAGAACATGCTGGGATGCAGGAACTGGCCCAGTGATGCAGCAGTAGGCAGAGGTCAGGAGCATCCCACACTGCAAACATTGGTCCCTTCTGTGTCCTGGCACCATGGTGTGGCTGTTGCACACACACACCAGAGCAGCATCTGTGCAGCAGCTTGAAGCCCAGCCCAGCGGCCAGGGGTAGTGCTGAGCCCTGCTGTGCCCTGGTGACCTGGCCTGCATGCTCTGAGAGCTGGGGCTGGGCCAGTGGTGGAACTGCGCATCCTCTGCCTGGCACAAGGCAGCCCACAGGGAATAGCTTCCCTGGCCTGTGAATTCAGTAATACCCCAGCTGGCTCAGCTGGGGGCATGGCCAGGCAATTCTTTGGGAGTTTGGCCACTCTCATGCTCACTCTGCCTCTTCATACAGGCGGGTAAAGGGCAAAAGAAAAGGCTTTTGGTGTCTACAAGGGTCAGAGGGGGCAAAAAATAGCCTTTCACCAGCCTGGTGGAAGGAAGGCTGGCACTGTCCATCCCCACTGTTCGTCTGGCAGGAGGCACAGAAACTGTAGGGCAGAGACTTGTGCTAATTTGCTGTCAGACCCCCAACACATCATGCTGTGTTGGCACTGTGGGGTGGCAAGAGGGGCTGGGTGTAACAGTAAAGGCAAGGCACAGCCCGCATGGTCCCACGTGTGAAGTGTGTTCATTCACAGGGACCACTGCGTGGCTGCTGGTTGCCAGAGGCATGTGTCCAGCCCAGGGGTGAGACCTCCAGCAGCAGCCTGTGCTGTAGGGGAACCAGCCAGCTCCAACCCCGGGGGGCTCTGACCACCTTCCTTGCATCACCCTGTTTCACAGGGTAGAGTTTTCAGCGGTCCCTGCACTTGCAGATGTCATCTGCCTGCTTGGAAAATGAAAAAGGAAAAAGAGCTCTATTTTTTTTTCCCCTGCTCTGCCTTAGCTGACATGAAACCCAAGCTGTGTGGGAGCCTGCGAGCGTGTGTGGCTGTGCTCACACGTGTGTGCGGCGAGCCGCCTGTGTCCTGTGCCCCAGCCAGGGCCGTGCCGGGGGTGGGGAGGGGGGGCCTGCGGGTGTGTGTGTGTATGTGTGCCTTTCCCCAGGGGGGCTGTTTTGGTCTGCAGAGTGCGGTCGTGTTTATTTAATATCTGACGTCCCTTCTGTCTTCAGCGCTGACATTAATTGCCAGACAATGAGCAATGGAGCCCAGATGTTCCCCGACGGTGGCCTCCCTTCCTTCGCCAGTGCTGTGCGGTTGATAAAAAAGTCCAAGGGGGAGTTGTATTTGGGCCACTGCTGCTGCAGGGCCATTACTGGGAGCATGGGGTGGGGGGGGTGTTGCAGGTCAGCTGGGGATGCCCGTGCATGGGCAGCTCCTGCCCTAGCTCCTCCATGGTGAGAGCTGGGCATGGGCAGCACGGGCACCAGGGAGCAGGGGCCGTACAAAGCGCTGGAGGTGAAACCCACCGGTGGATGGGCTGATCTCCAGGACCTCTCTGAGTGTCCCCTGCCCTGACTGCAGCAAAAGGCAGGCTGTGCCCAGCTGCCGTGCTGCTGGCATGCTCGCTTGCCAGCCTGATATTAACATGGCAGCCTGTCATTTCTTAAATACCCTTACTTGCAAAACAAGAGGCTGTTCTACAGCAGACGTGGCCTTATCAGAGAGCCACAGTGCCGCTGGGGCCCCCGTGCATCCAGCCAAGCACCTGGTCTGTGGCTCTGCGGCTGTGCAGGAGGCTCTGGGTGCCCCCGGGATTTGTCCTTTCAGCATGGGGCAGGATTGATGAAATGCCGCTGATGGATTTGCAAGGGCTGGGCTGGGCAGAGGAAGGCAATGTTCCCTCTCTGTCCTCTGTTGTTGGTAGGACACCCACCCGGGGAAGATGCCCAGTTCCCAGCTCTCCCAGGGACTTAGCATGCACCCACTGCTAATCATTAGACTTTATTCTTTAACTGGGAGTGAATTATTAGAACAAATGGCACTGGAGACTAATGTATGGGATTGTCTTATTTTTAGAAATGATGTCTGTCATACTGGCATCACTTCCTAAGGGATGCGCGTGACAGGGAGCGTAACCAGCAAACCAGCCTGACCAGCAAATAACCCCTTGCACGGTTTCCATATTGCCTTTTTAAACAGGAAGGGAACATGATACAAACGCTATGTGAATTATGATCTGAAAAGTTTTCCTGGCAGGTTGTCACATGAGTTGTTAGTGTCATTCTTTGACATGCACACTCAAAGCCACTGATTTAACCCTCTCGCCTGCCTGGGAGGGCTGCCAGGTGAAGATTTTCTTCCTCACCTCTCTGGTCAGCTTTTTTGTCAGGTATTCTCAGGAGGTGATTTCATATGAGCACCTGAGCTGGGGCTCCCCAGCTGCCAGAGTTTGGGTGCAGCTTGAGGCACTGGTGAGTGAAGGTAGGCAGGGAGACACAATGCCTGCTGCAGCTGCCCTCTCACCCCAGGGCTGCCTGGCTGGGAATTGGCCAAATAACCCCTCCTGTGCACCACCGCCTTTCCCCCAGTGCACTGGGGCATCCTTACCCCCCAAAAACATCCCTGGCCAAGGCGAGGAGCATGTGGGCGCACGCTCAACCCATGGGGGCTCTGCATGTGGGCGGGGGTCCCTGCCCACGTGTGTGCTCATCTCCTTCTGGGCTGCCTTGGCCACAGCTTCATGCAGAGCCCAGCTGTGCTCTGGCCAGAGAACATCCGCTGTGGAAACCTGGGAGGAGCTGACAATCCCCAAAGATTGGCTGCACACCCAGCCAAGCAAGAGCTGCTGGCTCCTGGCCTAATTTGTTGCAAATGTACTTCCATGTGGTTCCAATCTGGAGCCCCCGCTCCCCTCCCACCGCGGCTCTCTGGGGCTCGGCAGGGGCTGGGAGCAGCCCTGACACTGGCCGAGGCATACGGCAGCCGCCCAGCTCCTTGACCCTGAGACCTGTCCCCCTGGAAAGTCCATTCCTGGGGGACACAGAGAACCTCCACTCCTGCCTAGGGGTGAGACCTCCTCATGGCAAATTCCCACTGGGGACACCATGCCCAGATAGGTCCCTGCCCCCATGGAGGGGCTAACATTGGCCCATTGGCACTTAGCCAGGCCTCGGGCATCCTCTTCCCATTGGGGTTTGATTTTCATCTGCTACTGGGTGATTTGTAGGTGTGGCACTGGGCTGGCAGCCCGGAGCAGCCAGCATCCTTATTTAGCCATCTCTTTGCCCTCCCCAGTTGTCGGCTGGGGCCATGGCTGCCTGCTCCTTGTCCTCAGGTGCAGGTGGGCTCCTGGGGCCATGCTGGGTCCTGCCAACTCAGCAGGATTTGGGGCAGGAGAGAGCAAGCCTGGGAACGGCTCACTGCACCCCGTGCGTGGAAGCCCATTAGGGATGCCAGCAGCACTGCATCGCTACCCCTGCATCCTCCTGCCTGTGAGGCTCTGCCCTGCTGTGCCCCTTGGCACTGCTGCCCCACAGAGTTGTCCCCTGGCAGTGCTGGTGTCACCACATCACCCTCTAGCACACTGGCTCCAGCAGAGATGTCCCCAGGCAGCACCAGGCTCCTGAGCCTGCCTGTCCCTGCAGTTTCTTCTGCAGGGCAGAAGCAGGGCAGGTCTCTGCCCCTCACCACCAGCATGGTAGGGAATGAGGACCAGGGAGCTCTCTGTCAACATCCCAGTGCACAATCCCAGCATCAGCACTTCCAGGCAGGTCTTCCCCTTGTGCCACGTACACATCTGTACATCTCCCAGACTAATGCAAGCACCACATATTCATTTGAGATCTTCCATCTGAGGGTCTTTTTCCATCTTTTGGAGTCCTTGCCTATGTCCTGCAATGCCCCTTCAGCGCCGCTAAGCAAATTTAAACTCAATTGAAAATTAGCCCAGATTCAAACACCCTCTTTTCCCCCAACTCATGCTTTTGGAAGGAGATTACATCAAAGCTTCACACTATTCAATAAAAAACTGCCCCATCAAGCAAAGTTACAGCCCCTCTCCTCTACAGTGTTTATAGCTGGATTAAAAATGCTCGGCACAAGGTTAATGCTAGGAGCATTGAAATAAAATGGCATAAAATGAGTTCAGTCCTCCTCGGGTTTCAGGAGAAGCAGGGTGAACTGTGCGGGGGAGCGAGCAGAGCCGGCACCTGCAATAACATCTTCGGTGTCACTGCAGGAGTGGAAAAGGAAATGAGCAATCAGGGAGCCGGCAGCAGCTCGGTGGTGGCCGGGTGGGCTCGGCTGCCATTGCTGCCCCTTGCCAAACCCAGAGCCCTCCCACGGGCAGCACTGTGCTGCTGGCACCCCAGGGTGGCTGTGCTGTGGCTGTTGGCAGTGTGGTCCCTCAGGCAGCCTGCAGTGCCTGTATCACTGGGAAGAGACAGTGGAGATGGGGAGATGGGGTCTGTCTGCCACTCTTCGCCTCCAGCCATTGGGGTGGGTCCAGGTGCCAAGAAGGAAGAAATGTCTCCAGCAAGTACTTTTGGATCCTGGGAAATAAGTGGTTTTGCTAAGATGCAGAAGCATCTGTGATGGCTGTGGGGGGATGCACATGCAGGCATTACCTTGCAAAGAACTTTGTCCCTGTAGAGAGATGCTGGGAAGAGCTTAGCTGGACCCTGCAGAAGACCGGACCCCAGGAGGCTAGGCTCCCTCCCTACATAAAAAGCCAAGCTAACGCCTTTGGGGTGACTCAGGACTGCTGTCAGGCTTGCTGGAGCAGTAGCAGGGCTGTTCCACCTCTGCTGCAAGGGTGTCGTGGGGAGAGGCAATGCCTGGGCTCCCTGCGAGGTGTGCAGCCCTCGCTATGCCGCAGCGCTGCCGCCCCGCTGCAACCAGGCACTGCGCGTTGCCTTTTAAGATCAGAAAGGTTTTTGAACTGACGTGAGCTCTGGTACGTGGAGGAGAGCGTACAGCAGGGTAATTAAAGTGTAAGAGCGAGGCCGGGTTTGCCTTTAATGGCTTGCAGCTGCAAATATTTTTCTGTCTTCTTGAGCCCACTTGTAAGCTGTCTGGCTGTATTTCTCATCCTGGCCAATTAGATTCCCATGTGTGCTGCAGGAGTGAAAATATAGAAAGTGAATAATCCTCCAATTCTGCTCCTCGTTGCAGAGGCCTTTGAACCTCTGGCTGCCATGGCTCCCTCCCACCCCAGCCCCATTACTGCCTTGGCAAGCCCCTCCGTGCCCACCTCACCTGCTCTCTTTGTAACCCAACTTCACCTCTAGCAGAGCTGCCTGGGCATCACTGCGATTCATCTTCAAGCCTTTCTGATCAAAGTTGGGGGCCTTTCCCAACCCCCCCCCCCTTTGACAATTTTTACAGCCATATTCCCTTTTGGATGCTGTTTTTCTGCCAAAATTTCCACTCCAAAATCAAAAGGGGCAGTCCATTAATAGGAGGCAGCTGTAACAAGTACACTATTGTGTTGTCTTCTCCAAGGTACCCAGAATTTTTAATAAACTGTGGGGCATGGGGAGCTGGTTGCCTCCAAGGAGGGGGAGGCAAAGGCTGGGGAGAGGGAGCTGGCAGACACTGCAGTGCCATAAAACACAGCCCGGCAGCGCAGGGCCTTCGGCACGCTCGGCGCTGCGTGGCGGTGGGAGCGGTGCAGGAGGCATTCGGCAGCTTCCCGGCTCCCTTCCAGCTCCGAGATCAGGTATCGGTCGGGATACGCTGCTTGCTTTGATCCCTGTGGGCTGACAAGGCTCTTTGCCAGGACCCACGCAGGCAAACAACAGGCTCACTGCCTCGGCTGCCCTGCGCCAGGCTGCCCAACGCTGGCGGGGCGGCTCGCTCCGGGGATAGGAGCTACAGTTCCCAGGAAAATGCTGGGGAGCCAGGAAGGGTGGGGGGCACAGAAGTTTTAAACTGAAAGGGGGGAGATTTATATTAGATATAAGGAATAATAACCCTTTACTGTGAGGGTGGTGAGACACTGAAAGAGGTTGCCCGGAGAAGCTGTGGCTGCCTCATCCCTGGAGGTGTTCAAGGCCAGGCTGGATGGGGATTTGAGCAACCTGGTCTGGTGGGAGGTGTCCCTGCCCATGGCAGGGTTGTTGGACTAGAGGATCTTTAAAGTCTCTTCCAATACAAACTATTCTATAATTCTATGCTGCGTGAGCTGCAAAGGGGTCCCCGTGCTCCCTGAACGATGCAGGGTGGGTGGCCACAGTGCTTTGACTACACCTAGCTGTCCCAGTGCAGCTTGGCCCCTGCAGTGACACCCTGACTGGGGACACTGGGGCTGGTTTGTCACTGTGCCTGGCTCTCCAGCCCCATGGTGCTGGCAGCCTCGCTGCCCCACTAGGCACAGCTCTGCCCTCTCCTTGGCTGCTGGGCTGCAGCCTGTCAGCATCGCTGGCCCAGGGAGTGCAAGGCACATGGCTGGGCTTGGTGGTGGCAAGTGAGCCAGTGGCATTTTCAGCCATGCCATTCCCCAGCCTCAGGGGACCATGCCCCTGCCAGGGCAGCCCCATCCTCGACCCAGCCTGGGGGATGGCTTGCTGGCATGGCTCACTGCAAGGGGATGGCGGGACACTCCATGGATGTCAAGGACACCCATGCACCAGCAGGGAAGCTGGTAGGGAGCTCATGTAAGCGTAATGGGGTATAAACCTGAAACAGCCACAGCCATGAAAAGCCCAGACCCTGGTTCCCAGTCAGGTTTGGGTCTCTCTGGGAAATGTCAGTGTTATTCCCCATTCATACTCAATGCAATTGCAGAAGGTCCCCAAGGCCTTCTCTGACTCATTCCCCATGACGGACATCAGCCGGCACCCAGCAGGACCTTGTGTGAACTGTCTTGTCTGGTCAGGAGCTGTACATGATGCCGCTCGAAACCCCTGGCACCCATGGCTGAGCTACCGGAGCAAGGCAGGCAGAGCAAACCCCAGCCAGGGCTCCCACATCAGCCAGTACAATCAAGCAGCCCTCACTGCAAATCCCCAGGGGTCCTGTCCTCTGCTCCGGTGAGGTTTGGGAGCACCCTACAGCAGGACGAGCCAAGGGCAGGGAGGCAGGTTCCCGCACTGGGGTTTGGGAGCAGTGGGGCAGAGGGGCCGACCTCATGGGCTCACCATCCCAAGTCAAGGTGAGGACGGGCTGGGAGCAGATGGGACCTGCTCTGTTGGTGAAAGAGCGTTTCTGCTATTTATGCTAAGCGGTGGGAATGCTGCTCAAGCATTTCGGATGGCTCTGTAATGAGGCCGGCCTAAATATGCCAGCATTGTTTGTGCCGGACAATTAAAAACTCCCCCTTGCCACATTAACGGTGTCTCTGGTGGCGGAAGGGCCCGGGAAGGCGCGGGCGAGGGCAGCCCACAAAGCCCGCCTTTTGTTTTGTGCTCCTTTGAACCCGCTCAAAGCCCCCGTTTCAAGGGGTGGCTTTTGTTTTCTTTTCAGCAGGCCTGAACCCAGAGCCGCCTGTTGTTTAGCAACACAGAAATGTGACCTTAATTGACTCTGCTCTCGGGTGCACTGTGTAAATCACTTCTGGCACCCGCGGGGAGTGCATGATGTGTGTCCCCCTTCCCCAGCCTCAGTACGTCGGGGAAGCATCCTCCCTCCAGTCACTCGTGGTCCCTGGCTGGCAGGGGAGTGGGATGGAAATCAGGGCTGGAACACTCCTGTTCCTGTGGCAGAGGGTTTCCCCTTTCCATGGGGAAGCAGCAAGATCTGTCTCCCTCAGCCCTTCAAAGCCCTTTTGCAGCCAGTTTGCTGCTGTGTTTACAGCCCAGCTGGGTTGGTACCCCTCTTTACCTGCCTTCCCCGGGACTCACTGGGTTAAACTTTACTGCAAGATAAATTAAATGACAACGGTGAAAATTATTAAGTGATGAAAAGGTAACGACTCCTCCTGCAAACGTCTGACACGCACTTAGCCAGACGACTTATTTGTAGGATACCAGGGGGCTGATACATTAACAGATATAATTTGCGGTCTCCCGAGGAGAGGTTAAGGGCTGGGAGCACGGCTCCCTGGGAGCTGCCCCGTCTCTCCACCTCGCCTGCCCTAGCCTTAATCAAGCGATCATCTCAGCCTGCGCCTCGCCGGCCGCCTCGCTCCTTTCAATGGGGGAAAATTTGCAGACAAATTCCTGCCAGCGGGATGTTGGAGCTCTCCTGCGTGGCGGGATAAAGATACCTGTCACCTCCGCCTGGCCCCGCCACCGGCTCACGCTGGGAGCGCCGTTGAAGGAGCACCATGCTGATACCCTTATTTGATTACGCCTCTTCATGCCTTCCTCTGTGCGGGAAGAGCCATTCAGCAGCTGCACCGCGGCGCTGCCAGCATGGGCTGGCCCCGTTGCTGGCCTTTTGTTAGCCCCGTCAGCGGCACGCCGGGTGTCAGGGCTGCACGGGGGGTCCCGTGCCACCTCCCCCCCGTGCCAGGGCTCTTCCCTGTGCTTTGCAGCAGGGCCCTGGCCAGGCTGTTGATTTTTAAACAGAAAATGGTAAAAACAAGGGGGAAAATGGGGTTTAAATAAAAACATGAATGGCCCCATGGGTAAGAGTCCATTCCTCCTTTTGCTTTGCTGTGCTGTTGGCATGATGGAGATACAGCTGCCCAGTACCTGTCAGCCATGTCCAGCAGGAGAACCCAGGGGCACATTACCGGGATCAGCCCCATCTGCTGCTGGCTGCTGTGGGATCTGGCTCTCCTGTGGCTTCGGGAGCTTCAGTTGGGTTTGTGAGCTTGCAGAGAGGGGATCAGTCAGCCCTCTGTTGGGAGCTCAGATCTCAGCACCTGAAGATACTTCTGGCACAAAGAGTCTTTGGCTTCAATCTCAACATAAAGACTGATTTGCAGATTCCCTGGCCAGAGCCACCTGCCCCGTGCCACGCTACCTCTACTTGTTGACAATGTCCATTGTAGTCTGCCTTGTCCCAAGGATCAGCGATGGCCACCTTGGGTGCCAAGGTGTGCCCTCTACTGCTGAAGCTTTTGGCAGATCATTCCATGCTGCCCTAGCCCTTCAGCTCCTCTGCTACCTCAAAAATTCTCCTGTATCTTATGTCAAGGTAAAATATGCTGCTCCAGGTGATGCTGGGGTAGGAGTCCCCAACTGGCCCCGCAGCAACCCTGCAAGGCAGCCTGGGTTCCTGCCTCTCCTTCTGGGGTTAATCACCCAGACTGTTAGAAATGTGGAGCAATTGGCCCTTGTTTCACTTTTCCCTACTAGATTAGAGAGCTCTTAAGTACCTGCCTTGTTATTTCTGCCAAGGTACTTACGTACCAAGGTCCTTGTGACTGTAATCAAGCTGCCTCTTGATCTTCTTCCTGATAAACTAAGTAGGCTGAATGTCCTGTCTGCCTCCATTGGAAACTATCCTCAGCCCGTGTCATGCTCTCCTGGGTTTTCTCTGCAGGATCTCCAGCTTGGGGAACAGCCTGCTTTGATGACATCTGCACAGAGATGGCCTCGAGCATGCCAGGATTGGACCTGCTGGTGCAAAGTCACACCCCTGTGCTGGCTCTTCCAAAACAGCCTTTATCTCTTGCAAAGCCAGTGGTGGAAGGGATGACAAGGTGGCTGTGCAAACCTCCAGTCTCTCCTGCCTGCACGGCTGCAAATTCTCCTGTGAAGCCTGTGGGCTTTGGGCACCTGTCCATTTCTTTCCTCCTTCCCCACATCAAAGTTTGGACTGAGCATCAACCATCCTCAAATCTCCCTCCAGTGAGTTCTGTTCCTCTGGGCAGGAGCAGGACTCTGGGGAGCTGTGCAGTGATGAGTGTAGTTGGGGCAGAGCATCTCTGGAAGAGAGGGAATTCTCCAAGTAGTCAGGGAGGGAATAGTGAAGACCAGCTCTTACCGGAGTGTCATGTCCATCTTCTGACTCCCAAGCCCAACTCCAGTCTCTAAGAGAGCCCCAGTGATCTCCAGTACTGATTGCTGATTGCTCTCCATCTTAGGAGCTGATGGCCTCCACATGGCTGGCTGGAGAGTCATGATCTGGGTGGCCACAGCACAGCAAGGAAGACATCTGGGTCCTTGGATGCAAGGTGTCACCTGGAGGAGCCCAGTCCCTTGGGTCAGAGCCATGATGAAAGTAGTGCCTGTGGTCTTTGCTGGCTCCAAAGTCACTGTGCAGAGAGAAGTGCCACATGGACTGAACCATCACTGTGTTTGTAAAGATAAAATGACACTCCAGTACCTAATTATCGCTTTTGACCAAAAAAGCCCCATATTCCCCATATTGCAGGCAGCATCCTGGAGTCCCTGGTGCCTGGTTGGCCCTGCCGCCCCATGCACACTCACTGCCCAGGCCCAAAAGTGGCATTTACTGGACTCAAGTCACTGCCCTCCAGCAAAGGGGCTCTCGGCTGAGCCCCAGCAGCATGTCCTGCCACCGGCACCTCCTGAAAGGGACCTTCCGCCGCAGCCCCGGCCCATTGTCCCAATGGGATAATTGGAGGGAGAAGTGAAACGGGGCTATAATGAATTCTGCTGCTATTCAACAGGGCTGGGAGGCAGAAAGCTCGCTGGTCCTGCCAAAGTGCTGAGGCTGCTACTTCCATTCTGTGGCCGAAGGGGAGGTCTCCAGAGGGCAGTTCGCTATTGAGGAGGCTCTGGGGTTGAAACAACACCCGGCATCTGAAGTTTTACCCTTTCTGCGCAACTGTGCTGTGATGTGGCTGTGCACCGGGACCTTCCCTGTGGGCTTGGCAGGGCTGTAGCCAAGCTGCTAGTGCTTGCTGGCTTGCATAGCGCAAGGCTGTGGCGGCTTGACGTGTCAGGGTATCACACTGTGCTGCGCTCTCAGCTTCAGCTCTCCTGCCCTTCTTGCCAGATCTGGCCAAATCCTCATTGTCCCCTCCCCAGGGTCCTGTCCAAAGCTCCTTTGTCTATAGTGACTCCTCTCAGGCCCCAGATCAATGCCTGACACCCCACCCCCACCCAACACCCAAGCACAGTTCCCCCAGTCTCCCCTACCAAGGGCTGCACCCCCAAAAAGCTTTTGGGGATGATGGAGCAGCCCTGGAGGGGAGACCCAGCCCAGGGGTGGATGGATGGAAAATCTGTGCTGCGCTTTCCAGGCACCCGAGGCCATAAAGGGCTGGTCGGCGAAGCTTCTGTGTGGTCCCTTCTGCGTGCAGGCAGAGCCCCGTGGCAGGCAACTCCTCTCCCACGCACTCCTGCCGGTAGCTGGCCCTCTCCAGACATCTTGCATCGCTCTGCTCAGCCCCGCTGCAGCTGCTGCTGAGCTCCTGTTGGGGTCTCACACACAGGGTGGGATTCTCCCCCCGAAGCCTGCAGACCCTCCCGGCAGCAGCCAGCTGGAGGCAGGGACGCTGCAAGGAGCAGTCTCCCAGGATGCTGGGCTGTCTCAGGCACACAGAGCCCAAGTCCATGGTGCCTCAGCCCCCAGGGAAAACTTTCTGCCAATTTGCCAGAGCTGCAGAGGGATCGGTGCCAGAAGAAGAGCTGGCAGTCTCTGTGAGGGTCGGCTTCCTGCACACGAAACTTGGAGGGGGTGTGGGGGTGCCCAGATGCCTCCACGGCACAGGGAGGCACATAGAATGAGGGCAGTGAACCAGGCAGGGTTACAGGGCAGCCCCCAAGGTTGCCAGTGTTACTCCTGCCCTCGTCTTATTTTATGTCCAGGCACTCTTTAAGCAAACTCATAAGTAAATCCCTTCCCTGTCTTGCCTTTTGGGATGACACGATTTCAAACCTTGGAGGGGATTTAGGGCTTTTGCCTCCAGCCCGGCAAAAGGGCAATCAGCACACCACTGGCAATTACAGCCACAGTAATATTCCACATCAGTGCCATAAACAAGCAGACAGGAGAGCTCAGACCACAGCATCCTAAAGAGCAAGGGAAGACAAACAGGACTTTGTCCCAAGGTTCAGAGGAGGTTGCAGGCATCCCCAGGGCTAAATACTGTTCTTCCCAGTGCACAGTGCTCTTATAACACCTTAGCTCAGCGGAGCTTATCCGGCTGTCACAAGCCTGAAGGAGAGCCCTCCTGACCTCACTGGGAAACAGCTCCAGCGAGCAATAAACCGGCTCCTGTTTATTTTGGGAGGGGGGTCTCAGTGGGCTTTAGCACAGGAGAGAGAGCTCTGAGCTGTGAAACGTGGATGACACCAGAGCTGCTGCTGGAGCAGCCGCTAGCAAGCCCATGGGGCCAGCTGAGCTGTGAGCCTCCCCAGTGAAGGTTGAGGGGCCACGGACAGCCCGTTCCGTCAGACCTTTTGCTGTCCTGTGTTCCCATGGGTGATGGTTAACTAGCCCCATCTGCAGCCTGCCCCTCCAGACAGACAAACACCAGGCGATAAGGGATACCTCGCCCTGTGCAAGGTCTGCCGCGGGGGCGACGGCAGGAGGGGGGAGAAGTGGATGTGCTGTGGGCTGCTCTGGTGCAGAAGGAGCTCCCCAAGAGGCACCTTGTGACCCTTGTGCTCACTGTGAAGCTGGCTGAGCAAGCACAATGCTGCTCACTGCCATGCCCCTCTTGCCTTGGCTTCTTTGCCTGCTTCCATCCCACCACCCTCAGCTGCCCAGCAGCAGGTGGTCATGGTGGTCCAGCTCCACGGTTCCTTTGGGGATGTGACCCTGCTCACCTGGTGCCCAGCAGCAGACTCATGCTCAAAACCTCCAGGGAGAGGTGACCCCAACAGGCATCTCCACAGGCAGGGTCTGCCCATGGCCTCTGCCTGCAGCCTGCCCGCACACAGCTGAGCCCAGCAGGGAAGGCAGCAAGCGCCAGCACTGTCTGTGAGAGCACAAACAGCTGCTTGGAGCCCGCGCAGAAACACCAGCCTGGGCTGTCCAGCTGCCAGCCCCTCTGTTTCAGAGCACAATGAAAGCTGAAGGATGGCTGAAATCAAGCCGACCCATGGGAAGGGAAGCAGAGTTCTGTGCTGTGGGATGAGCCAGTGCTGACCCCATGGCAAGGAGGGAGGGTTGGCTGTAGGGAGAAAGAAAGCATCCATCAGGCCCACCAGGGTCCTCACCATGAAACCCTTGTGTGGCTATGGACCAGCCGGAGCCCTCCCAGATGCAGAGCTGGGGATGAGGGCTCCAGTTTACCTGTCCATTCACCATACACATGACTGGTTCAGTTGGGAATGCTGCCTACTTTGTCCTGATGTATCATCATCCCAAAGCTCCCCCAGCCCCTTCCAGGCTCATCATCTTCTCCAGCACCCATCAGGCAGCAATGCAGCCCTGAAGGATGTCCTGGTCTCTCCTCCATAGCTGGAAAGGACTCCAGTATTGCTCTTGCATTTATATGTTGCAGTTAAACCCCTGAGTGCAATGGGCCATTTGCTCTCCCCCACCATAAACTGGATTCATTTCACTGCTGGGACAAAGACAAGTTGTCTTCCAGGTCTGGAGCTAAGCTGTTGCTGATGGAGGCAGAGACGGGGCTCAGACCAACGCTGGAGCCACAAAAAAAAACCCAAAAAACAAAGCCAAATGTTGCCCAAGCCCAGCAGTATCAGCCTGTTGTGGTCCTACTTTATACTAGTCACAAGTCTCAGTGAGAATGCTGCTGGGCTGTGGTGGGCGCAGACCCAGAGCTGTCTCCCCTGTTTGGCAGATACCCTGTGTGTCAACGCTGCCAAAAGAGATGGGAGTGCCTGGGCTGCAGCAGGGCTGTGGAAGCAAGAGACAGGCAAGATACGTAACTGTGAGGTTCGGCATGTGTCTCTGCATCCTGCTCCCTCTCTTGGTACAAACACTGTCCAGATTTCCAACGTCAGAGGGAGAGACACCAGCCAGATTGTTTTACGGTTTCAAGAACTCTTAATGTTTTCCAGAGAACAGAGCTGCAGCCCATCTTCTGCAGCGGAAAGAGCTGCAGCAGCCTCTAGTTATTGCCGACAGCCCTTGGACCTCTTCAGCAGCCAAAAAAGGCCAACAAAACACAGGGCATCCTTGTAAAGGCTCTTGCAGGGCACCCTGGTGTGCCCATATCCAGAGTGGCTTGTGCCACCCCAGTCCCCAAGGTCCCACAGCAGAGAGCAGCCTCCTCCTGGAGCTGCCATGGCTCCTCGGGCAATGTCTCCCTTGCAGAGCAGGCATGTGTGCTGGTAATCTGGGTGCTGGCATGACTGGGTGGTGTGGTGGGAGCCAACACCCTGGGGCTGACACAGGACCCTGCATGGGGAGGAAGGATCCAGTAGAGGCCCCACTCCAAGGTGCAGTTTTGGAGATGACTTTGCAGTAGGCTTGATTGGAGACAGGCTATGTTTCCTCAGGGGGCTGGGAGGACACAAAGGAAGACCTGGCTTTGTGGGGAGTCACAGGGTGCCCTTGCCTTGGCTCCCAGCTCCTGTGTCCCAGTCCCACAGTGAGGCTGAGTCTCAGCCTCTGCTCTAGCAGAGCTGCCCAAGCCACGCTGGTGTGCTGCCAGGCTCACTACAGCAGGTCTGCTTCTAATTAAGCGGGACACTGCTTTTGTACAGCTGAACCCCTCAGGAGTTTGGATATGGAGTCTCTGCCCCTGTGGCCAGGCTCCTGAGGCTTCCTCCCATGCAACGGATGAAGGAAGCTGGGGCTGGAGGCTTTGGGAGCACGTGCTGAGATGGCACATCCTACCCATGCAGGGTGCTGGCTGTGTCCCTGGTGTGGGAGAGTTGTGCCATGTCCTGCCTTGGGCGTTTAGTTTCCTTGAGCTCCAAGGCAAAGCCAAAGGCTATTGTCACTCTGGGCAGATAAGAGTTAATGCCCCAGCAGTTGTGCTGAGCTGCCTTTACTGGCAATAACCCCCAGCTAGAAACAGCTTCCTAATCATTATAGATTACAGGTAGCCCTACCTCCATGGCCAGCCTTTGGTAACAGCACCTCTGCTCTGCCTTGTTGCCTCACCAACCCGCCTCGGCAAACACCCTGAGGACAGCCCCCGCCACCCCCAGCCCTGCACCCCTTCAGCGTCTCTCACGCCTCATGCCACCCTCGCTGTGGTGCTGGCAGGCAGGACATGTGCCACCCAGGCTGCTCCAGGTGCTCACCACCAGTGAGCCCAGGGTCAAATGCAGGAAGAGCAAACCAAAGCCTGCGTGGGTCACATCGCTGTCCTTGGACATTTGCAAGACACTGTCAGAGGGACCCGGCACCTGTGTGCCAGGGGGACAGCTATACTGGGGCAGGGGACATCACAAATCGCTCCTGCTGCGGAGGCTGGGAAGGGGAGAAGTTTGTCCCAGCTCAGCTGGGAATGCCGCCCCCGGCACCAGCGGATGGCATGGCTGGCCACAAATGCGTAATGAACAGGAGCAGTCGTTTGTCCGGGCTGACCCCCCCAGGAAGTCCGCTCTCCACAACAAACCGGGCTTTTGTTTGACTTGTTTTAAGTAAAACACATCATCCCCGTAAATCACAGGTCCCCTTCCCCCCCCCGCTCCCAGGGCAGCAGCAGAGCGGAGGCGGGTGCTGGCCTTGGGCACTGGCACAAACCTGAACCGGGGGCTCCCCGGGTCTTGGCAGGACCCGGCCCACGGGGTCCGCCTGCCCTGTGCGGGAGCCGTGGGGCTGGAGCATCCAGCCGTCCCCAACCCGCTCACGGCCCCGCCAGCCCCCAGGACCTGCAGT
>VZRU01000209.1:162711-203109 GCA_013398155.1 Pedionomus torquatus
TTTTGAGTATACACAGTAATGTTTTTCCACCTCCTCCAGTACCTGATCTGCACCTGTACGGGGCCAATCCCACACGTATCACCTGATCTTGCCTTTTCAGAGACCGTGAGAAAAATAAAGTTCCAGAAAGAAGAGACATGTTTGCAGATCTCACCCGTGCAAAGGCCTCATCTCTGCAGAGGCTTGCCTGCTGAGCCTTCGGAGTTTAAAAAAAGGAAAATAAATAAAAGGGAGAGTGTCATGTTTAAAACTGCAGAAAAGTACAAATCCAGGCTTTCTTTCGGCTCCTTGATGGAGCCACAAGCCTTTTGATTTAAAAACAAAGAGCAGCCTTCAGCGGGTAAGTTTTAACTTCAGATGAGCAGTATTTGACGTAAGCCTCAATTAGCTAGACATTTGGACAAACTCGAGCGAGGAAAAGAGCGAGGCTGCCCTGGGGAAGTCACCACCAAAAAGCCTTTTCTCAGTCTCCTTTATGGGGAAATTGGGGACAACTGATTAGCTTGAAATTTGCAATGCGTTTCTGCAGAGCCTAAAAAAGTTCTCGGGTGTACCAGTATTTTTTTCTAGTGCTGTTTATCTGGGTGTATCTGGGGAGGGAAAAATAAGGAGAGGTGCCACAATTAGTGCGCTGGTGTTCTGCCTCCTGCGGGGATTTGCAAAGGGCTCAGGAAATGCAGAGCTGGGCAGGCCTGTCCCTCCCAGCCAGGAGTGAGAACAGGCTGTAATTATGTCCATGTTTATGGCAGCCGAGGAGCTGCTTAACCACCTCTAATTGCCGGCACCAGGTCGGAGTCTCTGGGGGATGAGAGGAGGACAGGCTGTCTTCCAGGCTTGCCAGTGCTCACCCACCATGGGAACTGAGCAACAGGAGCTCTCCTGGCCTGGGCTCCCTCCCTGCCTGCTGCAGAGCCCATGGGGAGGGTTTGGCTTTTGGGAGTGTGTGAGCAGCCAGGTTGCGGGGCCTCCAAAATTCATTGGCTTCTGTGGGGGCTTCCTGGAGCCCCAGCTGAGCACTGCGCAGGGAGGCAGTGACAATGGTGTCCCTGCTCCACATCTCTGCCACCACCAGCCTCCAGTTGTGAAGTGCTGTACACGTGCATGGGTTGTGATCCCCAAGCAGATGCACGTGTGGATTCCCTGGGGATCAGGAGAGGAAGGGGAGGATTTGCATGGAAGGATGTCTCTGGAAATGAAGTGGCCGAGGCCAGGTTTAGGCTGGAAGGAGGTGGTGATGGGGTGTGTAACCCCTCAGAGGCTCTCAAACACATCCAGGCTTCTCCAGCTTTTGCTTGGAAGAAGGTGTCAAGGGGGAAGATGAAGCCCTAAGATAAGGGGCTGCCCCAGGCACTGGGCTGTCCCTTGTCCCACAGTTCTCCAGCAATGATTTTTTCTTTGCTCGAGCAGTCGTCTTGGGTTACAAATTGGGAATTGTCCAAACCAGATTTGGGAAGAACCTTTAGACAGCGCATTAAGGCATTACTGACTGGCAGAACATCGGAGGAAAAATGTGTTGGCAAGAAAATTTAGAATAGTCCTGGGCACGGGCCCAGGGGTGGGAAGGTGGAATAAAATAGGATGCTGCTGCTGGTGTGGCATGCAGGAGGTGAGGAGGTGGCAGGACTGGCTGTGCTTGCTCTCCACTCCTTTAGAAAGCAGCCAAGATGAGCAAAATGTGATCTAGAGATCTAAAAGCCTTAATATCTAAAGCTTCCAGGACCCTAGGAAATGCAGAAAGCAGAAACCAGGTTGCTTGTAGAGCTGGGGTACAGGCTGGAGCCCAGGAATGGCACACCCAGCCTTTCCTCCTTGGGTCACGGACTGGAAACCTAGCCTGGGTGCAGCTCAAAGTCATTACCACCCTGAAGGTTGGAAAACAAGTATTGCGTCTCAGGGACATGTCCCTGGCGCAGATGACTCCTCTGGGCAGCCTCACACACATGCCTCCACTCGTGGTCCCTGTCCCAGAAGCTGTTGTGCAATCTATACTCAACTGGCTCCCCTGGGAGATGTGGTCTCTAAAGATTTGGGTACAGGTTTCAGGGTTTTTTTCCCCTCCATAAATGATCTTTGGGACAAGGTCACTTTCAAACTGACAAAACTTCCTAGAGAAAGCAAAGCTTTCATAGATGTTACCCCCCAACACTCCAGGTCCTCATGGCAAAGAGGGCAGAACAGCTTCACATGGCAGTGTCCCTGCCCAGCGCTCCTCATGGCGGAGCAGCTCTCTTGGTAGAACAGCAGCCCAGCCCTGTTTCGCAGCAGATCCTGCCCTTTCCACTGTGGATCCATTTCCCAAGTGCCTGCTGAGACCTGGGATCCCAGTGCTGGCAGATGAGCCTCAGGGGGCTCACATGGCAGCTGCTCCCCCTAGCAAGCAGGAGCTGGGCTGTTTCAGCTGCTCCCTGGCTGCTGCTGCAGAGAACAGGCTGAAGTTTTTATTCGTCTTACGCAGCTGTGTGAGTCAGGCTGGGTGTGGAGGAGCTGTGGCCATTTGCAGTGACACCCACTGCATGCATTGGGGGGCACCTGTGGGCTCCAGGATCTCCTACCCTTCCTTCTGTTGCCCACACAGCCAGGCAGGCATTCTCAGGAATAGTGCAGGAAGCTGTGGAATGAAGTGGCTGAGGCTTTGCTGGAATAGCAAAGTACCACTCTGAGAAACTTGGGTGTCGCTAAGGGTAGACATTAAAGAACCATTTTCATCTCCCCATTCCATCCCAGCACAGGCTGGAGCACAGCCCTGCACCAAGGAGAGCTCTGGGACAAGAGCCAGGGTACCTGGATTTCTCGCTAAGCTGATTCCTCTTGGCAGGCTGCTATCCTGCTGAACCAAGGAAACGCTGCCGGGGAGCTGGCGAGGAGGGCATTTTGGCAGCTGTGAAATGCCACCCATGTGGATGGGAATTCCCTTCCTGCCCTGATACCCATGATATTCCTTCAGAGATTGCTAGTTGGGCTGGAGCAGCTGTGTGTGCTCATGGGCACGAGATGGTGCGGCCCCAGCTTTCCCTTTTGCCCCCTCACAGAGCTCTGGCTCCTCTTTGGTCCTCTGCTGGCAGCGAGAGCAGGGCACTGGCAGGCACTGTGGCTGGGAACAAGCACTGGCAACATCCTCAAACTGTTTGCAGGGCTTGGACCTGCCACTGCTGTTGCCAGCCAGAGGCTGGGAACTGCCTTATACCCTTCTCTTAGAGATGCTCTTTCCATGCAACATGGCCAGAGTTCACTGGGCCATGAATTTGCAGTCTGCTAGCCATGGCAGGGCTGGTACAATACCGGTGTCTTTGGCAAGATATAGCAGCTCCAGGCAGACGGACACGCAGCTGAGCCTGCATCCCTCTGAGAACCAGAAATAAATGCGCAGTCACTGCTGCACTCCGGAGAGGAGAAGTAGTGTCTCTCGGCTGTCATCCTCTCTGTGTGTGGTGGGAGGTGTTGGCAGTGAGAACCGAATTATTTATTTATTAAGATTCCACTTGTGCTGCTGCCTGAGGCTGCTCTCTCTGTGCCGGGGCTGTGCTGCCTGTGTGCGTGCAGGGCACAGGGAGACCCTGCAGGCTGTGGAGCCTGGGTATAGATATGAAAATACTGTGACTTTGGCAATAGTAGGGCTGGAGGAGGCATGCAGTGCTCGTTGGCGCTGAAAATGTCCCTGTCCAAAACACTGAGCAGAAGGCACGCTCTTGAGAGCCTCCAGGCCAAGGTGGATGTGCATCAGCTCCGCATACACTGAGTCCACCCCGCAGCTGCCTTGCTGCAGCCCTCGTGCGCTGAGCCCTATGTGATCCCTGGCATGCCGTGGCTGCAGGAAGCCCTGCAGGCTTTTCCAGAACATGGCTTTTAAGTCGGATCAGACCAGCAGTGCGGTTTGCAGCCCAGCTGTGCGCAGCTGGATCGGCGCGGCCGGGGGGGTGGGAAGGCGCAGGCGGGAGCGTGGCGAGGTGGGAACCTTGCCAGCCATCCTCGGCACAGGGAAAACGCGCCAGGGTGCGTCAGCACGCCTCCCGAGTCCCAGAACACAAACCCTTCTGTGCCCCTTCTGCCCTCTTCCCCCGGCCCTGCTGTCACCCGCCACCGAGGGCAGTGGAAGCCACAACACGCAGCTCTGTGGGGACTCAACCTTCACCCATGGAGGGCTCATAAATCCCACAGGGCCAGCCCTTGACCGCAGCGTCTGTGCTGCTCCGCAGAGTGATCAATCACATTTTCCAGCATGATTTCTTCTCCTTGGCATTAATCAGCCCAAGAAAGGAGCCTGCTCTGGAGCTTTCTGTTAAATTCACCAGCTGATCGTCATCTCTTATTCTTGATGCTGTGAATCAGGAGTAGGGAGAGCGGTGTGTAAATTGCACGTTATTCTCAAACCCCTGGCAACCCTGGCAATGCAGCAAGAAAATATTTGGGAGCTGTGGGAGGTGTTGTGAGAGGCAGCCCTTCCCTGGCATTGGGAAGCTCAGTTGGGGGCAGTGTGGCCAGCACGGGGGCTTGAGTGCCCCACCGAGGACAGGGACAGAGGTCTCAACCCCCCTTAGGCTGACCTTGGGCTGGTCCCAGAGCCCCTGGGACACCAGGCATTTCCCCTTTACATACAGGATGGGTTGCAGTTTGCCAGCCCTCCCATTTCCATTATTCCTGTATCAACTTACTCAGTAAACCGCAGGGTACTTCAGGGCACAGTGCTTTGCTACTGCAGAATATGGCCTTTGTACAGCCAACGTCTTTCCTGAAGTAGTAAGTAGATGGACTGTGATAAATCCAGGGTACAATGAATCATTTGCACTTGGCGCCTGATCTTTCCCGTGTCTTCAAGTTTTGTTTTAAGTTTGGCAGTGTTATGAGAGAATTAGCCTATCTCACTAATATTTTAATGTATATATAATTTGAATGCCACATTCCTAAAATCAATATTCATTATTCATGGTGATAGCAGAGCTAACATTAGTCCTTTAGTTCTATCAAGAATATCAGAATAACAATAATATGTTATTAGGATTAGCAACTGCATGGAGACACATGTCTTCATATCATAGATGTGCACAGGGCAGCGGGGCATGGCACTGAGCTGGGTGGCAGCACACCCTCAGCATCCTCCCTCTGCCTCTGCAGGGAGCCTCATCCTGCCCAATCCTGCCTCCTGCTCACCGCAGTCCTGCTGGCCACCAGAATTACACCAGAGTTCAGCCACAGCGCCTGGAGAGGCAATCTGGTACAGTGTGCTGGGGCGGGGGGGGGGACAGGGATGGTGGGGGTTTTGCTTATTTATCTGCCCAGGGTGGTCAGACCTAGTGTGGGAGGTGGTGATTTAAAATCCTCAATTTACAAGTACTGGCAGCAGAGCAGGGTGTGTGCTAGGATGGCCTGGCTTTCTCTCTTCTTCTCCTTCGTTCTCTTGCTGATTTGCAGCCAAACCCCTCCATTAGCCCCTTGGCCACTGACATGCATTGGCAAAGGGTGGGAGTTTGGGAAAACTCCTGCACATTCTCCATTTGCTTTGGTGACACACGGCAGCACGTGTGCCAGTCCACAGCTGTGTGTGTGCCCCGGTGCTGGAGATCACGCTGGAGAATGATTTTTGTCGTACTAGCTAATACAAAAGGAGAGAAGGTGGAGGTCTTTTACATGCTAGTTAAGAAGTGATGTGTTACTAATTGCTGTAATAGACAATATTACCCCTCAGAGGATGTTATTTTATAAACAAGGGGATAATTTACAGCTCAATTACTTAAATCATGAGTTAATTGCTAAGCGTAATGAATAAATACATTTGCAAGTACAACATTTAATTTGCACAGATTCCAGTAGTCTAGGCATTAAGAGGCAGATCATTATTTGATAAGTAATCTGGAATGTCGTATGAAATGACATTTATTTTCACATGTAATCCAAATGATGAAATGTCCTGAAATGAGATTTCAAGGGCCCTGTCCTTCCTTCCCGGCAACGAAGGGCAGTGTTTTCATCAGCTGCCTTTGAAATGCACTCGGGCTGCCTGGGAGCACAGGGGAAGGCAGGAAGCCTCCAGGAGCCACACAGAGAGCAGAGCAGCAGACCTAGGTTCATGCATGTGCGATTTTTTAATATTACAAAATGCAAAGCGAGAATATAGAGACAAAAATTGGGGACCTCCACGGTGGGCTGAGAGGCTTCACATCTGTGTTAGCTGATGGTAGGGGTTTGAAAAACGCAGGCAGTACCTGAGGCGGTGAGCAGGGACTGCTTCTGCTGGGGATGCAAACAGAAGCAGCATGCACACACAAAAACCAGCAAAGGGGCCCTTTGTAGCCCACTGCCATCCCTGTGTGCCCAGCAGCCTCTGCTCACTCTGCAGGAGGCTGCAGGACTTTGGAGGCTGCAGGACTTTGTGCCCGTGGCAGGCAGGTCCCACGCAGCGGGGTGTGAGGAGCCCTGCCCGCTGCCTGCCCGCTGCTGGGCTGCTGCCAGAGCCAGGACCAGCTGCTGATGCCCCGACCGAGAGGCCCTGCAAACAGCAGGCACCTGCACTTCGGTTCCTGCTATCGAGTAATCCTGAGCTACTGGTGCCCTTTCGCAGGCTCATATCTTTATTGGAGGCTGTTAAAGCCAAACCTCCCAACAGCAATAACATGACTACAAAGCATTTCTAGGTAAAAAGTACGTGGGAATAAGGGAGATACTGAGATCCCAGCCAATTTCAGCACAATACAAGTCTGAAGTATCCTTATAAAGTTAACAAGTCAAATTTAAATGTATACAAGGCTCAGGAGCATACAGGAAACAGGATCAGTCAAACCTTCAAAGGCACATCATTGTCTTTCAGAAAGCCCACTGGAAGACTCATGCCATAAAAAAGGTGTATTCACGTGGCTGATACAGTGATAAACCTGGTGGAAAAATGCCAGAAGCCGGAGTGGGCAGGGGTGCTCACTGCAGGGATGTTCCTGTGGCTCAGCTCTCTGTTCTGGAGCGCATTGTCCTGCTCTCTCTGCTGCTGCGCCAGAGTAAAATGAGTGTAAATGCGGGGAGAGTTTGGCGGTGGTTTGAAGCAAGCAGACTTACCTTACCACTGACTCTCACCACTGGCTTTGCGACGGGTGAGCCAGCCTTTGCATTTGGAGCGTGCCTGCTGTGGGCACCTAGAGAGCAGTTTGTTTCAGCACAGGGCGCTGGAGGGGACCTCGGGGGGTGTTGCAATGTGGAAGCTGCGCCAAAGCATCCCAAGTCTGCCCCTATTTAACTCCCTTAAGTACTAAATAAACAGCCAAATGCGCTCACAAAATGCCAAAGACCTGGACTTCATTGAGCCTGCCTGGGTAATGTGGGCATGGCCAGCTTACCATGTCTTTCCGTCTTTGGTGTGTTGTTTGCAAACAGCGGGCTATATTCTGCCTTCATCATGTGACATTGTATGTTTATACATTTTACCCATCTGTTCAAAAGCAGGAAGTGATGCTAATAAACAGGAAAGCATCCAAACAAGCTAGATTGCAAACCATCCAAGGGCCGCAATAGGTTGGCGTAAAAGTGTTGAGAAAATGCCCTGCCACAAAGACATTGGAAGAATCAAGGTTATTTCATGGCTTGTTTGTGAGTGGGAAGACAAAACCACCCTCGGAAGAAGCTGGCAGATCTGGGATGCATGTTGCAGGACCTGGTATGCAGGAATTCATGAACCATAAGGCCTCGTCAAAAATAATTTTAAAATGAAATGCAGTGTCCTAGCAAAACACGTCTGAGACATAAACCAAAACCAAAGCACAAAATGTGGCGTTTAAAGGCTGGATTCTGTCTCAAGTGAATAGAAGCCACATGCTTCCATCTGAGATCAGATTTTGGCCTGATTTGAAACTCTGCTGGCGGAGGCTGCGGTAAGAGCAGGCAGAGGAAGGCTCCATCTCCTTTTACAATCCTTTAGACCAAACCAGACCTTTCTGCGCTTCCCTGAGAGAGAAGAGGCTTCTGACATGTGCCCCTGCTCCACAGCTAGCTGCAGAATGAAGGGTCCCGAGGCTGTACCATGCACAGTCAGCAGCGAGACCAATTCCACCTGCCCAACAGCCAGATCCAGACCTGCACCTCTGTGCCTGTGCACCAGCTTGGGGCTGGTGAGCTCCCAGTAACGCCGCTGTGCACCGAGTGTCCTGCAAAAGTGCCAGTACCAAGGCTTAACCTTTATTAATTGTGGGGAGGAAGAAATAATGCTGGCAAAATATTGTCAAATACTTCAAATTAATGATTAATTCTAGATGGACTGATACTGTTTGATGTGGTCTTTGCTGGTTTAAACAGGAGAAGGGTGATTCACTCTAAAGGAATTTATAAAAACACAAGTATTTGCTCATGGACAATAAATACTGGGGCAGATAAAAAGGGGGATGAAGTATTCGGCATCGTGATAGCAACTCAGCTTGAGAAAACTTTTGACCTTCTCACATCTTAAATCAATGTGCACCCCCCCTTCGCTCTCTTCCGGGTATGCTCTTGAGGTGGAGGGGATGGGTAGGTGGGAGTGTGCATGGCTGGGCACAGGCTGTGCTGCTGGCAGGTCCTCCCAGTCCCTCCCGTCCTCGTGGAGAGGATTGGGCACCCACTGGCGCCCAGTGAGGGGCATGGGGCAGCACCCGGCAGTGGTTTACACAATCTGTGTACACAGCCTAATCTGTCAATTTGCCTGTCATAAATGTAAGTGTATAAACCGGGCACTGAGTCTGCTGTGGTTACAGAACTGCCCCGCCTGGGAAGCTGAGATTTATGCTGCCCGCTGGTGAGTGAGGTGTCCCATCCCCTCCTGTCCCCTCCTGATGCAGTCAGGCAGGATGCCCAGGAGGGATGGCTGCAGGCAGCAGAGAGCCCATTAATAACCCAGATGGGGATGCAGTGAAGGGGCCGGTAGTGCTACACCGCACCTGACAACTGTCGGATGTGTACCTGAAGGAGGGAGCTTGCTATCTACCTTTCCCGTGGGAATACAATGCAGCCAGGATAACCCTCGGACCTTGCTGGGGCTCTGCCAGTGCCATTAAACCGTTAACATCTGCTGATTACCCTGACACGATGCTGGTTTTATTGAGACAAGATTAGCCACTCACACTTTGAAGGCAGGCCAGGCACACACCATCACCAGCTGTTCCGTGCCAGGAAGGGCTCTGGAGCCTCTTTTCAATCTGGGCTTCTTTTTTTAAAAAAAATCTAACATTTTTTCTCCTAAACATAACAGTATGGGGTGAGCACAGGGAGCAGAAAGGGCGAAGTCTCTGAGACTTGTGGCTGCTATATGGTGGCCAGCAGTGTGGGATCCTTGGTCACAGCACCCAGTGGTGTGGGGCTGGGCTGGTGGTACCCACAGAAGGGCTGAGCCCCTACCTGCGGCCATTCCTGCAGCATCGCCTCGCAGGCTGTCAGCGAGCCTTTCATCGCAGACCCTACTGACATCATCCTTTCCAAAACACCTGAGCTCCTTGTGGTCCCTGTGCTCATAACACTTGGAAGTGACAGCGGCTTCTGGTTTCAATTAACCTAGGGGTAGTTTGGGGACTATCTGATTGCACAGGAGTGGAGAGGAGAAAAAGCCTTTCTGAGCAGCGGCGATGGAGTGTGTGGGTGAGGAACTTCTGAAAAAAGCAGATGGTTTCTTTCTTTCCTTCCTCCTCCTTTTCCTTGTCTTTTTTTTTTTTTCTCTCCCCCCCTTTTTCTGTTGTTTTTTTTTTTTTTTTTTTTTTTTCTTCTGAATTCTGAGGAACAGATAACCCAACAGCACATTTTTCACCATCAAAGCTTTGCTGAAGGGAGTTCTCCATTGCAATTTCATTTCTTCCTGATGTTCACAGATCGTAAAGCAAACGGCCTCTGGAGGACGAGGAGAGCAGATCTGTCCTGGGGTCATAGCAGAGGACCAGCCTAGCACCCTTAGCACACAACAGCCTCTCCCTGGTGGTTGGCAGCCAGGGGAAGCTGACACTCATCCACATTTGGATCCATGGCCAAAAATGGTGGTGGAAAGCCACGGTGCCAACATGGGAATCTGGGACACATAGAGGCTTGCAGAGGTCTGTGACTTCCTCCTTGGACATCTGCACAAGGATAGCAAGCATGAGCAGAGGCAGCTCACAGCAGGGAAAAGCAGGCATCATAGTCCCCCATCTGGCACCGCTCACTGGGGGTTTGTTGGTGCTGCCCCAGGAGGACACGTGCTTGCAGAACAGCCAGAGCAGGTCCCACCTGCAGCCATCCTCCTGCAGCCTTCCCACGGCCGCACAGCAGCCAGGGATCCCAAATCTTGTGTCTCTGACAGATACAGGGATGGAGAAAACCATAATCCCATGAAATCCCAGCCCACAGTGTGCCTGTCTCTTAAGTTACTCACAGTTGTGTGCAACATGCTTTGGAAGAAAGACAGTTGAAGGAGGAAGTGTAAATAGAAAATCAGATTGAAAGGCAGACAGGGCTAGAGAGTTCTGCCATGCTAACCTGAGAGCTGCTTTTTGAAGACCTTTCTTAGACGTGGCAGACCTGGCAATGTTAGCTGATTGCTGCCCCTGCAATGCATGGCAGCCCTGGCTGTGCCATGGGAAGATGCTCTTTGAAAAGGAGGAGAGAGAATTCACCCAGGAGCCGCAGCACAGGGAGGGACTGGAGACAGGGCTGACAGCCAGTTGTGCTTGGAGAGCATGTATGGGGATTGGGGAGGACGCTGATGGCTCTGATCTTCTTTCACCAGTGACTTGGACACAAAAAGGGAGCATTTGCTTGGGAAATGTGTTTTCCCAGCTGGGAAAGTGAGCTGTGTAGGCCGGCATGGTGCCTGATGCCCTGGGGCTGCCTGTGAGGGCAAGCAGCAGGATAACGTACTCCTTTACACGTGTGCGGCCAGGTCAGAGGAATAAAACTGCTGAAGTGAAGGACAAAACTGCCAGGAAGACAAATGGACCTGAAATGATCTGCTGGCTGGGGAGGGTCTGGAGCAGCTCCCAGCAGGAGCGCCAGCAGCCAGAAAATAACCTCATTGCTCACTGGAGCCTGAGCCACGCATGAGAGGGACAGGCTGGTGTGGCTGGTGAGGGATGGACATTCCCTGTGCCATATCTCCACGGCCTTGTCCACCACTGCTCACGCAGGAGCACAAGCTCTCTCCTCGCCGTGAGCCTGTGGAGGAGGTTTATCACCTCGTGACACCAGATGTGTGTCAGTCTTGTCACCTCTGACTTCATGGCTTGAAGATGTCCCTTGCCTAAGAAAAAGCCACTTACAGGCTGTGCACCCTGAATGGTGAATGGCAGCCCCCCCTCCCCAGATAGGAATGTGAGTAGCACTGAAGGGACAGTGCAGAGTCATGACACCTGTGTTGTGCTACTGCCAGTGGTGCAGAGCTGCAGAGCCGAGCTGGGTCTGTCCCCACGTCCTGGGGATCCAGGGAGCTGCTGACCCAAGCGTGGCAGGTTTGGGGTGAAAGCAGGCTATCTGTGATGGTGCAGGCTAACTGTGCCATGGGGATGCCCTGCCAGGCTATCTGTGCCATGGGGATGCACTGCTCACCTCCTCCCACCTGCACCCTGAGGACTCATCCAGATCCACACCCCCCAAAACCAGGAGTTGGGGCTGCGGGGTGAGGACGGCCATGGGGCTCACCAGCAGCCCAGTGCAGCCTGATGGAGCTTGGAGCCAGCCCAGCCAAAGAGTTGATGGTTTTCACACCCTGTCAGCCTGATGAACGGCTCTGCTCCCTCGGCGCTCAGCGCCTGCAAGGGTCAATTACAGCGATTACTTCAAGGAGTCGAACTGGCTGCCGGCAGGGCTGGAGTAAATCTTTGTTTCAGGTTCACCTCTGTCAGGGGAAGGAAAGAAATATCTGGGTGTGCGGTGGGGGGGAAAGAGCTTCTACTGTACCTGGGGCAGAAGTCAGGGGGTGGTCGGGTGTTTGTGAGGGGAGGAGGGCTCTGCTAGCATGAGTGTGAGCAGCAGCTGGGGCTTGTACAGCTCCCAGCCCTTTCGGTGACTTGTGACTTGAGAAGGGCCTAAAAGCAGCCTCTGCAGTCAAAGGGAGAAGCTAACAAGGTTGTTAGTGGAAGAGAGAACCTTCAAAACTGGACATGGTGTTGTAACATGAGAAACAGAAAAGAACAAAACCTTGGCAATTAAAAATAAAGTTGCAAAATTTCAAAGTTGGGGGAAGAACTTGCTAAAGGTATTAAAAGCTGAGAATAAGAAGGTTTGTATATGTGCCAGGAGCAGGAAACCAGCCAGCAAACCAGTGCAGGTCGTGGATGATGGAGGCATGAACAGAGCACCCAGGGAAGGCAAAGCCTTAGCAGAAAAGCTGACGAGTGGTTTGGAGATCGGGAAGAATGCTCAGGCATTGCCCCCATCCCAGCCTTCCTGATGGGCTGTGCCAGGGTGCTTGTCCCATGGCACAAACCTGCTGGAGATGTCTTCCAGCAAAGAGAATGGTGCAAGATCGGGATGAGGCAATATCCGCTCTGCCAGGGTTGGTACCTGGCTGCTTCTGCCAGCCTGGGACAGAGGGAGGGGAAGGTGACATAAGCCAGAGGGGCTCAGAGAATGCCATGGCCAACCTGGGAGAAATAATTTGTAACAGTCTGAGTCAAGACAGAGCTGGAGAAGAGTCAACACCACCTCATCTTGCAGGAGGAAGCCGTGTCTGACAAATCAGCCAGGTCACCGAGAGTGGAGAGCATAGTGACGCACTGGCCATGGGGCAATGGCACCTCCAAAATGGTTTTACCTCAGCACCTCTCCAAAAGACCCTGAATGCCTCAGGGACTGGAGGGATATTCTCCTTGCAGGGAGAAAACAACTGGTTAAAGTACTTAAGTTGCCAAATGGAAAGCTGAATGCTGAGCGGGAGCTCACGGTACTAAACTTCAGGCTGGTAAACTGGCAGATGACATCCACTGTTGACAAAGGCAAAACAACAACCCACCGAAAAGCAGCCCAAAACAGCAAAACAGTGACCTCCTCTGCAGTGATGCTGGGTGAGAGGCAGGACAGCAAGTGTGATGTGTGAATAGGAAAGGGAAAGAGAACAATTAAATAGATCCTCCTCTTCAGTATTATCTGCAGCTCTTTTTTTTCTCAAAAAGGATGTAACAGGAATAAAGGAACATGAAGAAAGGCCTTAAAAATGCTTGGGAGTAGAGTCAAAGGCATGATAAGGAAAGATCAGGTGTCCAGGTCTCATAAGCTTGGAAAAGTTGAAATGAGATGATAAAGGTCCCATGAGCTAGAGTGGCAGGTGGGGGGACAGCTGGCATCAAACAGAGGACAGTGAAATCAAGGTGAGAACAAGTCCAAAAGCAAGAGGAGGAAGCCCTTGCCTTCACCAGGCAATGCTCAGCTGTGAAACCCTCTGCACAGGCTGTTGTAGCAACCAGAAGCACACAAGGTAGGGAGAGCTGTGCCCAATGATGCTCTGAGTCACCTTGCAGGCAGCTGGGACAGAGCTCTCTCACAGCCTCCCTATCAGCCCTGTCCCTGCCACTGGCACAGGCTGGGGGCTAGCAGCTGGAGCAGGGATATTTCGGCACCTGGTGCTGCACTGCAAGCTGGTGATCCTTGGCCTGGGAAAAGTGTGAAGGAATGAGAATACCAGACCATAAGCCTGAACTGAGCACATGGAGGCACCTTCTGAGATGCAAAGAGTCGGGCAGGGCGCTGTGCCCCAGTGCTTTTGCTTCTGCTGGGCAGAAATCCTGCCCTGCCTGCCACTGCTGCCTCAGCTGCACAGCACCTTCGCCCCTCCCTAGCTTTTATGAGCAAGAGCTGACCGAGATTTCCTCTGACAGATTGAGAAATATCTTGAGTCAGGAAGAAAAAGAAGCCAGACCTGCCCCAGCATTGCACCAGGGCTGTCCCAGGCAGCTGGGCTGCGGGTGCTGGACACACCTGGGTCACCCACAAGTCAAGTGGGGCGTTGGGGCAGCAGGGCTCAGCTGCCAGGGCAACAAGTGGCTTTTGGCAAGCTGTTTTTTTTCTGGTGCAAAGCCACTTGCTGCCTATAAGGCTGGCCAGCCCTGCTCTGAACCCTGGAGCTCTGGCAGGAGGGCTCATCACCTTCTACAAGCTCCACACCAGCATCTGACCTCCCAAACTCCCAGCGGCGGGCAGTCCCCCTGGGCTCCTCCTGCTCACAGCAGGCAGCCTGGCCAGCATCCCTGCCCGCTGCTGCCCCCGCCACCATCCCACACGCGAGGGCTGGGGGCAGAGGCTTGGCCGCCGGCATCGCTCGCCCTTCGGGGTGCGGGCCGGGGGTGGGATTTGCAGAGATTATGCCAGAGGAATTACAAAGGAGCAGACTTTCCCACAGACGCTTCAATTGCCGCTCTGAGAAAGTGTGTGAGCCGAGGCGGCCCGCCTGCCTCACGGTACTTTGGGGAACGCACAGGAACAGCACACACGGTTTTTAATAATTAAGTAACTTTAATTGTCCTGGGAAAGCAGCGCTTGCCTTGGGGCACTCTGCGCAAACTCATAATTAATGTTACCGGGAGAGATTACGGGAAGGAGAACTGAGGAATGATTCACTTTTGCTTTTTAAGCCTCTCCGTGTTAAAGCTGTATTATCCCCTGGTTTAAAGCCTCATTTAGCTGTGAAGAAAACCAGTGTGCTTGCGGGGGGAGGCAGGGGGAAGGCAAGCAAAGCACCCTGACAAATTACAAACAGCCGCGCGGGGCTCCGCTGACAGCCATGGTGGGATGGGAGCCGGTGGCCAGCACGGCTGGGAGCATCGCGGGTGTGCCAAGAAGCATTGCGGCAGAGCCTCAAGGAGCAGAGGATGCTTGCCATCAGCCCGGGCCCCAGGCTGGCGTGTGTGTGTAATTCCCATGTGCACCTTCTCTCTAGAAGGCTCCACAGGCAGCCCCAGCACAGAAGCTGCCAGACGGTACCAGGGCAAAGGCTGGTCTCACCTGGTCACCCCCCAGTACCACACCAGGGGGCCAAATCCTAGGGAGCCTGAATTTGGCAAAGCGTGACTTCCTCCTTGCAGTCAGAGGGTGACTAGCCCTTTGTAAATCGGATTTATTCCAAGCAAATAAATGTTCACATTCTAAACCTGGCCATGCATCCCTGCCACGACTTGCTCCCAGCCCTCCTGGGGCCGATGCTTTCCTATAGCCGTGTGTTCCCCGGGTCGGCCACACAGTGAGCAAGTGCCTGGCGTGGGCGACCAGAGCTCCTGTGTTGTTGCACATCTCAAGAAAGCTGAGCCCTGGAGCCCCCAGAATCCCCCAGAACCCCCAGCCTTCCTCCCCTGGCAGCTGCCGGTCTCTCCAGGGCTGCTGATCCGGGAAGGATTCATTCAGCTCCCAAGTGATGCTGCGAGCCAGCGTGGCCCGAGCCCCACGGGGGACCCAGCCGATAGGCTTTGCCGGCGCGGCACAAAGAGGTGGGCAGTGATGGAGGGATGAAAATCCTTCCCGGTGTGTGCGTCGCCTGGGATCCGCAGTGCTTGCTGGTCCATTTCACCCACTTTAAAACCAACAACCTATTGGACTGGAGCGTCCTCTTTTCTTTCTTTTTCTCCTTTCATTTTTTTTTTTCCTTCCCCCTAAAGCAAATCACTGGACTCACACAGGACACAAGGTATTTTACTCTATAGAAATCCTTTTTTCAGGCAACTATGTCAAGAATGTTTTCATACTTTGGGCTGGATGGGGAAAAAAAAGGGCTTAATCCCCTGAGATGGTTATTTCTCTGAAAACAGACATGCAAATGCTGGACTTGTCAAACCTTAAAATGTTTTCTTTATTCAGGGAATTACTGCCTGCCTGCTGAGCCCGGGTAATGCTGACAGGCTAAGCCCGGGGCCTTGGCAGCAGAGCATGCAGAGTGTGGGAAAGGGCGGCTGAGGCACGCGCCAGATAAGATCATACAATAAATGATACAGCCCTCCGGAGCACACGGCCACTTTCATATGCAAACAGGCCTCCCGGTGTACACACACACACACTCACATACACACACATGCACACGCTTCCCGGGCAGGGTGCAGCACCTTGCAGCAGCACGTCTGGGTGTCTGCAGATGCATGGAGACAGCTGGGGGGGCTGAGCATCGCAGCACTGGGGGATGCAGGGGCGATGCAGGATAGGATTTGTTCAGCCCGGCGAGCATCCCAGGTGCTGGAGGAGGAGGGATCTTCCCACTGACCCATAATCTGGCCAGGCACGTTCCCTAATCATCCTGTCATGCCTCAGTGACTGCATTTCGGCACTGCTGGTGTCCGGGCTCCTGTTGAAGCTGCGGGGGAGTTGGTGGCTTGCAGACCCTGCTGGAGCCCTGCGAGGGGGTGAAAGTCATCATTTAAGCGCTTTGCTAGTTCCTGCTTCTGACTGTGGGGTAAAGCCTGGCAACAGGACCCAAATGATTCAGAAGGAGACAAAGGCGATCCAAAATGCATTGGACTTTTAGTGGCATTTTTTTTAAGCTAGTGTGCTGCTTTTGGCCCAAGTGAGGCTTTTTGGTGCACATGCCTGAGGCTGGGCAGTGCAGCCACAAATTCTGCTCACTGACAGGGATTCATGTCTAAACAGAAGCAAAGAGTGTGACTCCACTGATGGGAGCGGCTGGACCAATGGTGCCATGTCCCAGCTGCCCACAGGAGCAGTGCCAGCCTCCCCCCAGGGGATTCAGAGCCCTTGCTGGGCCATTTTTGCTTTCTTTGCAATGTAAAAACCTGATACAGCTAGGGCTCGGGCAGGCAGGAGCCTCCCTCGAGCCCTAAGTGTGGCACCTGCACATTTGTTTTAATAACCTGGTGCCCGGTGATCCGCAGCAGGGAGCAGCCGTCACGGGTGACAACGCTGGTGGTCACACAGCCTGCCACAGCTAATGACCCGCGCTCCGAGTGGCGCCGGGATAGAAACGACGGCTGCTGAGCTACCGAAAGCCCAGTGAAAACCACCATAGGAGGGAGATGTGACAGCAGTGACTCTCCTTCAGAGAGCCAAATTTCACCTGAGTGCAGTGCTGGCACTAGCCAGCTGCTGATGACCATGGTCACCCTCTCCTATCCCATCATGGCAGCATGTCTTGCTTTGAAGCTACCACCCATGTGTGCTGCTGAGACACGTTTTGCGGGGAGCATCACTATGTTAATCCCAGCACAGCTCCTCCTAACCTGAGTTTAGCTTTCGGCATGGCTATGGTTGCATTTTTAGGGCATGCAGGAGCCTGAGTGTGGGGGCTGAAGGCTGCTGAGCTCATGAGAGGTGGCAAAAAAAAGGTGGCCGGTGATGGATGGCTGCCCTGTGCACCCCCAGCACCCTGCATACTCGCAAATCACAGCTCCTCACTCTTTGCTTCTCTCAAGGTAGCTGGGGAAGGGGGAGAGAGAGGGCGGGGGGATCCTGGCGTCTTACTCCCAGCTTAATACGGTGCATTCACACAGATAATCTGTCAAGGAAAAAATGAGCCAACAAGCTATCTATTCTTGTCTGTGCTATTTTCCCATGTCAGAAACAGGCTGGGCTGAAAAATGTAGGTTTCCCCTTTCATCTTGCCTTTCAGAGCCCCTGAACAAGATGCCTTTCTTTGCCAGTGCTCGCCGAGGAGATCTTGCCTTGAAGAGCAGAAAAAGGAGCTTTCTTTCTCTCTCTCTCTCTTTTTTTTTTTTTTTTTTTTAATATCTATGCCCAGGCTGTGCCGGTGAAGGGGAGCAGCTTTTATTTTCCTCAGGAAGCAAAGGTACTGTGCTGATCCTCCCCTTGATCTCCTACTGTTGTTACTGTCTTCACCAAGCTGAATGGGGGGCGACAACAAACATTTCCCATCCACTCCTGGGAGATTTTATTTTTAACTTGAAAAGAAGTGCCTGGGGAAGCAAAAAATAACATTTCAGCAGGTTGGAGGCCCCAGTGAATGAGAGACAAGTGATGAAACGCCTCCGCGTCCTCCCCTCAGCCATGTGGTACCAATGCATTGGTGACCCAGCAACACCCATCCTTTCCTGAGTGCTGCCACACGCTGTGATTAACTCGCATTTCTCTGTCTGTGCCTTTCCTCTCCATCTCTCCTCCTCATCCCAGCTGACTCCAGCAGGGATGCGTGACCCTGCCAGCCGAGCCCGCTGCGGTGGAGCCTCTTCTCCCCCATGCCCAGGAGGTGACATGCAGGACAAGGCTGGGGGGGCTGCACATGCCTTGTCTTTATGGGGCAATGGCAATCCTCACCCTCCTCTGTCTGAGAATCTTGGGCTCACGTGCCCTTTTTATACAGTTGCTTTGGTCTAATAAAAGTCAGAAATGTGTTTTTATAGGCTTTGTGGTCTGTCTTTCATTAATCACATTTCTTTGCGTACTTGCTGGTTTGTTCTACTTCAGTGACTGGCAGTGGCCACCAGCTCTCCAGCCTCATGGGCTGTTCTGCTGGTCCTGGGCTGTGTTTGTTGATTTATGGAAGTGGTTTTCAAAAAATAATATTTGAAATGGCCAGGTAGCAGCCAAGTGCAGGGAGAGGACGTATGGGCAGCACTTGTACAGCAGCAATCCAGCTATCTGGTTTCTTGTAAAAGCAAATATTTTAAAGGATTTTAGGTTGTTCTGCTTCCTTCTCTATTTTGAGAAGAACTGAAAATTGTGGTCTCCTTTGCCATGGTTCCCTGGCCTGGGGGTCACACACAGCAAGAAAATGAACCTTCTCTGGAAGCTTGCATANACCTTTTTGAAAAACGAGGTGGATACTCTTGCTTCCTGATGCAAAGAAGTGGAAAGTCGGGCTGCAATCCCTCCAGTCTTGGAGGAGCCTGTTAGCCCCAAAGTTTAGTGCTGCAGACTATATGTCCCTACAGCCACCCACACCTCACTCAACATTTTTTCCCCTTGGCTTTCCTCTGAGGTTTCATAAAGATGAGCAGAAAGAGGAGACAGAGTTCTGGGAGCAAATTGTTGTGGACAACCTGCCAGAGAGATGGTTCATCTCTGGGGGATGTGTAAGCTGTGTCCAGACAAACTGGGTGCTTGGTTCCTGACTGTCACCTGTAATGAGGGCAGGAGAAGAAAATCCTGCGGGGAACACAGCAGAAGAGGTGGCTGAAAGCTGAGGCTGCAGGAGCTGCGGTGCCGGTCCCTGCACCAGTGAGCCTGCTGGTGCCTGCGGTGGGTGTGAATGCAGGGCCAACACCCACAACTGTCAGAGAGCTGTCGGAAGAGCTGAAGGGCACGAGGATGTGCTCCTCCGCCAAAATGTTTCTGAGGCAGGGCTTCTGGGAGGAACCGCAGGGAAATAGGGAGCAGACAGAGCAGGCAGCTAATTGCAAGCAGCAAAAATACATAGGTAAGATAAAAGAGAGTGTTTGCATCGTCTGGAACCTCCCAGCCATCCAGGTTTGCCTCCAGCTGTTTGGTGAGAAGCTCTTTCCAGCCTTTGAGGTCATGGTTAGTCTGGAATCAAACAGAACTAGCAAGCGAAGGTGAGCAGGCAGGGGAGGAAGGCATGAAACCAGCTCCTTTTGACTTTTGGGAGGACTGGGAAACTTGTAAATGCAATTGAAGGTGGTGGTGGTGTAGCACTGTGATTGCCACAGATTTTGCATGACAGTACCAAGAGACCCCACCTAAGGCTGGATCTGCTCCAGGCTCTGGAGAGAAGTCATGGCCTGAATACACAAAACAGGAGTGGAAACAGGCAAGAAATGACTTTCCCACAGGCAGAGTGGGGCAGAGCTGGAGCTGCCATCCCCTCGGTACAGCTTTGGCCACGGCTACCAGCTGCCTTGCCCAGGCAGCATAGTCAGGGCTCAGCTGGCTAAACCCATGGGGACCTGGGCAAGAGCTGGAACAGCCCGAGGAGCCCTTGGGAGCTCAGCATGCCAGGTGTGTGGGAAGCTGGCAGGGTTTTGAAACACGGGCAGGTGAAACGCTGCCATCCTTAAACCTGAGCCTGGGAGCTTCCCCAGGACATGGGCAGGAAAAGGCAGGACCATCCCCAGCCTCCTCTGCCTTTCTCCCAGCCAGCTGGGCCCCAATGTGATGCAGCAGGGACCGGGACATGTGTGTCCTTGCTTTGGGCTCCCGAAGTGGATGCTCCACGGAAATGAGCATCGCAGCCTCCGCAGAGTTGGGAAACTGATGTTATCACTAGGGAGGGTTGGCCCCAGCATGGGGGTGAGGAGCAGCCCCCCCTCAGCCAGCCCTGCAGCCGCTGCCCTGGGCCTTCTGCCAGCTCTGCGGGATGCAGGCCCTGCACAGGCAGGCTGGGAACCGCCTGGACTGCTCCAGCAGACAGGGCCGATGCCGGTCACGTCACACTGTGAATCATCAGCTCCGGTGTGCGGCAGGATTCTTCACCTGCAGCGGCAAGGGCCAGGCAGGGACCAGGTACACCTGCCTGAATGGGGGGCTTTCCCTGGGCAAAGGCAAGGACAAGGGCTGTGCAGGGGCTGGTGAAGGGCTGCTGCCCTGGGACACGGTCCAGCTATCCTGCTCAAGACCCTGAATCTCCTGGCTGCAGGCAGGGCTAGGAGCGGCTGGTCTACTGCAGCCCTGGGAGATACCTTCCTGGCCCTCCTGGGAACCTGTGTCTTTCCATGGGCTCAGGAGCTCAGACCTCAAACCTTCTCCCAATGCATGGGATGAGGCTCTGAAGTCAATGCAAATTCAGAAAAAGATGCCCCATGCATGTGTAGGAGGGTTCCTAGGAGGGCAAACCTTGCCTGAGGAGAGGACCCTGACCCGGGGCAGCTCCTGCTGCGATGCCATCCTGGGTAGGATGCAGGGACACTCTTTCCTTTCTGCACCAGGACCTCATTTGACACGTGTCCCAGTGCTCTGCCAGGTTGTCCCAGTACCCTCCAGTGCACTGGGATGCAGCCAGCCCTGCTGCCCCCCTGCCAGCACTGCTCTCCCCCTGTCAGGCTCTGTGGGGAGGCTGGCCAGCCGGTGTAGGAAGGGAGACTGGTATCTGTCAGGATTGGTCCTGCTGCTCTCCAGGCTCATATGCATCCTCGGAACACCACCATCCCACCTGCGCTTGGGGAGAAACACGGAGGGATGCAAGGGGCGATGGGGCAGCGGCGGGGAGACGCCTGCAGCGCAGGCAGGGAGCGCAGCCAGCTGGGCTGAGGGCGCAGCGAAGGCAGGGCAGGCAAAGCGGGGCAAAATCCCTGGAGGAAAGCTTTGCTCAGCGCCTGCCCCCAAAGGGTTAAGCAGTTGCACAAACCACCCTGGAGCCCAGGTCTGCTCTGCCCCCTCTGTCTCCTTCGCCCTCCAAGGGCCGGGCTGGTGCCAAAGTCGGAACCTGCTAATCAGCAGCTCCCAGCAGCGGCCCTCCGTCTGCCTTGACTCCTGGCCAAGCGCGGCCGAGCCTGCCGGCGCAGGAATGTGTGAGAGCCATGTGTCACTTCTCCAGACTGTGGGAAAGTGCTGCTCCAGTGAACTCCCAGCAGCTGCCCTGCCCCAGCCCGGCCGCGCCGCGGGAGAAACAGGAGCTGATGCTCGCAGGCCTTGGAAGGGCGGTTTGCTCCCGCTCGTTTCCGTGCGGATCCGCTGCCAACCCCCGGCCCTGCGGGTGACAAAGAACATCTGAGCCCCCAGCGCCTGCTGCGGCCACCGTGGATGGGAAGGAAGGACTGCTGCCCATTTTTTCCCTTAGGAAACAATTTAAACACACACACACTGTTTTTTTTGGTTTGTTTTTTTTTTTTTTTTTTTTTTTGTGGGGTTTGGTTTGTTTTTTTTAAAATGAAGGGTGCGGGGGTTGTTGACAGCAGGAGCAGCAGCCTGGGGAGCTGGGAGCTGCCCCCACGCTGCGGCTCGCGCCACCTGGCACTTGTACAAGACTCTTGGTCTTCAAAGCCCTGGGCAGACAATGGCCCCTTTCAGGCCCTTCGGTGCCTGGAGCCGGCTAGAGCCCCGGCCGTGGTCAGTCCGCCCGGCTGGGACTGAGCAGAGTGGGGCTCGGCCCCGGATCCGGGACAGAGGCATGGCACCCCGGGCTGCAAGGGAAAGGAAGGGGGCAGGAGATGCTGGGTGCTGTGGGGGGATGCTCCTGGGGGAGAAGCCATCCCCTTCCTCCTCTCCAGCACCCCTCTTGCTTACCACAGCCCTTTCAGGCATCACAGTGGCCATTGGCATGGCTTCTCCTGGAGTGGCTCGGTGCTGGAGCCCCACTGTAGCCCCTGGCCAGGTGTAGAAGCATTGGCACCCCTCACCCCTCACTGAGGGAACTTCCACACTTCTGTGGGAGCTCCCATGCCAGCAGATCAAAACTCACATGAAAATAAGACCAAGCAGAATAAAGAGTGAGGAACAGCCTATTCTTTTTTCCTCTCCAGCCCCCTGCCAGGGGGATTAATTACCAGCCTGGGGAGTGGGAGTACCAGAATGGGGCTTGGAACAAGGGCAGCAAGACTAAGTGCTGAAGCGTTATATACGGTGGCTGGCTGGTGCCCCCATGCTGGCCACCAGCCCTCCCCAGCTCCTTGCTGTGCTGGCCCCAGACGATCAGACTCTGCAGATGGACGAGCATGTATGTCAGGAAGCATAGTGATAGGACAAGGGGTAATGGTTTTAAACTAGAAGAGGGGATATTTAGATTGGATATTAGGAAGAAATTCTTTCATGTGAGGATGGAGAGGCACTGGAACAGGTTGTCCAGAGAAGTTGTGGATGCCCCATCCCTGGAAGTGTTCAAGGCCAGGCTGGATGGGGCTTTGAGCAACCTGGTCTAGAAGGAGGTGTCCCTGCCCATGGCAGGGGGTTGGAACTCGATGATCTTTAAGGTCTCTTTCAACTCTAATCATTCTATGATTCTATGATTCTATGATTCTATTTCTGCCCTCATTTTTATCTCCTTCTCCTAAGCCTGCCACAGGCTCTTGTTAAAGCTGCTTGTGGGAGACTCATTAACTTGGCAGGCTCAGTGAACTCAGATCGATTAAAATAAAGCTTCTTAGTTTCTCTGCCCTCTGCCTTGCTGCAGCACTGCCCTGATCTCCTACTCCTGTCCACAACCCAGACCAGGCAGAACAAGGATGTTGGTTCCCAACCCACAGCACATCCTGGAGGTGTGCTGCCAGCCCTGCCAGGTCCATCTCTGCCATAACTCCTGGCCCATGTTAGCACTGGTAACCAGGTGCCCTTCCTGCTTTTGGGAAGCAGGGTTGGTGTGAGTCTCTTCCACAGGAAGCCACAGGTCCTGTTGGGGTCATTGGGGTATTATAATAGCATGAGCAGGTTAGGATGGCTGCAGTCTGAAATTTCGCTTTGGCCTTTAGATACTTTGTCCAAGAGATGTTGATGTGCCCTCATGTCAATGAGCACAGCTAGCTGTGGTGGGTGGACCCTTGCTGGGTCCAGCGCTGAGCTTGTCCCTGCAGACTGCAAATGACATCTAGTCCCCCCACCATAACAGCAGCGCTCAGGAGGCAGAGCCTGCTCCTCAGACCCTGTGCTGGCCAGGATGCGCTGCTTGATCAACAGCCACCCTCAGACATTCACCTGAGATGTAATTCCACAGTTCCTGCTGTATTTAATCAAATGTTATGATGGGCCCACTGCTAATGATTGTTTTAAGGAATAAGAAGAGAGGCAGAATCATTCCTTTTTTTCTCCAAAAAATTCTCTGGATGATCTTCAACCAGGGAAGAGCTGGCATATCCCTGATACTGCTTTGCCATTGATATCTTCATGACCCCAGTCAGGCTGTGGTGCACCCTTTGCTATTTCAGAAACTTTTGGAGGATGATGCTACACAAATTTAGCAGGTCAGGCAGAAGCAGAGCCTGGGCTTTTGGCTGCTTCTAAACCTGTTGACTAAGGCCAAACAAACCAAAGCTCTAAGAAAATTAGTTTGGAGTCTGTCCTGGATTACATCCGTGGAAACTGGGAGTCTGCTGTGGACAGATGATGATATTAGCAGGTACAAAATGAGGCCAAGAGGTATTAGAGACCATGGGCCAAGCCAAGTGTTGGATGTGAACACTCCCAGGCTCTGGGAAAACACCAACCCAGGCACCAACTGTGCAGGGTGTCTCAGGCTTATCTCTGCAAACCAAGGACGGCAGCGTGGCCTCTCTGGCCCTCAGCTGTGCACGAGCTCCAGCACAGTGAGAAAATCTAGGGCTCCAGCACCCCACTGGCACCTTTTCTATTGTCTGGCCACAACTGCAATGGCTCACAGCCTTTCTCACGGTGGGGACAAAATCCGTCCTGTCACTTGCTGCAGAGCCAAGCCATGTCCCCCCTTAAAGCAAAGGGAGAAGCTGTGCCTGCCACTCTGCTGCTTGCCTCCAAGAATCCCTGCATAGCCTCTCAAGTGGAGAAAATGTTTGCTGTTGGCATTAGGCGTAGACCTTGCCTGAAAGCCCTTGAAGCAGGGCAGCTCGCATGAGGAGGAACTGAACTTGGAAGCTTGGGGTCAGCAGTTTCTCCTTGCCAGAACTGAGCAAGAAAAGCAAACAGCTCCTGCAGCCCTTCTCTGATTGGGGTTTTGTTACACTTTCTGAACACATCAGTCAAAATGTTCACGAAGCATCAGCCAAATTTTTTCCAAGGCTTGTAAGCTTGGTTTCAAATGAGCATTGGCCTTATAGACACTCTGCTGAGGTTTGATTGCATTGAAAGGAGAATAGATGTGGAGTGTGAGGTTTCACCAGCCCTCTGCTGTGGCAGCACCTCGTCTCTTTAGTGCTGGACCAGCTCCCTTCTAAGGGCAGGTAGGGCTCCCTTTGTCTCCCTGCTGTACCCCTCCTCAGTGACTCACTGGAGCACGTATACATATATTCTTATATACCGTGTATACATATATACATGTCTTATATACCGTGTATACATACATACTTATATACATGTATATAAGTGTTAATGACTGTGTTTATGTACTGGGTGAATTTGCTGGGCAGCATTTGACTCTCATGGGGTGCAAAGGTGGGAAGAGTGAATTAGCTTGCTCAAACCTCCCCTGTGTTTGTGAAGGAGCACGAGAGCATCCAGGGTCACCAGTGCACCATCAGCGATCGTGGCCAAGCTGGCAAGAGGCACCCCATGAGAAAGTCAATGGCTGTGTCCAGGTGTCTGTGCGAGAGCAGCCTGCAATGTCAGCTGAAGGCTCAGAAAACAGGGGCAAGGAAAAGGCAGCTGATGGATAATTTGTAATAATTTGTAAACTCAGGAGTTTGGGGGTGCTGGGGTTTGTCAGGAGCTCTAAAGATGAATTAATCACGTTTCAAAATTCCTTATGAGGGGACAGCTAAGTGCTTTCTTTGCAGTAAATAAATACCCATCCCTTACCAGCAAACTAAGAAATGGTGCAGGCACAGCACATCCCCACAGCTCCCTCCCTTCCAGCCAGCTGGGAGGTGGCAGTCCTGGCAGGCAGGGCAACAAAAATGCCGACAGGGAACCGCCGGCGGGCCAAGGGGTCCAGCAGCTTTCCCTCCACTCTGCCCTCAGCTGCTGAGGGCTCCCAGGGCCCCTTGGGATAACGTTTCTCCTCACTGCTGATCCCTGCTTAGCGGGCACATTGCTGAAATGGCAGAGCCACCCTGAGGTCTCGACGCCCGGCTCGGCCCATGGCTCAAATTCAAGGCACCTGCTGCCATAAGGCAGCTCGGAAACCAAGGGGCTACCGTGGTTTGAACCCCCAGCAGTGGGTTTGAACCCACTGCAAGTGGTCTGTGAACAGCATTGGGAGTGAAAGGGGGGCAAGCAGGGACCCACAGCCCCGTGGTAACCCCAAAAATCAGCTGTCTAGTGAGGTACTCCAGTGCCTGGCTGGAGGTGGGTGTCCAGTGCCCACCTCGCCCCTCTGGCCCCCATGATGGGTTTCTGCCCCCAAGGGGCAGATTTGGCCCCCTCCTCAGGGAGGAAGGAACCGTGTCGCACTCCCCACTCCCAGCCCCACAGAGCTCCCCAGCGTCAGCACTGTGTCACCGTGAGCCGCCTGTCACCACCGACACTGTGAGAGGTCTGGGGGTCACCATCACTCTCCCACTGTGACAAGGGAGGAGCAGGATGCTGTGACAAGGACCCAACCTTGCTAAATCCCTGAGCTTTCATCTCTTTGAAAAAAGAAAGACTTTGGCAGAAGTGATGAAAAATAAGCATTTTAGCCAGAAGTTTTGATTTTTTAAAGTTTTTCCTACTTTATGTTCTCATTTATTTTTAAAAGGAAAAAATCCCAAAATGTTATATTTATAAAATTCTGGGTTTATTAAAATACTAAACAAAAGCTGTTTTGTGCTTGAAAGCTTTACCCTAAACTGCAATGCTTTCGGTAACAACTGCTATATATCAATATAAAAAATGTTCAACAAAAAGAAGTTCCTCGATGCTAAACTTTTATTTTGATCAGTCTTTGGTCCTATCTTTAATCTGAAATAATTTCAACAAATCATTCACCCCTTCCAGGGTGGGAGAAAACTGAAAATGAGACAGCATTGCACAGGGACTGGGGCACAGGAGGAAAGCCAGTATGGCAGGGCTAAAGCTCAGCTACTTTCAACCAGATACCTCCAGGGGAAGGGAGGGAAGGAGGAAGATTTTAATGAATTAGTCCTGGGCACTCTGGAGCATTTCCAGTTTGCAAATTACCACTGCTTTATTAGGCTTTAATTTCATCTGCTCCAGGGCATTACTTGCAAAAGCTTTCTTGAAGAGGAGCGGTGGGAAGTGTTGGGACGTGAGGCTGGGGCATGGTCTGTGGTGGCACATCCTGGCCAGTGCCTGCCCTGGCTGGGGTCTATTCCCCATTCCCCATTCTGCAGGGAGGAAAATGTGACCCCAGGGTTTCTGGAGATCCTCGGTGTCATTAATTGCCCTTATTGCATGATAAATCCAAAGAGGTTTAGATCCAGTTGCAAGGGGTTTAACTCTTTGTGGAGAGGAGGAGTGTGTAAGCATGAATGTGTAAACATGGCCCTGATGCACACCCACACCTCTGCCAGCCTCTGGGGACAGCCAAACCTACCCGTTTTCCCTGGAACATGCAGAGCCATCCTCATGAGCTCAGGGCTACGGATGTCCCCGCTGCTGGAGACAGCGCTCCCATACCAGTACGTTGAGGGCACCCCTGGTCATCTGCAAATCCACAAGCCCCTGTGGTGCTGCACAGCAGTGCCCCCTCCTCCCTGTATGAGCTGAAAAAGTAGTCCTTAACTAAAGTGTAGCAAGTTTGATTTTGGCTGAGAGCATGCAGGATGGACAGAGTCTGAAACACAACCAGTTCTCCCTGTCACTCGGTAGGATTTCACCCATGAAATATGTATTATCCATAATCAGACAATGCTACCCCCAGAGAAGCCCCTTTCCCTTTGAGTGCAATTCCTTGGTTTAAAACTGAATTATTTTCATGGAAGGACACAAAAAAGGGGTGAGATCTTACAAGGAGACCAGTAAAAAGTACATGACTAGAAGATCCTGCCCGTAAACCCTAAAAAAGGTCTGCCTTGGCTGTTCTCCCCCCCTGAAGCCCNTCACTTCTGGGAATGAAACGCTCTGGCAAACAGGGTGAAAGGAGAGGGTGGAGAAGCGGGAATGAAGAGGATGAATGGGACAGCCCTGCTCTTATCTGATGGCTGCTGAGTGAGACATGATGAATTCCCCAGCAACAGGTCTGTTTTGTCAGGAGGCCTCTTATCAGATGGCACAAGCACAGTGGTCTGGCCACAGCTCTCCTCCAAAGAGAAAAGTTATTCCCCCTCCTTTTCCCTGTTGGCCCCAGGCCTGGCTCCCAAAAGCCGCAGGGAGAAACCTCCACCCTGCCAAAGCCACGGGCTCCCACAAAAGTGCAGGAGATGGCTAGGGATGCTGGAGGCCCCAGCAACCTTCAGATAAGGGAATGGGAGTGGAAGCAAGGTGTGGGAATGCAAATCATCACAGCCCCACCAGCTGACTCCCCCCAGCTGCAATGAGTGGCTGGGGACAGACCCTCCAGGGACCTGCTAGTCCGCATCCCCAGGCTAGAAGGAGTGGGATGGGCCAGGAAAGCAGGACTGTAGGGCACCCTGCTGATGGCTCCCCTTGCCTCACCTCTGCCAACAAAGCAGAGCCACCAGGATCTTTGGGAAGGGATTTGGCAGCTGGTTTGGCTTTCCCACCAAATTATGGGCCCTGGCATTGCTTCTCTGTGCTCTCTAATCTCCAGCCTGCTCTGACCCTGCTGCCCAGATGCTGCCAGCTGCTGGGGGCTGAGCTGGGCTCTCGGCTCCCTTCATTCACACATTGCTCATTTGCAGCTGGTGGTGGGTGATGGATTCTGCAAAGTAAGCTCTGGGAAGCCTCTTTTATTTCATAAGGAGTGTCTCCAAAAGGCAGGGTATGCCTCATAATCAAGGACACCCCTATGCCTGGGTCACAACCCCTCATAGCACCTGCCCAGACCTCATGGGGACACCAATGGGCTGTAACCCTGCAGGGTTGTGAACTACTCTGGCCTTGATATAATCCCCAATGTGACAACGTGATGGCAGACTGAAGGGAAATGCTGGATATCAGCTCAAACACAGGCACAAATCAATTCCAGCCAGGAAGAACTGGCATCTTTGAGGTATAAAGAATTGAGGGTTGCATTTGAGAGGCAGCCGAGGTGGGGAAGGCCAGAGGAGAGGGAGGAGGGAGATGCTTGGGCAAGAGGGGAAGGTGAGACCGCATCCTATCTGGCCACAAGCACCTGAGCAGGACTGAGAGTGGCCAGAGCCCAGCTTCTCTGAGCCTGAGGAATCACTGGTCCCCAAGGACCTTCACACAGCACACAGCTGCCCCTGTGAAACCTTCTGGAGGGCTGTAGTGTGCAGGGACAAGGCTGCACAGGGGAGGCAGACAGGTCTGGTTTGGGGTCACGCTGCCCTGGAAGCAGAGCAGGAATGTTCTGGCTCAAGTGCTCTGCAGGATGCAATTGGAATGAGAGGTCTGCCCCTGGCCCTGGCCTCAGCAGGACCCACAGGATGGAAAATTTCAGTCAGGAGAAGAAAGGAGGGGGGGTTGGTGCCAGGAACTGCTGGCAGTGGGTCGGTGTCCTCTTACCTCCTGCACCAGGGCTGCTGAAGGAGCTGTCTGCATACTCTGGGTCTGGTGCCATCAGCACACGGGTGACATTTGTCCCTCAGTTATGCTTTCCCCATGCCCAGATGGTGCAAAGTCCTCACTGTCCCTGTGTCAGCTGAGGCATGGGACAGGGATGCCAACCCAGAGGTTGATACTGAAGCTGGGGAGGCTGCAGGGGCACGCACGAGGGCTGGACGGGGTCAGGGCGGGGGGAGGCAGAGGGGGTGCCATGTGCAGATCTGCTTCAGAGAGCTGTGCACATTCCCTCTCCCTGTGGAATTTTAACCCTGGTCATCTCTTTCTTGAAAAAGTGTCATAGAATGTGCTTTTGTCCCCCTCTGCAGTCATTTTTCTTTTCTTATTTTCTGTGCAACCTCACATGGGACTGCTCCAGCAGTGGGGTCACTAGAAGAGGGTTTATTGTCACCTTTCATTGGGAGTTACTGCTAGAAAAGCAATACCTACTATCCATCCTGGAAAAGCTACGGTCCTTCCCCCAGAGGCCGTCTGGAGGTGCGGTGTGGCACCCCTGGCAATCTGTTTATTCAGCTCCTGGGGGGCATCCTGAGTGGTTGCTGCTGGGACCCCCCCTGTGCTGTGCAAACATGATGTCACAGGGAGGCAAAAAAGCTGTGAATGAGAGTTCATGGTAGTGAGTAATGGAAGGCAGTTGTCCCTTGTAATGTTGCCTGGCCATAAAATATCAGATAGATGTAAAAGTTATAAATACATCAGAGAGCAAATAATTACAGCACAACATTAACTCCTTGCTTTGGGAGTGCTGCCTACCTCCCCGGGCAGCCCACAGCACCGGGGAGATGAGCCAAGAGACACCTGGGGATGGGAGGGGACCCAAATGTGTGCAAAATCCCTTCACTGGTAAGTGCTGACCCATTGCCAGTAGGAGTTTGTTTGGGTGCTGGCACTCACAGTGGGTTCCAGACCTGTCCCATGCGTTGCCGAATCTCACGGGTTGGCTATCTGAGTGTTTTGCTGCGGTGACAGACGGTCTGTGCCCTGCCGTGTGACCAGCTAGGTGAGAGCCAAGGGCAGACGTGCTCAGCCATGCCGACCACAGGAGGCAGCAGCTGAGGACACAGGCTGTAAGGTTTTTTGGGGAGTACGTTCTAATCGCAGGGATTTTCTCACCACGTGAGAGGAACAGCCTCCTCTCAGCTGTACAGTGGAGCACCTCTCAGACCACATGTCTATGAGGAGGAACAGGAAAAGTCCTGAAGATCCCCATTCCGGCCACCACTGTGCAAACAGCACTGGGACAGGCCTTTGGATAACGACTTAGGAGGCACAACATCCCCTCAGTACATAACTGATGCAGGGTTCCCAAAACAAGGAGCTGTGCGAGTGCTCAGGCGCAGCAGCCAGGGCAGGGTTCCTGACAGAGGGGCTGGGGACACCGCTTTCAGTGCCAAGAAGTTACCACCAATTGTTTGCCATTGTGGTGGGATGTCAGAAATTTCCCCAGTAAATATATATGTATACCCATGCATCTATACATGGTTGTAAGAGCTGAAGCAGACCCCAAATCCTCAGAGAACATTCCTGAGAAACCTCTTGCTTTTGCAGCGCCAAGACTTCAGAGCATGGTCTCAGAGCTCTGAAGGTACAGCTCGAGGGTGAAACACAAGCCTGGGCGAGGAATTCCTGCAGGAGGGTTCCACAGAAGGGCAAGATGCAGAGGAGAAGAAGGACTTGGAGGAACAGGTGCAGGCGGTCTTGCAATACTTACCCGCATCTACAAATACACTAGTGGAAACAGTGAGAGAAGCAGAGAGCAATGGTGCAATAAATCTTTTAAAAGAAACAATAAGACCAGGACAGCTGGCATAAAAAAGAGTGTGTTCCCTTGGCTACCAGTGACTTTAGGAATGAAAAAAGTGGACTGGGTGAGGGACAATGTAGTGGCAGGGGAAAAGTAGTGATTCTAGAGAAATTTAAATCCTGGCATCCTGAGAAAGGTTCCTGGGCAAACTGGGTGCTTTTCAAAAGACTTAGAGGAGGGGTAATCTCTGTCTAGTGCAGCATATGTGAAGAAGAGAAACATCAGAGATTGCTCCACTGGAGCAAAGTATTGAAGGAAAAGAGCAAAGAGCACATGGAATTTTGGGAGTACTGGGGAGAGCTGGGAGTAGAAGGTGCTGGGTGCGCAAACATACACCTATCTGAGATCTTCTAGGTGCTTCATGAATGCATGTTTCTTTACAAAACTCATGGGTCTTGTGCCTAAACTTCGGTCCCCAGCACCTTAGCCAGAGGAGTGTCCCACCACTCTGATACCCAGCTCCATCCTCAGGTCACCAGGTGTCTTGGGCTGAGTGTTCGCTGTGTGAAAAAACATTCACTTCTCTTTTCAGCTGTGAATTTGCTACTTTTTTGCTTCTTTGTCTGGTGCCACAAGAGACTCTAGCAGAGGCTCCTGAGGGCCCCTCTGAGTCCCTCCTTCTCCTATTCATCGCCCCTTTCCAACACAAAATGAGAAGCAGCTTCCCCCCAGGCTGCCCCCGTGCATACCCCCAGCTTGTTCTCTTGGCTAAATTTCAGTTGAAGAACATGCTGGAACGCTAAAGCCGTGGTAATGAGTAACACACTTCTTCAACGGGACGATGCTTTCTGAATGCACCGTGCTTTACAGCTACCATAAATAATGAAATCAGTATTTGTAAACTATACTTTAAGGAATCCATTCTTTTGCTGAGATTTCAAAAGCATGTCATTTTCCAGATTGTGAAGTTTGCCAGTTCATCTATTTTTAGAAATTCTCACTCTACTGATGTGGTCAAGACAGTCCTTAAACAGCAAAGGGTGGCTGCGTGCCTCAAAGGTATAAACAGCCAGACATGTGATGGGAAATACTTCAGAGGTGAGCGTGTCAGACTCCTAGACATCAAAGTTGTTGGGTGGTGAAACTGCAGGGACAAATCAGTGTGCAGGCTGGAGAAACAGGCATGGAAAAACATCTTAAAAATTACTTTTCTCAGAGATCTGGAGAGCCCTTAAAATAGTCTCACGGCCCAGGAAATGAGACAGATCGTGCAGAAAACTGGCAGCGTGGCCTCAGCCAGTACCGGCACTTCCTTGGAAACCTTAATTTGTGTAAACATAAAAGTGAGGGGAAAATAGCCAAGCAAGCTGGGTTGCCTGTGAGGCTCCTCTGGGCTCTTCATCTCTGCCAGACCCACCACCCACCTTGGATGACTTCTTTAGCGTCTCCCCATCCTCATCCCTCAACCCCAGCAGAGCCCCAAGGGCTGTACAGGGAGCAAGGACAACCCTGCCTCACACCCAAGCAAGCCCCGTGGTGGTGGTAAGAGAAAACAGGCCCACACCTGAAGACCTCCCAGTCTCCCAAACTTGGTAAGGTCATGGATGGAGCCTGCCCTTTTTTCCGACTGGCTGCCTCCTTGCCTCATGAGCCTGGTGAAGTTGTTGGGTCCTAGGTGCTCTTTGAGGCCTCTTTCCTAACTTGTATAGTTTAAAACAGTTTTTACTGCATTTAACATTTGAAAGACCCTGTTCTGCTCTAAGTGATAAATTCCTTTCCTGCTTGCATGTTTTTTCCCTATTTAAAGGCCGTTGACTGTTCGGCTTAAAATACATGCATATGTTTATTTGGTTACTAGATAAAACAACTGTGTCATTCCTTGCTGCTGCTGACTTCTCATTTTGGTTAAGATAATGGATTTCATGTATTTCTCTATGTATTTAATTTAAAAGTTCATTCTTCTTTCCCTCAGAGTGTGACCCTTTGTTCACTGTGCCAAACACTGGCCCCCGCAGCCCCCTCCTGCTCCATACAAGATGAACCAGCCAAGCTCAATGGCAAGGGACTAGTCTGTGCAATTTCAGACCCCTTCAGATCACAGATAGTGCCCTTTTGCCAGCTCCAGCTCTTCTTGGATGCTCTCAAGAAAGTTGATAAACCTGCCAGGCTTCAAAGGACCAGTTCTACCTCAGGAGAAAGGTTCCTCAACTCTTACAGGTGCTTAAATTGCCTTTCAACCTACTCTCTGCTAAGCCATGTCCCTTTTCCCTCTCATCACAAGGCTTGTCTTGCCAGGCCCGTCCTTTGGCCTCTTGCTGTGTCCCCACATCCTTCTCCAGGTGCCAGTTCCAGCACCAATCACCACATCCTTGCTGCTCTCCTACCCTACTTGCTCCTTCCCCAAGCTGCATGACTCCTTTCACCTGAGTTGGGGATTTGATCCAAGGTGATTCCCAAGTCTTCCTTCAAGTAATGGCTTTCCCAGACACTGCTGGCCTCCCAGTTCGGCCATGCATTTCCTGGGGACCCATTAGGTCTAGCTGTGACCCTACAGCCAGATGTGATCCTGTTCCCAGCTGCTAAGAGTGAGGTGCACACCATGGGGCAGCCCCTCTGCCTGGGCTTTCAGACACCTGGAAGACCAAGCAAGGGTGCGCAAATTCTTGCAGGTGGGAACAGCCCTGCACCGTGGCCACCAGGCTTCTGCTGCAGCATCCTGCCAACACCAGGCATGGGCAGAGCTAACTCAAAGGTTTGCAGCTCCCCTTTGCAGAGGTCACCCCAGCCCTGCTCCAACCTGCCCAGCTGGGACAGGAGGCAAGTGGCCCGTGAACAACTCCCTGCAACCCAGCTCCCTCTCAAATCTGGCTTTTTCAAACCATAAGACTCCTGTGAAACCTGGCCCAGCTCCAAGGTTCACGCAGGCGGCAGTGGGGCTGGAGGAGGAGGGAAGCAGAGAGCAATCCATAACCTTTGTAGCACTCTTGAGAGCAGCTGTCTGGCAAATGTCAAGCACTGTCTAGGGCTATTTCGGGCACTTTATTTTTATAAAGGATGCTTTGAGGTGGGGGAAGGGCATGGAGAGGGTTTTCTCATTGCCAGCACCTTAAAGAATAAAACCCCAGGGAGGAAAGTTCAAGGACGCTCTTTGGTCATGCAGCCAACACAATGTACCATTGGAGTGTCCCATGAGGCTCTTGGACAGGCAGGACACCTGGGATGGGCCTTGGCTCGTCTCACAACTGGAGAACTCCAGAAGGAGCCCAAGTTCCTCAGAAGCCAGGGTGGGAATGTGAAGGCATATCATGCTCTGGACAAACCTCGGCGTGCACCATCACTGCAAGGGGGACCAGCATCCTGTACTGCCCAGCTCCCCAGGAGGGGTCCTGGGTGAGAAACCAGTGACCTTTGAGTGTTCCTGCTAAGGAGTCTTATAGATGCAGCCTTAATTCTGGATGTTTTCCACTGCTGTCCCATGGGCCCAATCCTCCAAGCCCCCAAGAGCCCTCAGACTCCTTCGCTTTCAACAGAGCCAAGACCCAGAGCCAAGTTATTACACAAGCAGGAGCAGAGCATGTAGACATCCTCATCTGAAAGATTATATGGTGCATAACTAGAACATTCAACAGGAAAATGTTCATTTTGATAGAAGGGGGTGTTCTTCCAAGAGTGGAAACAGTTGCAGAAAGTCAGTGTGTTTGTTTTTGCAAACTTCTGGTGAACCTGGAAAATAAAGTACTTCTCATTTGTAATAGTGGAGGGTTCAGTCTCTCCTCAACATGCCTCTTGATCAGAGGCAAAAGTAGTTTGGAAGTAGGAGAAACAATCTCTCAGTGATTTTTACTATGAAATATTACACAGTGTGTTTAGTGTTTTCAGAGACTGGCTGCACCTGATCCATCTTAGGATCAAACTTCCTGCTGGGATCTCAGAGCCAGCAGCGATTACTTGTGAGAGCTCCAGGAAGATGCTCTCTTGCTCCAAGAACAGCAACCAAAGTTGGGTACCACAGTACCTGTCTTACCGAGGGACAACGGAGGAGCGTGGCTACAGCCCAGCCACCACGCTTCCCATCCCAGAAAGACACTGGCATGAGTAATCCGAGGCAGTTTTTTCAGCATCTGGAAGTTAGCACAGAGATGAGTAATATCTGACATGTCTTTGTCAAGAACGAGACACATCAGGCCAAGTTAATTTCCTTCAACAGCGGGGTGTAACAAGCCCACAGATGGAGAAGTGGTGGCTGTGGGACGGGGACATGGGCAGGCGTGGGGTGCTCCGCCTGCCCTGCCTGGGGCCAGGCAGGGTGTGTGGGATGGGTGCAGAGTGAGCTGGGGGGGATGGTGCTGTGAGAGCAGCTCTCAATGGCTCACTGTGGGGCTGGAAAGCCGCTATTGAGCATTCCCCATTAACAGCCATCGTGGAGAAACAGAGAGTGTATTTATTACACTTGCATGACATGCAAGACTGGGGCTGTGGACAGAAAAAGGATTGTGGCAAACTGGAGAAGCGGGCTGAAAAGCTGGGAGGAGGATGAAGGAGGGGGGAACACGCTGCAGCATGCCCCTCTGAGAATGAGACAGGCAGCAGAAGATGTCTCCTGGGTTGCTGCAGCCCTGCTGCAGCCCTGGAGCTATGAAGGGAGCCTCAGGAGATGCTGCTGAGCAGGCAAATGCAGACAGAAGAGTTTCCTGTACAGCCTTACAGTGCCTGGGCAAAGGCAGGTGACAGTCATCCAAGGGCACCCACTGTGTCTTGGCTGGAGTGGACTGGACTGGCCAACGCTTGGGTGCGTGTGACATGCAATGCAATTTGTATACCCTTAATTCACAGCACTGTGGTCTGAACCATTTCTGTATTAAACTCAGTTGGTTTAGCAGCAGATGCTGTCAGCGCCAGCTGGGCGGCCTCCCTCACAAGTGGGAGCAGAGGCAGGCTATAAACCAGTAACCAAAACCCTCCTGCACCAGTCCCAGGCAGCTCATCCCACTGCAGTGAATGAAGGCATGTGTAGAAACAATAACCTGGTACCCAACTTCAGCAAGCTGCTTTCTGCAAATGCTGGGGTAAGGTACAGCTCAAAATCAGCTACCCTAAATCACAGTGCAAAACAAAGCACAAGCAAACGTATTTCCCCCCCAGCCCCTGCCTGCAATGGGAAGAGGATGATGAAGGGGAGGTGAAGCTGCAGAAAAGCTGGATGCCCCTTGGCTGGGATGTCGGGGCAGCTGCCACCCCAGGCAGGGATGCTCTTCAGCTACAGTAACTCCAAACAAAATGGAAAAGGGGTAACTTTTGTCTTTGTTAGTCTGCAGAACTGGTGTGAAAACAACCCCCCAGATCCTCTTTTTCCATGCTCCCACAAGAATGTAAACCTTTTTTTAACAAACCCCCAACTTTTTAGCAAAGGAAGGAAAGAAAGAGAGAAAGAGAGAAAGAGAGAAAGAGAGAAAGAGAGAAAGGGAGAAAGGGAGAAAGAGAGAAAGGGAGAAAGGGAGAAAGAGAGAGAGAAAGAGAGAAAGAGAGAAAGAGAGAAAGAGAGAAAGAGAGAAAGAGAGAAAGAGAGAAAGAAAGAAAGAAAGAAAGAAAGAAAGAAAGAAAGAAAGAAAGAAAGAAAGAAAGAAAGAAAGAAAGAAAGAAAAGAAGAAAGAAACATCAAAGCAGCCCAAACTATTAATTTGTGACAAATCCCATCAATCTTCAAATTCAATAACAGAGAAGCCCCTGGCAAGGCACGGAGACTTGCTAGTTCAGCTCTCCAGTGGCACACAACCCCCTTATCTCCACCTGGTGAGGATAGGACTGTTCCAAAACTGTCCTCCCCCAGTCCCTGGGTGAGGACCGGCCACATCCCGAGCCACTGTGGCCCCACAAGGGCTTGTGCCGAGCACTGGGAGTGGTGATGGGCTGGGGTCAGCAGGGCAGGCTGGGGCAGGGCAGGAAATCACTGGCGGGCTCTGGCTGCCCGGCTGGTCCCCCAGTGCTGAGGCCATGTGGTTTCCCCGTGCCGGGCAGCGGCGGGGAAATAAAAGGAAAGCTTTGAAAGTTGGCGTGTGACGGGGCATCCCCCCGGGGAGCAGGGCAGCAGCGAGCGCGTGCATCTGTGAGCGGCCCTGGCCAGCCGCCACGCTCCCCTCCGCTTATTTACGGCCCCTTATCAGGGGCTGCGGGCTGCGATAAAGTTTATGAAAATAATAGGCGTCTCCAGCAGGCCAGGGCGAGAGCAGGCCCTGCCGTTGCTTTCCCACACTGATTAGGATCTGGGCAGGCTTCAGCGCTCCAGATCTCCGATGAAAGCAGCGGGACCGGCAGCACATCACTTCCTGGCCCCTGCACGGGGACGGAGGCAGGAGGAGGTCAGCGCACTGCACAGCACACAGCCTGCATGGTGCCATGCACGCTGGGCACCACGCAGCAGGCAACGGGCTGGGCAGCACGCCATGCACACTCTGCGCAGCACACACGGTGCTCCATGCTCCGGGCACCGCGCCGGGCACTGCATCATTCACACCCTGCGCAGCACACGCCGCTCCGCGCACCGGGCATCACCCCATGCACAGCCTGCGTGGCACACAGCGCTCTGTGCACTGCATCGGGCATCACCCCATGCACAGCCTGAGTGGCACACGGCGCTCCAGGCACCAGGCATCCCACCAGGCACAGCAGGCAGTGGGCACTGCACACTGGTCACAATATCATGTGCGCTGGACAGTAGGCACTGCGCCTATGCCCTGTGCTCCCACACTCCTAGGACTCGGGGAAGAAGTCATAGCTTTTCCCTTTGAAGGAGGTCCTGCGTGTGGGGCAGCACCAGGGTAAGGCATCCGGGCGGGATGTGGTTTGGGCAGGACTGGGTCTGTCCCCTGCAGAGGCAGCACAGCCCCTGCCCTCGGTGGCAGGCAGCTGTCCCCATCCCCAGGACGCCAGCCAAGGCCACAGCCCCTTTCCGCTGATTGTTTGGTGGCGGCAGGGCCACGGCTTCCTACCGGTCATGAGCTCGATCCTCACCCTTGTGTGAGCACCGGGACTGGCACCTCAGTCTCTGCTGGGTGCGGGCAGGGTCTCACTTCCATGGTTTTGGGGAACAGTCTCCTGCAAGTAATACCTCCAGAATTCACTGGGCTGTGTTACCGGGCAGTCTCAGCAGAAACAGGCAGAAGAGGAACAAAACCCCAGCAGGATTACCAGCTGCAAAACAGGAGTCTGATCTGACTGCCGCTGGGGTTAGGAGGAATTTGGGTGATGGAAGGCTCTGTGCCCCAAGTGCTGCTGGGCTTGGAAATGTTCAGTTAAGTGTGGGGTTTGTGGGGTTGGTTTTATTGCCCCTTTTCACCTCCAGCACACCCTGGAAGAGTTGCTGGGAACTGAAGCACTTAAAAGCAGCTTGGGATGAAACCTCAAACCACACAAATCGCGCTTGGTCTGGGGTTTTCTTGCGAGCTTAAAGTGCCGGCTGGGTTCTCAAAGGAGCCGTGAATCTCTGAATGAAGCTGGCTTGCAACGCACGGTTTGTGAGAGAAACACAGCTCCTCCTCCCTGCTGCCTTCTCCCTTCTTACAGAGTGCTTCCCTGCTGGGAAAAATCAGGTAGATGCTCAGACCCGAACCTTGCCTTCAGTGGTGCAGGATCCCTGCACAGACCCTCTTGGTGTCTCTTAGTCCCTCCTGCCAGCCCCCTCTGCAAACCCAACAGCGGGGAGGCCTCTCTCCTTTCTTACAGTGAGTGTCAAGATTTATGAGGCATTGGCACCACATCAAAAGCGAATTCAGTCATTTACAGTAAAATCAAAGCGAGCAGAACAATGAATATGAAGTGAGGTTAAAACACCTTGTTACAGGAACAAATTGTGCAGCTGACATCAAAATAATGGAATTTATGTCCCCACAGATTGGAGCCAAATATTTGCCCTGACATTTGTCTAAGCACGAGCTCTGGGAGAGGTGCTGGGTGCTGCCACCAAGATATTTTGGGGTCAGGCAGCAGCCGAGCTCACATAGCAGAGGAGAAGGCCAGGGGAGGGCTGCCAGCGGAGCCCAGTGCTCAGGATCGGGACCCTTCAGACCATCTCCCCTCCTCTTGGGGCGGATGGTCTGGGGATCCCCCTTCAGGTCCCAGAGGGGGATACGCTGCCTGTGTGGTCCCTGCAGGACTTGCCCCAGCTGTGAAGCACAGATATGATGTTGTTGCTGGCAGCCACCCAGGAGATTCTGCGTTCTGGGTAAGGAATCCAAGGTGTCCTGCTAACCCCCGAGCCACGTACCAGGGCTGTTGGAGGCTGACCCACTGCACATCACTGCCTGGGTGGCATCGCCAGCTCCTCAGGCAGCAGCCAGCATTTCATTGCACTCCTCTCCAGCCCCTTTCTCTTCTCAGCATTTTGGGACAGCACATCCTTTTTCCTTCCCTGCCTAACTCCAGGTGGGCTTGTGCATCTCCCACCTGCCTGACCCTGGGATGTCCTGACACAAGACACAGCTGTAAAAACCCACCTACTCCATCCACCTCCCCCCAGACCAGAAATAACTCCACTGGCCCCCTGCACAAGGGCATGGATTAGGGCTGCCCGGTGCCCCCAAGGAGCACCCCCTCTCTGTCCCTTGCCAATGGCTCCATATGAGGATGAAAGTCCCTCATGTGACACCAGCCATCCCTGGGAACACAGTGCCCAGGCAAGCATCCCGTCCCCCTCCAGCAGCTCTGCCTGCGTGCTACGGGGCTGAGCTTGTTTTGAAAATATATTGTGAAGCACTTCCATTGCTATGGAGACGTATTTTATGGACAAATAAATATTTGGTCTTTTTTCCTCTTCCCTTAAAAGTCTGTCCCTTCTCCATATCCTTTTGTCCATGTTTATATTGCAGGGTCTCTCTGCTTCTTCAGCCTCAATCACCCCCCTCCCCATGCTGCATATCTCTGCATGTCCTTCATCACCCTTCAGTCTTCTCCTTCTCCTCACCGGCCTGCAGCTCGCTGTCCTAGGGCCCCTCCAGCGTGGGAGACAAGGAGGCTCCCTCCCACCCTGATATTTAAGCATTTATGTATTACAGGGGAATCAAAATGATTTTATCCCCTTAATTCTTGGGTTTCACATCCCAGTAGCCATGAGGTGGCTATTCTCAGCTTTCCTGCTCCCAGCACTGGCTCCTTGGTTGGGCTCCACTTCCCACAGCGCAGTTGCTCCTATCTGTCCCCCCCCACATTTCACTTGGGCTTTTTGTTTTGTTTAGGAGATCTGGGAAGATTTTGCTTGTGCAGAATCTGCTAAGCAGAACCCCCCAAAAAAACATTAAATATAGTGACTGGCAAAGCAGCACCACCAGTTCACTGAGCAGGGTATGGGGAGGCAGGACACAAATGAACCTCCTTCGTTAATAAATCCTGGCAGCTGTGGAAAGTTTGAGGCAAGTGAGAGCACCCAGACAGAAAATTAAAAAACTAATAAAGTCCTCAGTGTGGGGGCACTGGCATCAGGTCAGCTTTACTTCTCTAGGCACCTCGTAAAGAGACATTCCAGGACACTAACTCATAAGGGAAAGCTGCAGGGGTCAAGGAGAACAGTGGAAAACTAACCATGGTAACTCAAGTATACTGGAAAGGCAGCAGAAAAACAGCAAGGAGTTGAGTTTTTTCTTTACACCCCCCCC
>VZRU01000209.1:208692-242215 GCA_013398155.1 Pedionomus torquatus
GTTCTGATGTTCACAGCACAGTGGGTGCTTTCTAGAGACCTCGGAAAAAAGCAGGTCCTGGGGTGGCAGCCAGGAACAGCAGCACTGAGGCAGCCAGCTTGAAACGGTTGCCTGTGCCCAGGTTTAGAAAGTCAGGAAAGCCCAGGATGTTCAGATGCCCCTTGTCCTTTGCCCATTCTTCAAGCCTGCCTCTTTTTAGCTTTTCAATTTTCCAGGCTAGAGAACAGCCTGTTAGCCATGCCCCCCACCTACCCATGCTTTCCCAGGCTGTGTGTTTCTGCCTTCTGGCCCCAAACAGGCAGGCTGGGCTAAACACTTGATAAGGGACACTGCAATTGTATTGGCAGCCTCGGTGCATGACAAAAGCACTGGCCATCACAAAACAGCTTTATCTCACCAGGTTTCCAGCTCTGTTCCCCAGTTTCAAAGGCTAGGGATTTCCAGTAAGGACACTTTGCATCTTCAAAGAGCAGGAGCTGTTTCGGGCTCAGCCCAGGGTACCCTGGAGACCCCAGGAATCCTGCCCCAGGGGAGTCTGAAACCCAGGTCTGGGTTGTGGAGCAGGAGTCCACATGTGCCACAGGCAGCCAAGCAGACACCAGAAGATACGCTTGGGAAATGCTCTATGCATCACTGACCACCACCCACAACCCCTACTTGTTTTAGTCAGGGAAACAGCTCACCAGAAACAGATGCAGATGGCAAAATATTCCAATGCTTTTCACTAATGACTGGCCTTTAAATGCAAGTTAATATTTAATTGAAAATTCGGCTTTCAAGCATGCCAGCAAGAGTGAGGCATGAATATTAACAACAATGTTAACCACACTAGAGATGGGGAGCTGAGGCAGAGAGAGGGGACCAGCAGTTATCAGAGAGCTCAGGGTGAGACTGAGGACTTTCTGGTCCTTGGAAGGATTTGGCTTCAGTGGAGTGATGCTGCTGTGGCTAAACACCAAGGAGGTCCTAGAACAGATAGCAGAGGCACAGGAAACTACTTATCACCTTCTGGTGCTCACACTACAAACTGCTGAAACACTGGCAAGTACCAAGAGAGTTACAAAAATTATTTGAAGGCAGAAATGAGTGTTCTGGAGTGAGACTTGCAGAGCTCAACTAATTTTGCACAACCCTGAAAAATGAGCTTTTGGTTATACATCTAAAAGCCACCATAGGAAGAAGAAACAGAATGAATATTGAATTTTATAACAAGAAGAGAAGTTTATAACAAGACTCAAAACCAGGAAAAGAAGGAAGGGAATCAGGGCATATTTAGCCGGAATCAGCATATCCCTTTAAAGGGTAGGGTTAGGAACCACTGTAACAAGCCAGGAAAAGGAGAAACAGATGCTAAGAGATGCTTTTCTAGCCCTTCCTGGGGTCAGTGTAGGCATTTCTGGGTGAAATATAGACCTTCAATCCTGAACATATCATAGAATCATTCAGGTTGGAAAAGACCTTTGGGATCATCAAGTCCAACAATCAACCCCACTCTACAAAGTTCTCCCCTACACTGTATCCCCCAACACCACATCTAAACGACTCCAACCAGCTGTAAGCAATACAAGCTTGTAGGCCCAGAGGGAAACAACATCCAGGAGCAGAATGGGTGGGTATCAGAAGCTGGTCCTGAGCCCCTGCAAGAAGGGGCTGAGGATGAAGTAAATGAGGGTGTAACTCCAGTGGGCACATGTCCCCTCAGAGAGACAGGCTCTTCCCTGCCCTCCTGGAAGGGGCACCCCTTCAGCTCTCCAGGCACAGGTGGTGGTCCGTGGGACACAGAGCCTGGCTCTTCCCTGTCCTCTTTATGAGCACTGTAAAGCAGGGGGGACACCATTTCTGTACCTCTGCCTCTGCTCGTTAGCTAATGTGAATAAATCCCTTTTATCTTCACACTCATTTTCTAAGGATAATAATCCCTTTTTGTGTTCATCCACTTTAACTGTTCCCAAACTGAGCTGTAATTGCTGATAGTAATTAAGTTAATACATATTTACAGCCATGTAGAGTTATAGAAGGTCTCCTGTAGTTTTATTTGAGGCATTTTCTTTAAGCTGCTATAAAATCATTAACAAGTCGTTCAGCGTTAATTGCCTCTGATGCAGATCTTGTCCCCTTGCCCGCAGACAAGGCAGGGCAGGCAGATACCTTCTCTGCCTGGCCGGGGACAGCTGCTGTCTCTCCGCTCGCACCCAGGTTTTACTGCAAGGCAGGGGTGACCGTCACCCTTCTTTTCTACTTTCTTGCTCTGGTTTGGGAAAATTCATCTCTACGGATCGTTTGCAAAAAGATCCGAATGAGGGCTTATGCACCCCATGTCTACCCGTGCCATGGGGATGGAGGAGCGGGACCCCAGGAGAGCAGAGGACATGGCAACGCTCAGCCTTGGCCGCTGCCTGCAGCTCTGCCAAGCACCCTGGCAGAATCCCCCTCCCCATGCCAGATTTTCTGCTGCTTGCAGTTGTACTTTTGTGCTTAGCAAGAGCCCCAAACCACTCAGCAAACAGCGTGTGTGGTGAGAGATCACCTCGTGTAATCTCCAGGCGAATCTCCCCATTATACAGTAGGCTAATTAACTCCGGACAGCGGTACAGGATCATGATGAGCTATCGGCTCCAGGAATGTCGTCCCCAAAGGGAAGTAAATATCACTGCGAGAGCAGGGAGCCCCTTTCTATGGCAGTGAATCCTGATAAAGAGCTTCACTCCATTCTCCTGCTGCTGGCTCCAGCTTAGCGTTTTTAAAGCTAATTCTCCTCTGTGCTAATCTGGAGGATCCATTCAGCCCCAAGCTCAACATCTGAGTCTATTTGCCAAGTGTGCAGCTGTGTCAATTTGCAAAGACAAAGGAAAGCTCCTCTGTCAACAGGTCGGGGAGCTCAGGTAGCACAAGCGAATTGAGGGCAAGAAGTCAAAGTGGTTTCACAAACCATCAGACCATGCTTAAATCCCATCCAGCCCGAGAGGCTGGGGCAGTGCGAGGAATAAAGGGAGCACAGAGAAGTGGGCTGAACGGCCAGGGCTGTGAGTCTGACAATTAGTGCTATTAAAGAAAGATAATTAGATGTGCTCCATGGAAACCCCAGGGGAGGTAAAATGCAATTTCCATTTGGACTTATTTTAATAAAAGTTAAGAGATGCCAGGAGGTACCAAAATTGCATTGTTGGCAATACGAGCAAGGCCCTCGGTGTGGGGTAGAGCAGCTATGGGGCAGTGGGAGGGGACCACAGCCCTCTGGGACACTGGCGACTGTCTGACAGTATTTGTGCCCAAGAGATGGAAGCTGAAAATTTTGGAAGCAAATACTTCCAGATAAAGAAATCCGACCTCCTTTAGAGACTCTGCTTCTCTGGGAACTTTCATTTTTAGGAATTACTCTGTGCAGGGGCTGATGCTGTGGAGATGCTTAGTGGTGATGTTGCTCTGAGCTGAGAGCGGGGCTGGGAGCAGCCCTTCCCAGGGCATCGTGTCTGGAGATGTGAGGAAGGCAGGAGGCATCTGGTGTCTGTTGAGAGAGTAAGAAGAAAATAAGCCCTGGGGAAGAAACGGGACTTCTCATCTGGACCCTTAATCTCAGTGTCATTGAGACAGGGAAATACTTATCCCTGTTTCACACAGGAGGAAATGGTGTCTTGGGGGAGTCACATCTAAAAGTTTTGAAGTCAGCCTGTGGTTTAGGATGCCACAGCCCAACCTGGGCACACGCTAGCCATCAGCAGTCGGGGACTGTGGCACTATAGAGCCCCTCTGACTGGTGGCCGGGACTGCCCAGTGTTCAGATGGAGCACAGGAATATCTGCATGGACACTTGCAAGCTTCAGAGAGCTAATGAGAAAAGTGAGTGAGGAGTAATCACTCAGCCTGTGTGTGAGAAGGTCCCAAGTCCCATAATTTCTAATCATGTAAACTTCTCTCCTGCAATTCAGAGATTTAGAAAATAAACTGTGTTCAAGCAAATTCACTTTGCCACTGAAAACCTCCCTATAAAGAAAGCTTGCACTGGAAATAAGGACAGTCTCAGTCTTTCTTTGAAATTACACTTTCTCCCATGTAGTGTTTACCTGCAGGCAAAGTTATAGTTTTGACAAAATCTTTCTGAGGCAGAGTCCTATTTTTTGTCTTAACAATTCAAAGAGAAACAACTAGAAGGCTGAAAACAGCCACCCGTGGCTGATGCCGGTGTCAGTCACATGGTGTTGTCACCCCCAGCACCATCCTTCCCTGTGCCTACGGAGTAGCGAGTGTTTATCTTCAACAAGCCCCATTTAGAGGAAATTTAGATATTGTCCATTAGGTAAATATTCTCAGATGTGCAATGATATACACCATTAAATAACTTCAGTGGGTGAATGCAATCAAATTATACACCACACTTACTCTAGGTGTATCTCTAGTGAGCAGGGAAAACAGGTGAAATCTCCTGTTTGTGTTATTTTGTGATACGAGGTCCAAACTAATATTCTGCCCAGTTACTTCTTCCTTCTAACACAAATTGTCAGGGCACATATATACAGATATATAAAACTTGACCAGATGCTACCTTTTTCTCTTACAGTTAAGCATATTTATTTTGATGTCTGGCAATATACCACCTGTAACATTAATAAACACAGTCATCCCTTTCAAATACGTTTTATACCTACTGTACACTTTTATTTTGAGATAATAAATCACAGGCATAAACCTTATTAATCATCTACACAGCCCCTTAAAACACTGCTGAAAAGATTTTCCAACTCAAACACCTTTTAAGACGCAATGACATCATGTCTGTTGGGACATTGTTATGCAGCGAAGATTGTGAGACATTTCCCCCCCAATAAAGTTGCTGTAATAAAGTTTGTCATTGCAGTCATTAAATTCATGTTTTCTCCTCTTACCTTCATCTTTACTCTTGAGCTACCCATCCTTAGGGAGAAGAAGAAAATACACCATGGTGAAAAATGTAGGAGTCTAATCATGAAGTCTGCCACAAAGCAAAATACCTATTGATTTTAAACAGGAGTTATCTACCAGTCTGTCTCAATTAACTCCTGGGGTATTTGGGTCCTCCTGGGCAGGCAGAACAAGCATGGAGAGAATGAGGAAGAAGAGACTTCAAGTTCTACCTGGAAATGGAGAAAAACTAAGTAAATGTTGTTGTTTCATGGAACTGGAGATCCCAGGAGGAACCAGTCCTCACTGGAAGTCATCACTTGTGCATCTCCTGACCTACAGGGAGATGCCAGCCCAGCTGACAGGTTGAGCGGAGGCTTTGCCTACTGAGCAAGTGCAAAGCTGTGCTTGCCTAAGAGGGAGCAGAAAGATGTAGGTAATGGATGTTTCTAAGACAGAGGCTGCAGATGAGGTGCAGATGTGTAGAGGTGATAGCGGCTTCTGAGCGACCAGAAAGCCATGCCAGATCTGATATTTGGGGTACCTTCCTCTTATTTCATGAGCTGAGGTTTGTGCTGCTTTTGAACAGCCCCAGACCAGTGCTGTACACCCTGTGCCAGCAGCACGCCTCAGCTCTCCCAGCAGCTGTGGTGACCGCCCTTTGGTGGTCTGTGAAACCGAAACCTCAGACATGTCACCGCTGCCTATGAGTCAGCCCTCCATGGGCTTCCTCTCTCAGCCTGACCCTGAGGGAGAGGAACACGCCATCCCAGGGAGTCTCCTGGCTTTGGCTGCTCCCAGAAGCACCTCTCCTGGCAGACGGTCCCTGCTGGGGAGGGCAGCACTGTGGGGCGCATCGTGTCCTGACACGAGTCTGGCTCCTTGCAGAACAGTTTAGGCATTTGTCTCAAAGCTCAAGGCTAAAAGAGTCTCCTGCATGCACAGGCAGAAATCCAGCCAGATTCAAGCCTGTCAGTCTGCAGAAGACAGTTCCGGATGGTGCAGGGATGTGCGTGTGATGCAGGGACCAGAGCAGAGCTGAACTTATCTGACACCCCCCTGCCCCTTCCCAACTGCCCTCCCAAATTAGTGAACACAAAAAAGGCTAAAACAAGCTCTGGTCTAGCACAGCTGCAGGCCCTCTAACAGGTTTCCTTCTCAAAAAATACCCTGGCCAACTTTAAGCCAATTACCAGGGAGACAAACACACCTGCCTGATGCTAATTAGAAACTGTCTCAGACGCCCCGTGCCCCTGCCACAAGCCCAGGATCCCGCGGAGGGCTTCCCCCTGGGCTCCCGTGCCAGCCGTACCGGTGGGACATTGCAGCCTTTGGGACACCGGCATCTCCTGCCTAGTAACCTGCATTCCTGACTGTCTTCCTTCTCACCCTAAAACTAAGCAGAGCGCACACCCATCACTAACTGAACAATTAAGCTATTAAGTAACTCAGATAATAAATTCAGATTTTGCCCTAATACATTTCTAATGACCTTGTCTAATAAATTCAGAGCAATCTGGGAAGAATGCTTGTTGCCATATTTTAAAGACAAAAGTGATTTATGTTTGCTGAGAGGGCAAAGACAGCCACATGTGATTTATTACTATCAGTCACTGTATCTTTCATCTCTTTAATTATTTTCTCTACAGGCAGCTTCAAAAGTGCTCTTGAAGGCTGAATGGTGGGCGTTTTTCAAGTTCAGATACTTACTGCTTAGGTCTGAACTGTTGTTTTTTCCTTCCTATCTGTGGCTTCAGATATTAATCATGGAAGCTGCAATTTAGTTTGCTTAGGTTGGACTTAACACAACAAATGAGCTTGCGTGCTTGGTACCCTAACAGAGCCAAATGCCTGAAACCTCTAAGGTTTTTGTCCATCAGTGATATTTTCCAGTGGGAATGCCAGCAGCAGTTACCAGCCTCTCCAGGGCTGACTGGGTTTATAACAAGTTTTAATTTTTGTTATCAGGCTATAGGCAGGAGAGTTGGAAGTAAGTTTGAAAGCTGCTCTGGTTTTATTGGGCAAAAAGACCAACTTTTCCATCCTTCCCAGAGAGGGGAGCTTGCTTGGCATACATCACGCAGCCAGAGGGGAAGATGAACTAAGTGTTGGAAAGCCTGAAGCCAGTACAGGAGAAGCACAATTACATGAGGAAATTAATCTAGTTTCCAGAGGGAGAAAGGCGGGAATTGTCGCTTGAAAGCCCCACTTCTGCTGGGGGACGTGGGGGGATTTCCAAAGGAGCCGTGTGGAGTTTGGTTCTCATATCCAGAAACGTGGGGGAGCTGAGTTCATCTGTCAGTCCTGTCCTTTGGAAAGCCCAGCCTAAAGCAGTGGGGGATATCCTCACTCAATTACATACCCCAAGACTTCAACCGGATTTAAACTTTGCCCAGCTTCCAGTCCTCAGCCAGGGCTCAAACTGTGGGATTTTTTTCCACCAAGACTGTCCAATTATTTCCAGGTAGTCCTCAAAATGGGCCTGGCTGGGATTCAGACAGGAAAAGCCATTTCTACAAGATTTCCTGTCTGGCTTTACAAGCCCAAGAGGTCTGGAGAATACCAAGGAATCGTCCAAAACCTTGATAAGTGCCTGCCTGACTCATGGTCGGGCTGGATGTCGGGGATGTGGGATGACACGCGGCTTGGTCCTTGCAGAGGACACAAAACTGCCTGTCCTGAGATGGCCTCGGCTGCCATTGGAGGCACTGGGGAAGGAGCAGCTCCAGCCCAGCTGAGGTTGCACAGCCTGGAAAAGGGTTTGCTTTCCACAGCTCCCGGTGGGCGGTGTCGCAAGGGCAGGCTTGCACACGCTGCCTTACGTGACACGGTCCCGGCCTCAGGCTTCTCGCTTGGTTCAAGTGCTCTGTGCTAAACAAAACACCCCTTAAGGAACAAGGACGTTCCAAGGGGTTTCTTCTTCCTCGGATCCCCCCCCCCNGCATCTTCTCAAATAACATGCCCCGTTTTGAGTCTCTACACTCAGAGGAAACTCTTAGCTGCATTTTTTGGGGTCAGTGTTTCATGACTGAGACCTAGTCATGCAAACAAAGATTTATTTTTTTCTGACCAAAACAACATTAAGGAGAAAATTCTTTCCCATGACTGAAGCTGGGCGGGATTTTTTCAACAGAACATCAAGACAGAAAGTTTCAGAGAAAGGGTCAGTTTGGTGGGATTTTACATGTAACTTTTCATTTTAAAATGAAAAATAGACACTTCTGCTCTTTAGTGATTGCAGTAAATGTGCAAATAAATATTGTGGTCTTTACCAAGACAAGGGTCCATGCTAGTTCTCACTGTTAGCTAGAACCAGTGCTAGCACCAGTTGGGATTGTATTTGACAACATCATCTGGTTTATGTGCTCGTTTTCATCATGAATGAGGCTAGATGCCTAATAATCACAGTTATGCAAGGCCAGTTGAAGTTCAGCCATCTTGTACCAAACATCCTAAAGCTCTGGGTTTATTTTAAAAAGATTGAAAATCATCACCCAGTCAAGGGCCAGGATGCACTAATGCCAGGACCTTGGTTTTATCTTTGATTTGAAAGGCAGGAAGTAATAACCAGGGCCACAGCATCTCCTCGGATGACCATGTTAAGGACTGTGTTCAATGGCCTGGCTTCTGTCCTTGCAGGTGCCCCACTAAAGATGTGGGAATGTAGATTGAGGGACCCCTTCTCCTGAGCTGCAGTAAAGGGTGAGGACCACAGCAGGCACTGAGGGACACCACCTTGCCTCCGTGGCAGAGACCACTGCTCCCTTCATTCCTGTTATTTCAGGGGATACTAAAAGCAATAATGTTAAACAAGTTACCAACGACAAAGCCTTGAAGGATTTGGCAGTCAAGCCTAGAAGAGCGCAGAAAATTGCTCTTACCATTTTCTGCAGTGACGTTATGGCCAGAGAGGCCAGAGGGATCCCAGGCTGCTGCACCACAGGGAACTGTCACCCTTCCGAAAGTGGTCCCAAAGCCCAGCTATCCATCTGACTGTCCAAATAAAATGCAGCAACAATGGAAATGGAATTCATTAAACTAAAATAGATACAATTTTATCCTTGTTGGCCTATCCTTGGTTCCTTGTACATTGAAACCTTCCATTTGTGGGTCCAGACATTAACAGATGAGTTATTAACTAGCCGTGGCTAATTATAGATAGCTGCATCACCTTCTTAAAAGGGAGGCATTGTCAAGGCCAGCTAGGGCCAAAGTTGAGGTCTTGTGAAGTTAATCTTATTGTAAAAATCACTCAATAGAAAATATTTTTTTTTCCCTTCAACTTCCACTAAAAATCAATTTTATGGGAATTTGAACACTTTCCTAAAGTGTTTGCAAAACAACCATCAAAGCATGGAAGAGATAAAACAGGTTAGTCTTTCTGCGTTGTCTGAGCTGGCACTGAACAGCGCATATCAGTGAGAAGGAAATCATTAAGCCTTTAAACTTTCTTTCATTTAGATGATATACAATATTGTTAATGAACACAGTTACAGGCATTTGCCTTCCCCAGCTGTATGATTTTTTACTTAGTACCACACTTTTAATCTTCCCACAGACTTAAAGAATTGCTATCCCTGAAAGGAAGCAAGACCTCCCTCACTGACAAAGATTTAGTTTGCTAATGCGTTTTGATGAGACAGGAACACAGCGTGGAGGAATAAAAGGAATAATAAAATAAACATTTCTACCCACAGAAAGGAACCTACCCTCCCAAAGCACTCCTGGCTGGTTTATGGGTGGGTGTCCTGCCTTGGGGTCACACTAGAAGCTGGGGTCCTCCTAAAAATGCTCAGCCATGAGGGCAGAGCAGAGTTTGAACAGCATAAATGAAGAGAAGGAGCTCAGCTCTGGGGTGGTGGAAGCCAGCATTAGTGCCTGCCCCCTGAGCCCGTGCTGGTTTAGCTGTGAGAGTCCAGACCTCTCCAGAAAATCTGCAAATGAAGACGTGTGTGACATTAGCTAAGGCTTTCTAATTAGATGGAGAAAACAAATCTGCTCCACCCCAGGCAGCTGCAGCTCCAGCCAGCATGTTACTTATTAGCTCAAATTATTATTATTATAAAAAACACTTGACTTTCTTGTTCAAAAAGTAAAAAGGGATTAGTGGGGTCTCTCAGACGGCTCTCCTCAGACTAACCTCCAACATCTCAGACAAAGGCTCAACCAGAACAGAGACTTTCTCAGTCTGAGGACAAAACAGACCCCAAACGGCTGCAACAGAAAGTCAAAGGCAATACTTGACACAGCACTCAACTCTGTTTGCTGACTTTTCCTAATGCGTACAATAAAATTCAACCCAAATATGTCACTGCTGCCAATTACTCAGGGCAACAGCCGAACCCTGGAGCTGGTAAATCAATGGAGACACAAGAGAAAGCTGCTTTCCCCAAAACTGAAGTAGGTGAAAGACCATAAAGGCAAGCAGCACACCAGGATGGATTAGGGGCTGCAGAACTAAACGCGCCAGGAGGGCTCCAAGCCAGGGGGTCCCCCCTGCACATCACCCCTCCCAGCTTGGGTTCTACTCAGGGCTGCACAAACCTGCCCCCAGGGAAGCTTCAGCCCAGCCTGTTCCCATCAGCAGACCGGGGAAAAGGGCGACAACTTATGGATCAAACGAGAATGTTAGGAAACCTCCATAGGAAGCCTGAGCTTCAGTGGGGAGGGGATAAGGCTAGCTGGGACATCAAAGCCTGCTTTTCCCCAGGGCAGTAAAAGCTCTGGGCTGCCTGGGAGAGGGCAACTGGGGCTGGTGTCAGGAATTTGATTAAAAATTATTTGATTGGCAAATCCAACCTGCTTGGGACTTGGTAGGCAGTGAGCCACAGCTTTGGTGTGATGAGCTTTCTTTAACCCTAAAGTAATTTGCTGTTAAGCAAATTGCACTGCATGCATCCCCATATCTGCCAGCTCTGCTCATAGGTTGAAGCTCTTCCCAGTTTTGCAGGCTGAAATGCTGGTATAAATGGAATCCAACAATTTGTATGGAAATGCTGGATTTGTCTGAACAGCAGACATTGGCGTTTTTAATCACCCAGGCCCACCACATCTGGCTGGGTGCTTTGCAAACACTGTCCTGGGGTAACAACACGTCTCAGGATACAGTCTGGAAAAAGGGCAAGCCTTTGCCATGATGGTTTCATCACTCATTCTTCAGTCCTTACAGGGAAAAGCTGTGCCTCTCAAAGAGCATGCAAAGGACCGCAATAGTTTGAATCAAAAGGATTTTGAGAAGTGTGATGTTCTGCCACTGCCCTCCTGGGCTTCACAGCAGTGTGTGGTGTGTAATGGTCCAGAGAAAATCAATTGGACACTGCATTTGAGAGATAAGGGTTGGGATTTTATTCCGAATAACCTGGTGACCCCAATCAATCTCTGTCCCCAAACCTTCTGAATGTTTGATACTCTAGTCTGCAATTAAGCTTCCACAACCAAGAATTGCAGCAGATGTTCCAGTCAAAACACCTTTATTAACTATTTATTTTTGATGCATATCAAGAGATTCCAGCCAATGCATTTAGAGCCAGACAATAAGTTTTGCCTCACTAGTATATGGTCCCATTAAGATTTAGAGTTACTTTTCACTTATGTTTTAAGTTTTCAATTTTTTTTATGCTGATAATATTAAAATAAACTGAGAAAGCCCCCAAACTTTCCTTGTGATAGCAACTCTGTGAAAGGAACTTAAGCCAAATTGTCACAGTGTAAAGAAATGAGCTTGAAATGTGAAGGGGCTACAAGACCACTCACTCTCCTGACAGGGAGCAGGGCTGGGATGATGCTGGGCACAGTCGGATGGATGCAGGGGCACACACAGAGCCTCTGTTCTGCACCCAAAGGTCTCTGTGCTCCCGTTACAATTAAGCAAAAAGTTGTACCTGGTGGGAACGGCTGGTGCTCAGGGCAGAAGAGGTGCTGCAGACAAAGGCAAGTCTGGAGAACAAGTATCGAACAATTCCTCAGATAAATATATTTCTGTTGAGCAAAACTTAAGCCTGTTTCCTATTCTGGGATGCCTCTGGGCCAGATATTCCCACCAGTATGTGCTGCGGCTGCTGCTGAAGGTAGCGCATGCCCTTCTTGTGTGCTTTATGGTATAGGCATGAGAGGAATAGACTCTGGGCTCATTGGGCAGTGAGAAACTACCCAAGGAAGATGGTTTCCAAGGGATGCTCAGAAAGACTCTTTCCCACAGCTGCTATCTTCAGATATGTCTGTGACACTCCCTGGTGTGGCAAACTCCCCCACACACAGGGTCACAGAATCACAGAATTTTCATAGTTGGAAGGGACCTCTGAGATCATTGAGTCCAACCGCACAGATGACCGTGGGGTCTTCCCACCCCATGGGCTGGGTGTTTGGCTCCTCACTGTGCAGCAGTGGGACAAGAGCCCTTGAAAGCCTTTCCCTATTTGCTGACCAGCTCAGCCCAAAGTCCCCCCATGCCTCCTCCACATGCAGAGCCATATGGGTGGCCACACAGGGTCCAACCCTGAAGTCGCCAGGGGAGTTTTGCCTGGTGGATATTAATAGTGAGTGACGCGTGTTCATGCTCCTGGCACAGCCACTTCAGCACAAGCCAAACACCCTTGTGCTGGCCCCGTCCAGGGCAGGGCAAAAAAAAGGGGCCTTTGGCTAGAAGGTGTTTTTCATCATCCCGAGAGCTGTGTCCGATTGCTTTGTCGGAAGCAGCAGGTAGCAGTGAAAGGCAGGGTCATTCCCCTGACCAGCCCCAGCCCCTATTGTGCCGCCTTTCAGTGCGGGAGAGAGGTCAGCCCACAGCCCCAGCTCCCAGCCCTCACTTTTTTGTTACGATTGTCACAAGGTAAATTAATCAGATTTACGGCATTAAGCCTTGCCGTATCTTGAGCCTTTCAGTCCTTTCTGCCCCCAAAACTTCCCTCGTATGAACAGGCTCTTTGTTTATCCTTGCCCACACAATCTTCATTTGGTGATGGGGGAGCGGTAGAGGGACAAAGACTGGAGGAGAGAGCTGCTGCCCGGCAGGTACCCCGCGACAACCGCACTCACCGCCCAAAACACTGGTGGGTGCATCACTTCAAATATTTCTACCAGCTAATCTCCTGGGGAAGATGCTGTTTCCAGAGCTGCGGTGTCACTCACACGTCTTTTGGGAAGAGTAGCCGACCCTCCAATAAATAAAAGGCACGAGCAATTTCGCAGCCGGGGCAAGCCGCCAGCACCGTGAGCACAAAGCACAATTTATGTCCCTCTAATGTACCTACAGCATATGGGACCACTTACACAGTTGTTTGCCTTGGTCAATGGGTCTGCCGAGCCATCGGGGAGCTGGGTCTTATTTCACTTTCTGACGGGGATTTGGAAGTGAGCGACTCGGCAGCCAGCACCGGGCTCCCCAGCCACGCTCCCAGCGTGAGCCGGTGGCGGGGCCGGGCGGAGGTGACAGGTATCTTTATCCCGCCACCCAGCGGGATGGTGGAGCTCTCCTGGGTGGCGGGATAAAGATACCTGGTGACAGGTATCTTTATCCCGCCACCCAGGAGAGCTCCAACATCCCGCTGGCAGGAATTTGTCTGCAAATTTTCCCCCATTGAAAGAAGCGAGGGGGCTGATATGATCGCTTGATTAAGGGGCAGGCGAGGTGGAGTCAGGGGCACTTCTCTAGACTCTGCGCTCTGAGGAATAGCCCTCCTTTTAGGAGACTGCGATCCACTTCTCTGCGTTATTTCTCACTCATAGGGTCATCTGTACGGCAGCCAGCTTTGTCAGTGAGTCTCATTTTTGCAGAGCATACAGCTTAAAAAAGCCTGTACTTAATCTATCCATGTGGAAAATCAATCTTTAAAGAAACTGAGAGAGTAATAAATGCAATTGTAGTGAAACTGGCAGCCTGAGTGCAAAAGGGTGGGAAACAGTATCAGCGACCTTATCTTTTGCAGGTGCATTTGATTTTGATTTGATTATCCTCAGGGCAGCTCATAACCATGAAACATAAAATGCATTTGTTTTGAGCAATGGCATGCAGATCGGAGGAGGATTATACACATTTGGATGCTGTGTTTGCATGGACTGTTCTGCTTTCGGTTCTTTAACTTTTGGACAAAAAAATTAAAAGCAAGACGATGGTACATTCAAATGACCTCTCCATAATCAGAAAATCAGAAGACATCCAGCATGTATTTAAATTTAAATAAGAGAAGCAGAATGACATCCTAAATTAATATTATCCATCACTCTTTGCAAAAAGACCTCTTCCCAGAGACGACTGGCAGGCTGAGCACCTTCTCTCCAAAAATGAGCAGGATGAGTGAGTTTATGGCCTGATGCTGATACATACAACCCAAAGATGCCTGTCACTTTTAAAGCATGAATGGTGTCACACTGAGTGAAAAATGAGACCTCATGGGGAGGTGAGGATCCCCCTGGACAGAGATGAGACCTGTGAATAAGAGCAGCAGCATCACTTCCTTCCCCATGGTGGGGGCTATCCCCATGCACCTCCTGGAAACACTCCTCCTGCAACCCCAGCCCAGTGGCTCATTAAAACTGGGAGGACTTCAAATATCTGGTTGGGATCTTCTCAAAAGTCAGAGAAAAAAGGTGAGCCTGGCATGAAACCGTACCTCTGCTGAGTGTCTTGGGTGGTGGTAGTAATCCACCCCCAGGTAAGATGCAGATGAGACAAATTAATGGATTTTTAATGGAAAATATAATCCTCCTTTGAAGAGAACACTGACCTTTTTCTGTTGCTCCTTGCATCCCACTGGAAAAGCTGCCCAAACTCGCCACCTCCTTTTGCCCATCCGGCACACAGTCTCTACCTGCCTCACAGGGATGAGGAGTTAGCAACAGGTTTTTTGCATTTTCAGATGAAAAAGCCTTAATCAGTATAACATATTTCCTAAAAGAAGAAGAAAATAGATGCGAATCATGCTTTCAGGCACACGTCTACTTAAATGTTTTACCAGCGTACATCAGCTACAATCATCATGATGATTTCCTCAAGATTAAAAAAAAGAAGAAGAGGGAAGAACAGGCGCTCCAGACTGTGCCTGAATTAAAGAAATGGTGTCATTTCTTTGGCTTTGTCATTATTTTCATTTCCCTCTTCTCCTTCCCCCCTACAAATTATTAAATCATTAAAATGATTAAAAAAATACCAAAGCAGATGTCTGGCCTGTTTGATCTTGAGCCTGAATAGGGAAGGAAAAGGAGTCAAGACTCTGATTATGGAAAAAAAAAAAGTAGAAGAGAGAGAAAAAAAATTGTAAGAGGAAAGTCATGAAGGAGAAGATTTGGCTTTGATCTCCACACTGGCTTTGCCGGGGGTGTGTGTGTGCCTCTGCTGAGCAAAGCTGGGCCGTTGTGTGACTGCCTTGCAGGATCACAGGGGCAACACTTTACACCATCTGCTCAAAGGCAAACAAGATACTCCAAGCAAGATTTCCATCCTTGGGGTACGAGAAAAGAAGCAAAATATGGATTTGATGTGTGTAGAATGAAGGTGGACTTCAAATTGTGGATTCTGTTTTGACTTTGACACAGCTGGCCTCCTTCAGCTGAAGGAGACTGATTAACAGGCTGCCAGCCTTGGCTGGCTCATTCGTTTTAATTCCTAATTTGTCTATCCTCCTCTTTGCCCTGCTGTGGGGAATCCAGAACTTAGGGAATGGCCAGTAGAAATCAGAGCAATGGCAGCAAAGAGAATTAGTGGAGATGCAAAGCTAACCCTGCACACACTGCTCTTGGTAGTTTTCAACATCAAAATGTACACTGGGAACAACAAGGGGTTATTTCTCAAGTACTCACTGCTAACACAGTCTCTGGGTATGTTGGAGAGAGACAAGATTTCAGCTGTTTCTACAACTACCTGAAAGAAGTCTGTAGAGAGGCGTAATATGGATTATGTAACTCTTCTCCCAAGTTACAGATGATAAGACAAGGGGTAATGGCTTCAAGTTGTGCCAGGGGAAGTTCAGGCTAGATATTAGGAAATATTTCTTTACTGAAAGGGTTATCAGGTATTGGAATGGGCTGCCCAGGGAGGTGGTTGAGGCACCATCCCTGGAGGTATTAAAGAGAGAAGTTGACTTGGTGCTCAGGGATATGGCTTAGTGTTGGGTGGTGTGGTGTGTTGTTTATGGTTGTTGGGTTTTTTGTGTGGTGGTTTGGGTTTTTTGTTGTTTTTTTTGTGTGTGTGTGGGGGTTTTTTTGTTTGTTTGTTTTTTGTTTTTTGATTTTTTTTCCCATTGGTTGGACTAGATGATCTTAAAAGGTCCCTCCCAACCTAGGTGATTCTGTGATTCTGTTTATATTTTCACCAGATCTCCATTTGTCCTTTGCCTTTGTGTGTGGACTTGCCATTTAAATCAGGCTGTTTGATTTGCTTTCTAGCTTGAAGGAAAATGATACAATCCTAAAGATGGCCTTGGAGCAGGACATATCACTCAAATCCCTCCAGAACTTGGCAGTTCTTATAAAAACACAGAGTGGTACCATGGTGTGTTTGGGATTGCACATTCCACCCATATCTCCAACCTCAAAGCACCATCAACACACTCCAGCCCTTTCCTTAGCGAGACAGAGTGACCCTGGCCAGAGAGAACTATCCCTGGACCTATGTTTGTCTGCTTGAGAAGCAGTTATAATCAGAGGAGACTGTAACAAAAATAGCCCAATATTACCTATCAGACCTACTCTTTCAGGGACCATGGGCTTTACCTGCTTCTTGCAGACATCACTCAAGTAGGTTAGACCCAGAGCTCCCCCTCTGAAAGCCCAGCTCAGATGTTTCAGAAGGAAAAAGAAGCTCCACAAAATGTGGAGGTGGGGAAATCTGCTCACCCAGATCCCACCTGAGTTACTGGCAGTGACTGACTCAAGCTCTGAGGCATGTAGTTTCATATGTTTTCAAGGCATCTTTTAGCATTAAACAGTTTAAAATCTACAAGACTGAAAAAAGCGGATTTCTTCTTTTTGTGAATGAAGCTCTGGGACACAAAGGATGCTGCTGTGATGTCTTGGGCATCAGCACACAACTGAACTTGTTTCTGACAGCAATCCCTCTGTGGGTGGTGGCTGTAGAAAGAGCTACAGGTGTCTGCATCCATGCAGGACTCCCAGAGAGAGAAATTCTTCTTTTCAAGCACTTGTGTTGAGCCAGTTTCCAGCAGATGACGCCACAGGAGAGTAATCCTCCAGTAGGATCCATATTACCCAAACTGTTCTGCCCTCCAGGTGTTGGATGCAGACAGCTCCACACTAGCTCTTCCACCAGCCCTGGCTGCCTCCCTGCATGTTGGAAAATTTGCCCTTAGGAGGTTGAATGGGAGCAGACCCGGCCTGATAATCTGCTGCTTGGAGTATACCAGGCATCTGATTTTCCAACTGGAAAAGTGCTTTACTTTAGCTCTGCTGATGAAAATTAATTGAAGACATATGTTCACAAGACCCAGAGGACATCTGTGTAAGCATTCAGCAAGAAGATCAAGACTAACTCACACCAAGAAGTCATCTGCTTAACCAGCATCACCTCTACTGCTGAGTACAGACATGTAGAAGGCAGCCTTGGGGTGCCAAGACACCCAGCTTTCATCTTACCCGTGCAGGGAACAGTCCTGACTGTCCCCGGGTATGTTTTTAGCCGTCACCTCTGTACATGCAGCCACCCCAGAGCAGACAGAGGCAGTTGCTGAACAGCAGAATCTGTCACCAGCTGGAGAAGGAGCTTGTAGCTAATATGACAAGCAATGGGACAAGCAGAACTCAAAAGCAGGCAGCGAATACAAAAGATGAGCAAAGCACACAATAACTGCAGCCATGCAGCGCTCCATGGGCTGGGAGGTGTTTCCAGGCTCAGTGAGGGCTGTGGTGAGATGTTCAGAGGGATGACACATGGCAGCCAGCTCCCCTTCTTCCGACCACCCCAGCCACGTGCCCTGGAGAAGACGGCTGTGGCTGGGAGGGTCCTACAGCCCTGCATTGGCCAGGGGAGTGCAGACGCCCCCTGTGAGGTGAAAGCCGTGTGAAGGGCCCCTCCAGAAAGCTAGAGCAGGGACTGATGGGAAATGGTCATTTTTTAGCTTGGAAAGCTTTCCTTTTGGGTCAATCTAACCTAAATGTTGGAAGGGGGAGGAGGGGTCCCCCTTTCCAAAACAAGGCAGAAAACAGGACAAAACTGAAGTAAGAGAACCTCAATCATACTCACTCAAGCAGAACATTTTACATGTGTTTCACTTATTGTGTTGGGTTTTTTTAAATAATAAGCTCATTCATTTATTCAAAAATAGTAATTTTGACATTTCCCAATGGAACAGCAGCTCAACACAATACATGGAACATTCTCAACTCAAAGTGCACTTGTCATATTGGTTTTTTACATTTATTCTCCATCTTTTTTCCTCCCAGATTACCCACTGAATGTGATCCCAGCTCATAAATGGCTTCAGCCTCTGTGAGCTTTGGCCACGCTGCATTTTCACTGAATCAATGACCAGCTTGCAATGTCAGGCAGCATTACTGCTGCCACTAAGAGAAGGTATCTTCTGATACTTCATGAGGATTTCTGACACCATCTGGGGCATGCCCACCACTCCCCACCAAGGTGAGACCAAATTTTTCAAACCTGAAGGTCCCAAATTGGGCTTTTGCGTAGAGTTTTAGGCACATTAATTGGACACACTGATGTGTTGCTACCACCTTGGTCCCTCCTCCCATGAGGGGACAGAGTGGGTAGAACATACAGGGTTTGCCTCATCAAGGCTCACCAGAGCTCATCTGGAAGTGTCCTTGAGCAGTCTGAGGGACCTGTCTACTTCGGGTTAGTTTGCACGTGAAAGTTAAAGCAAGTTAAATCCAAGTGTCAATTTAAATCGTGGTTGATCAAAGACCAAAAACACAAGGCGGCATTACTCCCAGCTAAGAATTCAGCCTGCTGTCAAGTGTCCTCCCCGGCACCTCTCCCCGGCACTGTGATCTTTTCGTGGCTGTCACCAGCCGAGAGCCAGAGTGCAGAGGGGACCTTTTACTGGTTCTGTGGGCATGAGCAGCTCTACAAATGGGGCAGGCTGGGTGGGAGCACTGGGCAGATGGCTCAGCCCTCCTCACCTCTCGGGTGGCAGGAACAGCCGTCCCTCTGCTTGCTGCTGCAGGGAACATGTGCTCCACAGACACGGCTGAAAAATGTGCTGAGAACTTGTCCAAAAACTCAGTGCAGAAGGGACTGCTTTCTAAAACTGAGATTTTAAGGGAATAGTTTCATTGCTTGAAAAGCTTCTAGCCCAAAACAAGAATTATTGCTCAGTTCTTTGTAGGAGAATGCACTAAAAGTATTTTGGTGCACAAATCCCAAATGTAGGCTTTATCCAACTGTTTTTCCATAGAAAATACTTCTCACTCTCTTGTCTGTTTTGATGTTGAAAATACCTGATCTTGCTCGCCGACAAAACTGCACCTCATGAACCCCCTCTCACTTCCAAGGAAAACAGCACTGGATGCTCAGCCAGGGAGAAATCTTAGCACCTCCGCCTCCCGTGGATTTTGCTGCTGGCTGCAAGGGGAGTAAGACCCAGCCCAGAGCCCCCAGCACAAGCATTTGGAACTGGTTTGCTCTGTATCCTGCTTCTCACTTCCTAGGGATTAAGGAAGAGAGGTGTTTAAAGCTGTGGGCTGGTGGGATGAGCTGGGGCTGTCTCTGGGGCACAGGCAGCCCTGGGGAGGCAGCCCAGCTCCGCAGCAGGGTGAGGAGGCAGAAGCACTGTCCCTGCCAGCCCTGGTTCCTGTAGCGCAACACCACCCCCTTCTCCCAGGGGTTTATTCTGCAGCTTGGTCTCCAGAAACCACCTCAGAGGCTGCCCCAGGGCTGTGGGCAGCACAGCCCTTACTTTGGAAATGAAAGCCCTTACTCTGCCAGCTGGTTTAATGCGTGAGAGCCTGCATTTCACACTACAAAGCTTCTGCTTGAGGGCTCGTTTAATAAACTTATATCAAAAGCTTTCTCCTGGTTCTCATATATGCAAGTGATGTAAATGCAGTCCAGCCCGAGGAGTGTGTTCTCGGGCCAGGGCAGCTGCAAGTGGTCTCCCAATGCACAGATAAAGCCTGAACCACTTGGACCTCATGCCTGGACCAAAGCCATAGGCAGCTTTGGGAACACCTCAATATTGATGCTTGCAGCTGGGCCAATAGTACCCTGACAACAGTGTGCTCCTGGCTGTGGCCTAACCAGTACATTTCCTGGTACGGGCGAAGGGGTACAGGGCAATACCTCTGCTGAGCTTCGATGGGTAACAGATTGTGTTGCAGGCTGCATGGGAACTGAGGCTTGGCACTGCCAAGGCAACTCCTCTCCACAGTGCTCACCTCCTTTTGGGACCACAGCGTGACAACCAAGTCCATCTGCCCATGTGCTCCACCCCTTCCTCACCTGCAAGTGACCATTCTGCTGTTCAAGGTGGCATCTGAGCCTGCTTCAGAGCAGGAGCACATGAAAGCTGAGTTATGGAGAGACTCCTGACAGGTTGGCAGCGGTCTCAGTGACTCACTAACTTGTGATTTCCTCCGTGGTGGTTTTCCAGCACAGCTGCTGCTGGCCGCAGCACATGGCGAGCACTGGCGGAGTGAGCACCGTGTCATTTCTGAGAAGGCCAGGCGATGTGGGCAACTTGCGCATCGCCCATGCAGATCCCCACAGCAAACTCCAGTAATTGCCTCAGAGGATAACAGGCCATAAATCTGGGCAGCTGCACATGTGAGGCACGCATGGTCTGGCTCCTGGAATCAAAGCCCGTGTGTTTTTGCTGTTCGCAGTGGCTGAATGTGTTTCTCATTCTGGATTCCCCTTTTCAGAGGAAACTCCCTCCATCCTTCTCACTTCTCTCATCCTCTTTAAGAGTGGACCTCAGGCACTCTGGAAACACGGGGAGAAGTTTACACCATTCCTGTGAGACGTCTCGCAACTGCTTCATGCCACTTGACACACAAGGAAGCTACACACAGAGCAATGGTGTAATTTTCTACCCTGAGCTTGCAGGAAATGCTGGAGTAAATTACAATTCTCTAGCTTCCCAGAGCCATATTTTTTCTCTGGGTTTGAAATTATAGTAATTTTTTTTTGTCCACAAATTTGATTACAAACTGTTCAAACTCCCTGGGTTACAGGTTTATTTGCAAACCTGAAATTCAGCTCTAGGGCTGCAGACCGATTTTGAGCAAACTCAGGGCTAAGGTTTGAGTGAAAGAAGAAAGAAATCCTTTTCTTCACAACTCCATGGAGGAAAAATAAAGTGAACTTTAAAGAGGCTTTGTCAAACAAAACCTAACCTGGCCGGTCCAGGAACGCTGCACAAAGGGGCATTGTGCTCTGATTAAGAAACAGCAAGTCCAGTCTGTCAAGACTGTGTCCTGTGCTGCCAGCAAGCTCAAGGAAGGTGGACTCAGGTAGCCAAATAACCTGATGACTTCATGTCTGAGAGCTGGGTAGAAAGTATCTTTTCCTTCCCACTTCTTTATGGAAGGGACTCGGTGGGACAGAGCAGACTGCAAACACAGCTGGTAGGAGCGAGAGGGAAAACAGAACCAGGGCAGCATGGCCAAGAGCAAACCCAGCAAGCAAGACTGATGGGCAGCCAAACTGCTGGCAGCGGGAGACCTGCTCACTTGCAGGGATGACCAACTATAAACACGGGGAGCAGGAACAATCAGTAAAAAAAAAAAGCGTGGTTGTTGAGATCAGCGACTGTTGCAGCAGGGGAGGTTTAGATTAGATATTAGGAAGAATTTCTTTACTGAAGGAGTTCTCAGGCACTGGAACAGCCTGTCCAGGGAGGTGGTTGAGTCACCATCCCTGGAGGTATTTAAGAAACGTGTAGATGTGGCACTTCAGGGCATGCTTTAGTAGCTGAGATGTAGGGTGGGGTTTTTTGTGTATGGTTGGACTCAACGATCTCAGAGGTCCTTTCCAACCATGAAGATTCTGTGATGCTGTCATTGGGAGCAACAAATGCACTGTGATGGCTCAGCCCAATGCTGCAATACACTATAGTGGCTCAAGAGCCAAACTAACAACGCAGGCTGTTCCAGCTCATGTATTTCATTTGTTGCTTGAGAGTAGAGGGCATGGCTTGCTGAGGGCCAAGATAACATTGAGCAGATCTCCAGGTATCTTATTGGGAGCTTGCATTTAAGTGCCTTAATAAGGAGCCCTAAGAATGGAATCTGCCCCTTGGAAGCAAGTCAGTGCCTGTTCCCAGCAAAACCAAACCAGAGCAAACAAAAGCAGCAACTCAGATCCCAATGCAGCATGCACACCATCACCTGTATAGCATCCATACAGTCCCTTAGTAGCATCCTGGAAACCTGCAGTGTACAAAGGGCTGCTAGCGGCAAAGACCCTCAAGCAAAATAAGTGGTCTCCCGGAGCTCACATTGCATGTGGTCTGGTCTCTCTCCCTGCCGTGCTGGCTTCCCGTAACATACCTGAGACTTCAAGCCACACTAAATAAAACAGCTGTTTCGACCACTTATAAGAAGGCAGGGAACCCAGCCACGCTTTTCCAGCCATAGAAACCACATGAAAAGCTTTACAAACAACTTTCCCCAGCATTCAGACTCTCCTTTGGTCAGGCCAATCCCAAGGGTGGCTTGCGCAGAAAAAGGAGATTTGCAGAGCTGCATGTCATAAATCCAGGGTTTTGCTAATGTTCGCCAAAGGATTTTCTCTCTTCTAGGAGGGTGCCTGAATCATCCTTGATGTGGGGTTAAGGAACAAAAAAGACCAGGTCTTTTCAGCCAACAGTATTTCTTTTCTGTTTCTGCCCAATGAAACTGTTAGTTGGGTTTCCAAATCCCTCAGAGGAAGATGCCTCCTTAGTGCACTTGTCTAATTCCCTCCTATCCCTTACTTTTCATTCTTTCTACTATCCTTCCCCTTTTGTTTTCAGCTTTTATTTGCATTTTACTGCTGTCAAGCACAGCAGAAATACTGTTTCATTTATAGCTATAATTACCTCTCTGGTGTCCATATAAGACTGTTGATCTAGTCTAATTTGTAGCCTGTGAAAAGTACCCCTAGAACATAGCAGAACGAAAGCTGCAGATCATACAGGAACAACTTTCACTGTCTAAACAGCTGAATGGAAAACAAAGACTTCTACCAGGTTTTAGGAAAAAAGCTACAGCTTTAACAGGGAATCCCATCTCTGTGGAGAATTTTATAGGTTGTTTTAAAAATATTATAGAAAAGTAAGCACTCCCTGCTTGGGGCTCCCTGGAATTGAAAGTACTTCCACCACAATTATTTCTCTTATGACTGAGCAAATGTTGCTCAAATGGAAATAAAAAATCAAGGGTGGCTTGTTGGGTCTGAGGCAGTCTAAAGTTTGGGGCTGCAGCAAAATCTGCTGAGAAGATCCTGTGCCATAGCTCAGCTAGGTCAGCCACACAAGATAGGCCTATGGTGCCAAAGTAACCTCCTGAAGTTTTCTTCAGCCTCCTGAAGGGAGAAAGAACTGAGTCCTCCATGGCTGTGGAGGACCCTGGGATGGTGATACAGAGGAATTGCTTCCCTGCTTTTAGCCCCTTGAGAGACCAGCTGAAATGAGAGGCCTCCTCAAGCTTCAGCCTGTGGAATCTGGTGGTGCCTTTTGGAAGACATAGGTCTTCTTTCATCAAGCAAGAGAAGAAAATCAAACTAAAGAGATTTCCTCTGGGATGAAGCTTAGTCAGAAAGACCTAGAGTGATGGTGTGCAGCAGAATATTATCTGCTTAGAGAAGACTTTTGCTCTTCTGGCAAAAATACTGTGTGGGGGCTTTCAAACATCCAGTTTAAGAGCTGGCAGGCACTGAGAAGCAGGTGAATTCATGGCAGCGGTTTTCCATCAACTAAAAAAAGCACAACCTCTTGCACCTCTGACTCAGCCTTGATCACAAGAATGTACAAATGGTGCTGGGGGTTGTTACCCCTCCTTCAGCTCTCTCAGCCCCACATGTCAGGGGTGGTGCTGGCAAATTCTTGCTGTGCCCTGGCCCATACCTTGGCTGTTTCCATAGCCATTTGCAACCTTGGTAAAGGACCTGGATGGGTCCATATAGTCTTGGGGTCTTCATTTCATACTGTGCAGGAGGTGGGAAGGATAGCTCCTGTTCAGGCAGCTGGGCTGGCCAGGGGTGCAGGTCCCACTGTGAGTGGTGGGCTGCAGGCTGCTGTGCCCTCCCAGGCACCTCTCCCACACCAATGCTACTTGTGCAAAAAAAAAAATTAAAAAAATAATCCATGTGTAAAAAACATCCTTTGCTGCTTTAACAAGGCTAGTAAATAGTTTAATTATTTCATTATGCACCACTTGCCTTCTCCCTTGCTTTTGGGCTGCATTAGTAATTTTTCTCCCTCTAGATTAAAAAGATTTGTTTTTCTGGTAGATGCAGAAAAACTGCATTTTGTTCCTGGTCTATTATCTGGGTTTCCCATTTGCCATTAGGACCGTTTATCACTTTTAATGACTGTTCCTTTCTCTGCATACAACACGACAGATGAGGAGCACTGCCATATCCTGAGCAATTCTGCAGACCAGCAGAGACCCTTGTCTCAGAGCTGTTCCTGGGCCAGGGCTCATCAATCGCTGCCACACTGTGACTGCCACTTTGTGTCAGGTCATTTACCCGCTCTTGTGTGTTCAGCCCCTTTCCTACAGCACAGCACTGCCATTGGTATCTCTACTAACACAACCAGGGCTAAAAACCTATCTTTTTTTTGGCCCCAAACAGGTATTACACAAAGCTGATTTAATGTTTGGAGGCAAAACTCATATTCCTCTCTTTGTATTTAAGCTCAGCTGTAGGAAAAGCCTGTAGAACATGAATGTGAAAGTGTGACAGCAGTCAGAGTTACGTTCCCTTCAGAGAACCTGGCTCCAGTGTGGTCTCAAGCAGGGCTCAGCCCCCTGCAGCGAGCTGCTCTGCCAGAGCTGGCTTAAAGGATAGACCAAGCAGGCGTCTACCCACCCCCAGGAAAAGCTTGGGCTGCTAAAAAACAAGCTTGCTGAAGTAAAATATTTATTCTCAATTTCCTGTTAAATTTGGCAGGAACAATGAATTTTTTTCTGGTAGTATTTTATTAGGAGATAGGGTTTTAATGGGAAAACCCAGCAAAATATAATCTGCCTCTCCTAGCAAACAGGGTAAATCCAGGGACACGCTTTGCTCTCCCAGCTTTAACAAGGACATAGCTCTTGGCTTTACCCTTGGACATTGCAGAGAAACCTCTGATGCGGTGGCTGGAGGCACAACTTCACAGCCAGCAGGTCGTTAGTAACAAGTACTGCAAAAATACCTTGCTGAATGGCATTTAGGAAAATTAACTACCTCTGGCAAGAGCAGCTGCAGCACTAAGGTCACCACGTAAGCCGGCTTGCCTGGCACTGCTCTAGCCTTTGCCAAGCAAGCCAGACTCGAGGCCAAGCTTTCAGACAGCAGCCTAAATGCAGTCCTGAAACGGCCTCTGGCTTGCAGCAGGCACAGAAGGTAAAACACAGTGGCTTATTTTCTAGTTGAAAAAAAGCTGGAGTGAAATATCTTTGTGCTGCTTTGACGGAACTGGTAAATTATTTCTTCTCCCTGCTTTCCTCTAAGGCACCAGGATCAAGTTAAAATACGAATGTACATCAGCGACCTGAGTGCAGCAATAGGCACCGTGGAACTCCCCGCTTAGGCTTGATTGTAAACCTAGGGCTTTATATGAAATATTGCGGAGTGATTCATCACAGGGTAATTAGGCTTTAATCCAACTGCAGATTTATCCACTCAATGATTAAACCTGTACTGGTTGCTAAAGACCTCCTAATAATAGAGGCACTGTTTTTGTGTTCTAATTTAGAAAATTTAAGTCCCATATCAAGCTATTAACATGAACTGAAGGTTGGTTTATAACATAGGGAAGCAATATAAAGCTATCAGCATTCATTTTTGCATCGGGCAGTGTGAAAACCGTCAAATTTACCACACCACCACCTTCCCACACAGTTCAGCTCAAGAGAGCTTACAATAGCTCCCTGCCTTCTCTTTTCATCCAAGCACATCCTTTTCCCCAAACCTTTCTCCTCAGAGCCTTTTCTTCAGGAGCTTAAGATTCTTTGCAGTAGGAGAAGACAGTGACTTTGTATCTCCAGAGACACCCATGAGTCAGTGCTATGCCAGATGCCACCCACATAGGTTTATCTTCATTTTCTATGTGGAGCCTCTCATTAGAGCCCATCACTTTGCTGTCACCCTCAGTCTGATCTCAGAGACACTTGTCTCAACTCCCTTTCTTCTCATTCCTAACACAGAAGCTCCTGGACCACACCCAAAGAAAAAACTTCCACCCCCAGAAGAGCCTCTCTGACTCAGAGCACCCCATCCTCATCTCCCTCCCATAACAGCAATACAGCCTGTTCCCTCTGTCAGTTTTTATAGCCAGGATATCTGTGTAATTCATCCAGCTCAGGTGAGCTCAACTACCCTTAATGGGAGACACCAATGGGCTTTATTTTCCAATTTGCAGTCCCTCATCTTGGTTGAAACCCAGGCACAGCCAGAGACCAGCAAGATCTGAGCATCCTGTGCTTTCCCAACATCAAGTGAACCAAGAGCATGTCTATAAACAGTCTCAATGCAGGGCCTCACCCGGCTTATACCATGCAAACACTTCCACTGCACTGATGGAAAGCTTGTTATCACCTTCCTTAAAAGACCCCACCTTTTAATTTAGCATGCAGAGGATAAACACAGCGAACAGAGAGCCCCTTTAGCAAGCAGCCTTATGAATACGCTGGTGGAGTCTCCGGCTCTGGAGACATTCAAATCCCGCCCGGACATGTTCCTGTGCAACCTGCTTTAAGAGGACCTGCTTTAGCACGGGCGTCAGACTAAGATGATCTCCAGAGGTCCCTTCCAACCCCATGTCATTCTGTGATTCTGTAATACTGTGGATCCTGAGAAAATTTGGGGAGCGCTGGCAGATGCACAGCTCAGAGGGACCAGGATTCACTTGAGAAGTGCACACCCAGCCCTTCGGCAACCGGGAGGCTGCCAAACGCAAGCTCCCTCCATTGCCAGGAAGGCAGCTGGCTTGTGTTCAAGGGAGGAAATCCTGCTACCTGTGAGCTTTCCACTCCCTGCTGGGGAAATCAGCCAGGGCTTTGCACTCAGCAGGCCAGACCATCACTGGGCTTTCTCCTGAATTTCCAGCTGGCATGTTCTGAGCCAACAGAACCCCGTTCCCCGGAGCAGTGTGTTTCTGCAAGCGGACTTGCATGGTCGGGCTGTGCCACCCCTTGCTGGCAGCACTCCTGCCCTGGGATCTGGCTCCGGTGAGGAGTGGGGCTGGGGTGCCCTGGGGTGCCAGTGCTCCTGGAGTCATCTCTCTCGGATGGGATTTTTTCACCTCGAATTAGTTTGGCCGAAACCGATGGTGAATACAATGGAAAGTTTCATGCTGTGCAAAAAGCTCCTTCCCATTAAGCAAACATCTACAGATGGAAAGTTTTCATCCAGCCTAATGCCAGAGCTGGGAAGCAGGGCTGAACAAGCGCCCCAAGAAAGAAAATCCTGTAAAATGCTGTGCCTGCAATGCAGGGGAGAGGAATAGACAATTGTATGGGAAGCAAATATGTGTGGTGGACAGAGATCATCCTGAAAAGGTCCCATTTTCAGTTGTCACCCAGTATACCCCAGTACACAGCCCAAAGTGCAGATCTTGGTCTGTGTAACCTGCATGGACTGATAACATGCCTCCATTTGAAAGGACATCCCATCCCCCCTCCTTTTCATTTCCATCCGTTTTGTGTATTTAATGGCTTCAAAGACACTTGTGCTAACGGGCTAAACCTTACCTAGTGAACAAGGAGATAACCATCCCTGTGCACCAAAGCCTGCAGCAAAGGTCAATATTGACAGAGCTGTCCTGGCTGCATCCTGCCCGGCTGGGTCTGCAGGAAGGTTCTCCTCTGGGAACTGATCCAGTGGGGACCAACGGAGATTAAAAAACAGGAGCCGTAGAGCATGTTATACAGGAACAGTGACAGCAACATCGGGCTTTGCAGCTCCTCAGACACAAGCAGTTCTGTCAGCTATCAACATATAGGAAAAGTTGTGCATGTAAATTACTTGCAGGCCGATGTGTGTGTTATTGGTTTTAATAATCAGTTGCAAATGGAAAGAGTGATGCAGTAATTATCCCCATGTTACCAAAACCCCACACATAAGCCATAGAACATGACAACTCTGCTGACGGAAGCAGCCTGTAGCTTTAGTTTCTGCCTCACAGTATTTTTCACTTGTTCCTCTATCCCAACACATGTTCACCTTCCAAGTGCTCGGAGGCTCTCTTTGCAAAGCTCCCAGGCCGAAAGGGCAGGCCCCAGGGATGCAGAGAGTCCCACTGGAGCTGGTGTCTAACCCCCAGCCTGAACGTCACACCTGGCTGTGGTTCACCTCAGCACATTGCTCACAGACTGGGCTTACGGGTTTGCGGTCCAGCAGCACACTGGAAATACACCCCTGGGGTCAGACATGAGACAACTAGAGACGAGAGGTCTGGGGTCAACCCCAGCTCTCCCAGAAGCACGTTGTGGGGCACAAGGGACTCGTGCACAGTCAGAAAGGAAAGGCAATGTCGGGTTGTTTAAGTCAGGGATCACACACCGCAAATAGCAAACTTCCAAAGTAGCAGCTGCTACCAATAGTTTGGAAGCAGCTTGTGCACTGAAACAGCACTTGAGCGGTCCCGAATGATAAATGTTGAAAGGAAAAGTCAGTTCAAAGAGAAACACTGATCCTCCCACAGGAAAAAAAACCCTTGGGGGAAAAGAGAGATAAAGATCATAAACAATTAAAGAGCAATGGTTACTGAATATACTTCCCCTGTGATTAGGGCTCCTGAATCTGTTTATCAGGAGTGGGATGGGTGCAATGAATACTGCATAGCCAGAAGCACCCAAATTGTTGATGAATCATGAAGAGCTCTGTCAAAACACAGCTTGCCTGCAAATGGAAATCCTAGTGTCCCTAGCATCATTGGCTGCTCCAAACAGGAAACCTTTAGTGTGAATTTCATGGTAAACATCCACCTCCAGCATTTAGTTCTGCCCTTCACAGTGAAGACAGGAGAAGTGAGTTTGTTCAGCCAGAGCATTTTCCGAGCCCACCGTGGAGAACGGGATTTGTGATGAGGTTTGTTTTCAGGCTGGACTCAATGGTTAACCAGTCAGATTAATAAATGCCAGAAGGAGGAAATAACAGGCAAGTTACACAGAGGAGAAGAATGTCTCCCCACCTGGCTAGATAGCAAAAGTTTACAAGAAATCTGTGCCTTGTGGATAATTCTCCCCAGCTCTTATTTAATGTTGTTTTAGAAGGGTTGATTGCAGCATCTTTCCAGTACAAAGGTGATGGAGTTTTCCATGCTGGCATGTCCTGGAGGATCCCAACCATTTCCTTCTCTCTCCTTACTTCCTGGTGGAAATGAAAGACAGGACACATGCCAGCTGGCAGGAGCTCTTACTTCAGCAGTATTGTCTAATGCTTGATTATAAAACATTTCTTCTTTTTCTGTGGGAAAGTATTACATTTTTATCCATTTATTGTTGAAATCTTAATTTTTTAAAAATACTTTCCAACTTCTCATGCCATTTTTCCAGCTGTTGCAGAACAGGGGTAGGGGTTCCCAAGCACTCATCTGGGTTTGTAAGGAGCTGTAAAGCTGTGCCCTGCTTGAGAGGTGATTCCATGTACATGCAAGAAAACCACTGGATGGAGTTTTGGGAGAAGCGTTTTGTTCCTGTGATCCACACTGACCCACTTGCTGCCCTTGTGTGAGGATGTATTTGAGTTGATAATAAACACTCTGTTCTTCATGCTTGGGAACAGAGTCTAAAATAGTTACACAGAACATGTCTATAGTGAAGCCAACTACATGGTTATGTGGAAATGCAGGGACACTCATGATGCTGCCAAACACTCTAGCTCAGATGTCACCAGGGACAGATGAAGGTCCTCCTGGGCCATCTGTCCTGGTTATTACCAGGGAGCGCTGTGCTGTGCTCTGTGTCTCGGTGACATGCCCACTTACAGCAGTTCCCAATTTCAAGCTATCCAGTGTATTGCCTAGCACTGCCATCACAGCACTGCCTACAACACAAGGCACAGAGATTTAGTGACACTGCTCATCAAAGTCATGCAGGTAAATAGTGAGTAAGGCCTTACACATATATACCGCCTTTCAATTTTGTTGCAAAATCCTCTGTATAAAACACTGGAAAAGCAAGAGACCAATGTGAAACCAAGCCTGTTCCTACTAAAATTGCTGGGGAGATTAGACTAGTGAAAATACATTTCTTAACATGGAAAAAGATTAGCTACTTTCTAGAGATTCTAGAGATGCCTACTTTTGACTATTTCTGTCTTCTCTCCCAGGCCAGACTAACAGATGGCTTCTAAGACACTTTGCTAACTCTACCCACCAAGATACTGAAGCTGGTGAACCAAAGGAAAGCCAGTGGGAAGTAATTCTGTGACTCTGTGGGCTATTTCTGCTACACAAAAGCCCATTGCTCCAGCTCCATCCTTAACACAAATGCAGAAGGCCCGATCCCTGCATCCTGCAGCTGCCACGTGCTCTCCCCACACAGAGGATGTTGGCTTGTGCCCGGCAGGCATGGGGGGGATGCAGGCTCCTAGCTGGGACAGGCTCAATAAGGCTCTTGTCTAATTCAGGCTTGTGGCTCAGTTGTCCCCTGGAACTCTGGAGCCCTCTGCTCATCCTGACACAAACCTGGGAATGAAAAAAGATGACAAGGCACAAGAAATTTTTCTGTATGAGCGGAAAGGATGTGAGAATTATACTGTGCTCCTCCAGCTCAGGGAAAGCTGCTGGAAGGGAAAGGATGGAAAATGTTTAAAAACCTGTTGTTTACTGAGGCCCCAAATACGTAGCGTAAAGTTAAAAAGGTAAAACTCAAGGTATGTTACCTGCACCAGCAGCTGCTGCAGCACATGGAAAGACAAAGCTGTGTGTTTAACAGGGAGATGACACTGACCTTTAATGCTGCTGAAAAAAAGTGATTGTTCTGTAAATAAGAGAGCTGTTGAATAATATATTCGGTGGTTGGGCTTATTCTTCAGGTGTGTGAGCAGCTTTTGACTTGTTTTAGTGTATCTATTTGAAATATTTCTGTAGTCTGACTAAGCCTTGGTTTGGAAACAGTTTTTCAAGTTCTGCACAAACACTTGGTATTCAACATTGGAGCAGCCTCACTATTTTAGACAGGACACATAGAATCATAGAATGGTTAGAGTTGGAAGGGACCTTAAAGATCATCGAGTTCCAAGCCTCCTACCATGGGCAGGGATACCTCCCACTAGAGCAGGTTGCTCAAAGCCCCATCCAACCTTGAACGCTCCCAGGGACGGGGAAACCACAACTTCTCTGGGCAACCCGTTCCAGTGTCTCACCACCCCCACAGTAAAGAATTTCTGACATAAAAGATATATGACATAAATCAGATATCATGATTTCTTTGGCCAAATGAATGCATAGCTTGGAAAAAATTCAAATGGTCACTTTTATAGGTTTCAAAGTCACTTTAGGTAAACATTTGCTAATGACTTCAAATTGACCACGCCACTAAGCTCATTCCATAAAAATGCAACAGAAAATGAATACAGAAGGATTGCAAGTACTGCAGTCAGCTGAAATGCAGACTGGGGCAGACTTTGATGTTATGGAGATCTTTGTCTGACTGCACAAAAATTGAAGTGTCCTTTCAACAGGACCCGTGGTTTCCTTAGCTTGTCATTGCTATGATGTGCTGAAATCTGCAGAGTCACACAGCTCTGAACATTGTGCAGCTCCATCATCACATGCTGTTATCACATTGGATGTATCAAGTAACAGTGAAAACGCACAGGGCCTGCAGCAGAAGGATAGTTCTGCATCAGAAAGTGCTTGTGAACTCATCTTTTCTTTCAAACAAATTAACCCCATTAGTCACTCTTGCCGAAGTATTGATCTGCTTTGCTATTGGTGACACACAGATGGCCGGGAAGCACAAACTCCAGTCCTGCAGCAATGCCTGGATGTCACCTTGCAGACTGCAGCTCCTCCACATCATCTGGAAGTTTTGCTGACCAAAGGCGTCTCACCTACCTTTCGTTTCAGTGTATGGCACCTGCCCCACTAATGCTCCACATTGCTACACCCCGCACCTCTCAGTCCTGTGGCTGAACAGGACCGACACCAGAAAGGAACCATGAGCCAGGGGTTGCAGAGATACTCATACAGTGGATGCGCATTTTACATTTTCATCCTAAAAAGGTGTTTGTGCCAAAATCTCTTTGAGGCTCTTTTCCATAAGCACTGTTTGCTCCCCATTGCGTGGCTGCAAGGGAAGGTAGAGAAACTCACACAAACAAGAGATGACAGGATCTACTGCGCTCATACAGTGCTGTGGTTCTTTACATAAGCACAAAGGAACCCACGGACAATCTATAGGAACTTTCCAATGACAGAAAATAAAGGAGGAAAACACCACAATAGCAATGAAAATTTCTAAGATCTCTGAAGAAAAAAAAGCGTGTCCTCCTCAGAGCCTCCATCCTAAACTGCCCATGCCCTCCGCCCCCCCCCAGTCCTTGTCCCTAGCAGCCAAGCACATTGCTGCAAGAGAGGACTGTCCTGCATGAGAACAGGGCTGTCCCCCCTCATCCAGAAAGTTGATGCTCAAAGCCCTGATGGGGTTCATACAGCCCCTGGCTGGCCCATGGTGACATACAGGGCCAGACACATCAGGCAGAGTAGCTGGAGGTGTGGCAAAGGCCACATTTGTAATAAAATCTTTTAAGCACACATTTTATTTTATCTTTCGGTCATAACAAGTTTCTTTCCTTAGTCACCTACTTCTCGCCCCCCCAGTCTATGTGTAAAAACATGAAGATTTCTTTGTGACACAGTAGAAGTGAAAGCACGGAGCCTGATATTTAAAGGTTAAGATATATTGGCTTAATCCTGTCAGAACTTTAATGTAGATTATATAGGGACAGGCAATGACCAGAGGGAGGGAGAGAGGTGTAAATAATCCAGAGGAGTGTGGACTTGTTGGCAGGGTGGATTTATGCCCTGTCTTAATAAAGTGCCCTTTCATCTCTGGAACCTAGGCTCAGAAGCCAGTCTAGACAGGAATTAATGGGGCTCCTTCTCCACTTACAGTTCTCAAGGTTTCCCAACACCCAGTGTTCTCAAATACAGCGGGGAAGTGCAAATTTACAGGATACACTGAGAGCTCAATCAGCCATGGGTACTACTTTCCGCACTGTGCTTTTAAATGCAAGCTCTGACCATTCATCCAGGAGGGACTGCTGCTGCACCAGGAGGCAAATTAAAATTCACTTACTACAGCCTCTTTATGTGATTGCCACCCTAAGGTGAAGCCAAGCAATTGGGAGCCTGTTGTAAAAGGATGGGGTAGGGCACACCAAGAAAATACTGGTGTGCATTGCTTTGGACCAGGACTTGGTTCTGCCTGGACACTGTGCTGAGGAGCATGAGTTACTGAAGGCAACGTAGCACTAGGATCTGCAGATGCTGAATTGCATAAGGTCTCCTGTGGTGACGGAAAACTGACTTATTTTCTG
>VZRU01000209.1:242272-341271 GCA_013398155.1 Pedionomus torquatus
CCTCCTTAGGAGGGGGTCCAGAAGCATGGGTGGGGATACAGCATTCAAAAGCATTTCTCAGTGAAGGGTCTGGGATTTCACTGCAGTGCACAGTCAAAAGAAACAAGGAAAGCTGCAAGCAAAAAAGTACACATCCAATGTGATTTAAAGCATTTAAGCAAAATTCTTTGGAGAAAGGTTTGCTAGGGATTACAATTCCTTGAACTCTTCAATTGCTATTCCTGGGAAAAGGGCACACCTTAATCTCTCATATCCAGCTATGCACAAGTACCCCCAGATGCAGAGACATTCAGGTCCTAATTTTACATCTGTTTAATTTTCAGCAACAGGAGACAGGGAGCAGCAGGAAGCACTGTTGGCTATTAGGGAGCCCTTTTATTATGCAAAATTTGCATCTTGTCTAAGTACAAGGACTCCAACCAGTAAAGACAGAGCCAGTTAAAGAAAAGGAACCAGAGAACAAAGTGGTCTCTAAAGGCACAGCAAGAGGTAAGAGCCCACTGTATTCAGTGATGGACAGTGTGACAGGTTCTCTTCCCAGGGTGTTTCTTCTACTGGCATTTAGACAGTACAGATGGAGGTGGCCAAAGAACTTCCTTCTGGGAACTCAATAGTTGTCTGCTAGGCAGAAAGACTAGCCCAAGACTATGGAATTTGTAAACTCTTAAATTAAGACATGCAAAAGTCTCGGGCAATGTATAAGCAGTCCTCTGCATGATATTTCATTCTGTCTATAAAGCCTAGAACTCAGATTGAAAAACCATTAGTTTCTCTTGGTGATGGGTACCCTGGGCTGCTCAGCATCATGCCCAGGGCAGCAGGAGCCCTCTCCTTCCTTTTCCTCTTTCCTGAAGGATCAGTTTTGTACAAAAGCTCATAGCGCTGCTCCACGAGGCTGCTGTACCTAGGGAAGGAAGGACAGCAGAAGCTTTGTGTTTGAGGAACGACGGCTGTGGGAGCATGAGTGATATGAACAGCTCCATCAGTTAGATAGCAATTGCTTGCTCTGCTCCAACTGAGGAATCTCCAGGGGCTGCTACCAGATAAATTGATTTAAATGCACTCCAGGCTAAAATGCAAGCTAGTTCCTGGCCTGGTGAAAAGCAACATTTCCTTCCCATGCAAGAACCAGCAGTGAGGTCCTGGGAGAGGAAGCATTCAGGTTCGGCCAGCTCACTTCAGGAGCACACACATTTTGCCACCTGCTGAGTTGTGCCACCTCTTCCACCTGGGACTCCTCAACTACAGCATGAAACGTTACAGGCATTAGAATTAAGGAAGGGCGTGGAAGAAGATCAAGGGCCTCTTTGTCATGCAGGGTTTTGCACATTAGCAGAATTCATTAGCGGAGTCTGATAATAAAGAGCAGTAATAAAGTGCATTAGACCACCTCTGCGCCTCCAGAGCTGCGCAAAGCCAGCCTGCAGCAGGGTGCAGCTTTTGGCTCCCATAGCTCCTCTCTCAGCCTGCAGCCAGAGCGCAGCCTGGTAGCAGGGGAGTCCCAGCATGGATGAAGCCTTTCTGCCCTGAGCAGAACTAACGCCCGCCAGCACAACCCCGTTCTCCCAAGCTGCCCACCTGGGTCAGCCGTGACTAAGCTGCAGCCCAAAGGAGTGCAGGCAGCAATGCATGTGCAGGGTGAACCTTACCTCTAGCTGATTTCAGTCCCAAACCCTTGCCACCTCCACAGAGGCTGGCTGGGCTTCTTTCTTCCAGATCCCAATCCACAGACAATTTAGAAACTGACACAGACTCTTTGGAGGTTCTAACAATGGATGCCCTGGTGTGTTTTGGCATCTGTGCTGGCCAGCTTTTGGCTCCCAGCTTCAATCTTGCCCAGGCCTGGGTGTTGTGGTGTGGGAGAAGCAGAGCCAGGGAGGCAACGCAGGTCTGCAAAACAGAGGGAAAATCCTCAATTTTACACACACACCCACCTCCTGCCCCGACAGCTTTTCCCCTCTGTGCTCACATGGCAGTTTAAAACTCCCCACTCTCTGCAAGGTAAGGGAACCCCAAAAATGTGGGTGGGATGTGGGTGGCATTTCACACAGTGGGACAGCTGGGAAAGCCCCAGCCAAGCACCCTATGGGTGGCACAACCAACTGTGCTGCCTGCGGCTGCTGAGGGTCTCGCTGTTACCCCCACGACACCTCACTGCTCTGCAGCCCCCTCTATCCATCCAGGAAGACCTGATGCTGTCCTGGAGATGCATTAGTGAAGGACCAGCCTGCAAGGTCTCTATTTACAACCCTTTTGGCACCTGCAGCTTTTCTCTGCTAAGTGAGCAAGGGCGTTGGGGACAAGACATAGGCTACTTTTTCACACCAGCCTCTCTGCAGTTTTTGAGCCCAGCTTGCTGCCATTACCACCTGCATGCAAGGCAACCTTTCCCCTGTTGCTGCCAAAGGGAAGCTGTCACCTGGCACTCCAACACCCTGACACACACTGTCCCCCATCTGCCCCACTCCCTGTGGCTCTGCCACCCGCCTGGCACAGGGCTGAGGGGCTCTGATGGGGGGTAAGCCCTGTGCTGAGCCAGGAGAGGAGGGGCTGGGCTTTCTAATGAGGAATTTGGGCTTATGCTCCCTCCCCCTGGGCTCACAGGCAGTTTGCACAACTGAGCAAGATGCCGCCCATTGTGGGGCAAGAGGGACTGGCTTGAGCTCTTCCTCCCACCTGCACTGTCCCCTTCCAAGCTTTGCAGATGCTAATTGGCTGTGGAGGAGGCTGCCTCCACACCCAGGGATGCCTGCAGTGAATATTCCTGCCCCCCTCAGCTCTGACAAGCATCCATCAAGCGAGAATCAGGGCTATGTGTCCCCAACGGCTGCAGGTGTTTGGACCCCAGCTCCTGCATTTAACCCAGTGCTGCTGGGCTCCTGGTGTACTCATAGGGAGGGCAAAGGGGAAGATAGGGAATGAGGAAATGTGAAGACATCTAAAATGCCTGATAAACCTGGGGCTGGATGGGATGGACCCTACACGGTAATGAGACAAACACAGCCTGTGCCCTGGGACCACACCTAGCCTAGGAGAGGAGGCTGCTGTTCTCTGGGTTGACCAGGAGCAGAAATGAGAAGTGCCATGAAAGCCATGATGCTTTATAAACCCTGCAGACTAACAGCCCTCTACCCCATCAGAGCAAGGTAAAAGGATCCAGGGTCAGAGATGTCCCACACCCACTTTCTTTACAGACCCTGAACAGCCCGGGCACTTCAGTTCCACTGCTGACTGCCCACTTGCTTTTGAGGGCAGTCACCACTGACTACCACTTTCAATTAACTGAAAGGTGTCAAAGTGTGCCAGGGAGGGTAGGGAGCTCTGTGGAGGTGTCCTTCAGCTTCACAGGGTGCCATTCCAGTGCTGGTGTGCTGCCTTGAGCACAGCATAATGACAAGGCAGGATCTCAGCCGAGAGGAAGGAGATCTGGGCTGTCTGGGGAGGGAAAGGCACAAGTTAATGCCAGTGTTTGAAAAAGGAGTGTGGAGCCATGGACCCACAGCGTGTCCTCAGAGAGACCTGCCTTCAGGCAACTGAAATTTTGGTCCCAAAGGAACAACTATTTCAGGAGCTTGAACCAATGATGCGAGTTAAAAATTACTGTTAATCACTGAGCCCTGTAATGCTGAAAGTGCTGTGTAACAGAGTGCATGAAACAAAAGCCTACAATTCAATTCCAGCAGTGATTAAATTGGCAGAGGTTGTGTCCTGTAATGCAGCATTATGGAAGACAAGGCAAACAAGATTAACCCACATTGACAAGGCATTTATCCACAGCTAAGAAGAGACCCACGCCACAGCACCTCTGTCCCACAAGTTTACACCAGCCCACAAGAGTCTAATCCCTCATGGCCTGTCAAGCTATTAGGCAAATCTCTGGCTCTCATTTGCCTAATCCAATAGCCCCTAGCTTCATAAGAAAGACCTCCTAGGGGGCCTTAACAACCATGTTTGTTAGGCCTTATATAAGTAAACAAAGCTCTGAAAGCCAAACAGATTCCTTTTCCATCTGGGATCTCAACACCCTCTTAACCTGGAGATAAAACCAACAGGCAGAAAAGGAGGATGCATTTATAACAGGTTGAGTTCTGTCTCCACAATAAGCAGCATCTGCAGGATTTTGCCATTATTAGCTCCACACTTAACACTCGTTACAGACAGGCCAGGTGCCTTATTTCATCCCAGAGCCTTCGTATCATCAGAGCTTTATTGCACAGCTAAGGGGATCACAGTGCCCATTCCCTTTTCTGCCAGTTTCAGTGGAGAAATAAGCAGTGTTAAAGCATCCCTTCCAGATGAAGCTGCTTTGTGTGCATATGTGAGCAAGGCCAGGAGACCAAGAACTTTCATGGGCTTGTACACTCAAATCTACCAATGCTTTCTTGGAAGACCTCTAAGTAGCTTCCTGACCACTGGCAGTGATACCTCTGACATTAAACAGAGTGCAGGTGTTTTCTAGTCCTTGGATTTTAGGATGCCACCGCCTCTGCTCTAGGGATATACGCCTCCCTGGTGTTTTGGCCAAGGATCCAAACTGTCTCAAGGCTCCCAGGATCTCCTGTGGCTGGGCGCTACTCTTATCTCTGACACATCCTTAACAATGCCCTTGATGATGTGGTTTGCTCCACAGACAGGCAAATCTTTAGGGAGGATGCAGGCAGATGAATCAAGTCACTCAAGGCCTGGCTGCCTACCAGGCCTCTGGGGATTTGGAAACTAAGCTGAAAATACCACAGAAAAAGCTTTCCTAAGGGACCTTCCCATACAACCCAAGTGAGGCTGGGGTCAGGAAGCCACCATCACATTTTTCTTACTTCCTCCACCAAGTGTATTTGCAAAGACAGAACAGAGAGTCCACTTCAAGGAGAAACACATGGTCAACAACACAGAGAAGTCCAGTGAACCGGAACACAAGGACAAGCACCTCGATGGAGAACGACACATGGGGTGATACAAACAGGCACTGGAGTGACAGAGACCCCTCTAGGCTCTCCTGGCTTCCTGCTGCCTCTTCTGGTGCCAAGCAATTTGGAGACGAATGGGTTGTGGAGGCAGCAAAAGAGCCTTTGCTATGCTGTCAGTACCATCCATCCCTCTCCGTGCAACTGCCTCAGTGTGTGCACAGAGGGTGCACAGAGGGTGCACACACACTTCTAGAGCCACGCACAGGCTGGCAGGTCCATAGGGTCATGGAATACTGGCAGTCAAAGCCAGGCTGCCCTGCACGTGATGGTGGTTGACTGGCTGGGTTCTTCCCTCTGTAGCTCATCTTTTAGAGACAGCATCATCTCTCTGAGCACTGACACAGGTCTGTGTAACACATGGCGGGTGAAAAAGCAGTTCACTCTTCCACTATATGCATAATTTCAAGGGAGAGGACATAACTGAAAAGCGAATGTTTTAACTTAAAAGTGTAAAAAGTCTTCAAGATGTTTTTTGACCATCTGAGTGCCCAACCTCTGCCCCCTGCCCAAGGTCCAGGCATATAGGTGTGAAATGTTACGTGTTTTCCAGCAGTCTGGAGTGGAGATCCCTTGGAGACCGGTGGTGAGCAGGGACCTCATCCAGCACTGTAAATCCTTCACATCCACCAGCTGAACAGCTGTTCAGGTTAAGTCTCATTTATATGCAAAGCAGCTCGGCCATCAGAAAGGATCTCTAATGATGCAAATCAGTCGTGTGTCATCCTAGCAATGAAAGTCAAGGGAGCCTTTACTTGCTTGAATCCAGCACATTTCAGCAAAAGTGCCATTTAGCAAAAGAAAGGGGATTTTTACTGGCCCACCGCCCTCACTTACTTTCCATCTGAGATCACAGCTAAATCGCTTATCTTTACATTTTCATACAAGTCTGATTATCCTTGAACAGCTAATTGTTTCATAAGTGTCACTTGGAAGCTATCCATTTCCAGCACAAGTAAAGAAATTGCACTATAAAACTGTCTACCTTTGCCATGAGTCACTTTAGCACACAGGATGAATATTTGGCATTCTTCACTTTTTCAGATTAACTTGCATATTTATTTTGGAAGAAAAAAATGGACAGCTTTAATTCCTTCCCATCAGAGTTCCTTACACTTGCTTAGCTTATTGAAACTTTTTTAATAGACTTTACAGTATGTGAATACGTTATGCAGTGACTGCTGCTCATGGAGACATTCACCTCTCCTGTCACGCAAAGAAAAAGCTAAAAAATATCTATAAGAGCATTTTATACTTTTTTAAGAGAGCCTGTAAACCCTACAGATTATGTCACCTGCCATGAAAAAAGTTATCAGCCTTCGGGCTGAGGCCGTGGAAACATCAAGAGAGGACTTACATTCAGTGTTTCCTGGATGAAGCATGTGTTTCTCTTCCAAAAAAACAAGTCTGACATGTTGCAATTAAATTTCTTAAAGATCTTTTCTGAGCCAGGCTGGGAAAACCCCTGAGAGAGAAAAGAAAGTTTTGGTCTTCAGAAAGCAAATCAAATTTCCAAGGACAGGAGTCAGTAATCAAATTGTTTTAAACTACAATTGAATGATGATTTCCATATTACCAGAAAATGTTTTTCTCTGTATAAAATGGGATTTCCTTGGCTGTTCACTCAGTCTCATGAGAAAGGAGTTACACACCTTTGCAAAAGGATATACTTTGCCTGTGGAAAATACTTCAGTGTATTCTCCCAAGCACGTGACCACATACTTTAGCTAAAATTTGAAAAGGCAACTAAGTTTAGCTCAGCATTAGTTAATTATACAGTTTATCATCTTTGAAGTACTATCCAAAAGAAAAAAGTAATGCTCTTCTAGGTGGGCCTGATCTAAATGTCACATCTAGGAGATGATCGCAAGAGCTCTAATTTCAGTTTTGCATGTTGCCCTCTAAAATCCTGCAGGGTGGAGAGACTGCAGGATGATAAAGCAGCAGCACAAGTCGTGGGCTTCTCTGAAGTGCCATTGGAGATCCAGAACAAGGACTATGCCTTTTTCCTTCATGCTAAGTATCCTTGCCTAAGTCACTTATCCCAGTCTGCAAAATGTGGCATTAGTCAGTGAAGAAATTGCAGAGCAATGTAAGCAAGTGGTATATTGCTACAAGAAAGGCTTGTATCAAAATATGCCATTTCTGTATACATAGGCAAAATGGATCTAACCAGTGACCTAAGCAAGGACACGAAAGTAATAGGAAAACCGAGGTGCTTCATGCAGTCAGGATCCTTCAGTGCTAAAGAACCCCTTCTATGTAAGGGGCTACATGCCCTCCATTCCTATCAGCTGAAACGAGGGCTGTGGGTGCTCCTCCTTCTCCAGATCGAGGCCTAAAATTGTCAATTAGGAAAACAAATGTAGGTATTAGACATCTTTTTGTGAGTGTCAGTTCAGCAATCACTTTATTACAAGTAATTTTAGTATTGAATGTAGTGCAGTTTCAGTAATTTAACAAAGTACTACGATGGATTAAAGTGCCTGGTGATAGACATTTATTTCACCTCCCGAAACACAATTATTATGCACTTTACTCAATGATAGTGTCTTGTTCCAACTAAAATACAAGTTGTGTAATTCTTTAAGCTGTAGAATCATAGCAATTAGAGAGGAAAATGGTTGATTAGGTCACTGATTCCAGCCTGTTGCCAGCCCATGATTGCTCCCTGCCCTGTATCAGCTGGAGTTTCACCCAAACTCCTTGCATTTATGTGTTTCAGTGGTGGTAAGATTAATAAAAAATAAAATAAAATAAAATAAAATAAAATAAAATAAAATAAAATAAAATAAAATAAAATAAAATAAAATAAAATTGGAGGCTTCAACCACAGGTGAAAGGTTCAATCACTTACTGTAGAAAATCCTACATATTCACAGCGTGAAGGGGCTGGGGGGTTTCCACCTTCTTCTCATGGTAGGAGGCTGACATACTTCCAACCAGAATGTTCTTCAGCAACCATGGAAGCAGTTTTGCTGAAAAAATTTCCCAGGTTTCCTTCTAAATGAAAAGTATAAATCCTGCTTTTCAGTTTGAAATTCCTCTAGCTACTTTTTGCCTAATGACAGCTCAATATTCACCATTTTCTAAAACAGAGGTGAAAAGAAAATTAAGCCTGACTGAGATTTTCCTCAAGAAAAGCCACAATTCCTGACCTGTTCAGGCAGAGGGCTGGCTGGTGTTGTTTCAACTGCTCTTTCAAAGGACCTGAGCCACCTAAGTCATCTCAGTGCTCTGAAGACCAAGGTCCTCTCTGCTGCCAGAGGCTGGGTGCTCCTCAGCACAGCCCAGAGCAGGGCAACAGAGCAGACACCCAGAGACAAGCATTTTATTACATGCACTAAAACTGATCCTGGTATAAAACACTCTTCTGTGCAGGCTGGCATTAAGCCCTATAATATGCTTTTCACCTGTATCTCACCAGGTCCCTAAGCCTTCCTGCCTGGTTATCCTCCACCAAGGCTGTCCTGTAACTGAGGTGCACACGGAAACATGAGTACAAAGATGCATTGGTATAACTGACTGAAAATTAAGCACCAAACTATTCCTGTTGAATTTCTGAGGTTCTGAGGCTTTAGCCACAGCAGGAATGCCTGTGAACCTAGAGACTGGGGAGGAGGGGGCGGGGGGAGAAAAATGCCCTGGTGCAACTGCCAGGTGCCATTCAGCTCCAGCCGTAAAATCACAACATTTACTTTGCAGGGCTGTGCCTGTGTCTTGTCAGACGCACAACCTCTCTCAGCACAGGAACAGGCTCTGTTCCCAGCTCTACCACAGACTTCCCGCATCTGTCTGGAAAAAAATCACTGAGAAGCACATCTGAAAAAATGTTGCATGCTCAGCTCCAGACATTTGATCTAACACCTGGCCCAGCTCTCAGCCACGCTGGACACTGCAAACACTGTTGGCTTCGACTGGGGCACTTCTAAAATCCAGACCTGATGGGCAACAGGGATGGAGGGTACATCTGCTTCTTCACTGCGCTACACAGACTTCACACTAAGGTACCTTTTAAAGGAGCTCTGTACAAGTCAAACTAGTTAAACCAGTGAACAGTTGCTCTTTGTTCTGCACACATGCCAGAACACTAAAAACTCTCACAGTTTGGCACCAAAATGACAGAGACCCAAAGCTAGTGACTGGTTTTGGAAACAAAAGGCATAAACTCTATTAATTCTGTTTTCCCACATGTAAACAGGGGATGCCAATTCCCGTTTGCTACTTAAGACTCCCAGGCATCTGCAAAGCACTGGGAGCATCCCATAGAAAACATAAAAGCAGTACTTCTTGCTTCATCTATCTTTTTAAAAAGTTAATAAGTTGCTGGCTGGACACTAGTAATGTTTGCTATGTCAAGCACAAAATAAGATATTGTTACACATGCTACAAAACAAATTACTGTAAACTATGAAGAATACAGTAGCTGCTTTTTGACATTTCATGGGGTGCGTTATATTCTATTCTAGTCCAGGAACAAGCCTGTGGAAATAGTTAAACACTGGAGATAGATTTAAAAGAAGGGAAATCTAGTTTCAAAACTATTTCTCTGCCCTGCCAGACTTTTTTGCACATAGCTCTCCCTGTAGAGGTTTTGAGGAGGAATTCACCTGTGATAGTGTTTGTGCGTGACAGGTGCCTCACAGGAGCAGGATACCTGCCTTGTGTGCACCACTACACACAGCAGAGCCCAGCACACTGCTCTGCAGAGACGGTCTGAAAGAAAGGAGCACAGAATCTCATGCTCCAGCTGCTGCCAGTGCTCTGGAGGTGTTGTCTCAGCTAAGCAGGCAGAAACCCGCTGGTTATTCAGTCACTGATCAATCCTGATGTCGTGACTTTGCTAGCCCCCCAAGAAGCCACAACGTCCACTACAAGTGATCTGGGGGTAGGCCTGGTGGGTGATGTCTGCTGCCGTGGGGAAAAGAACAATCTGGGATCTTGGGCAGCGAGGATATAGCCAGCAAGTGTGCCTGTCACTCCCCTCCTCCCTGGGAGCGCGTCAGGCAGCACACATCCCTTCCTGTCACGCTCCACCAAATCTGCTGGGACGTGCCACAGCCAGGGATCACTCCTCACTGGAGCTTTTTCAAATAAGCAAAAAAAGTGAAATGTCAAATAAAATAGAGTAAGAAAAGAAAAGTGGCATCTTGTGTTCTTCTGGTTTCCTTCATTCCCAGGAGTCTCTGCTGCCTTAAAAGAGTGGCGACGTTTCTGAAAGCAAACCTTTTTGATAAATGATGCAGTTATTTATTTTGCAGAAAGCCAAGATTTGTCAAGATGCCGTTTTCAAAGTAACACAGCATCTAACAAAGAGAATCATAGGCAATTTACTGCATGACACTCCATTCGTCTCGGAGGAAGAAAGACCTTGTTTGACCCTCTCAAGATTTGAACCTGTAATTCCACTGAACCAAGGTCTTTGAAACTTGAAGCTCAGCAGTTTTCTCCCTGAAGATAAGACTAGGTTTTCCTGTTCCCCATGAATCACCACAACCCTGCAGACTGCTGTGGAACATGAATTCCCCACTACACAGGAAGCACCAGCATCTGTGCATCCCATCAGCAAAAGGTGACCAACGCGACTGTGCAGCCACCCATGACACCATCTGCTCCTGCCATCCAGGTGCTCCCAGGTTGGATGCTGAGGGAAAGAGATCTTGCGCAAGGGACACACGCTGTCTTCTCAGTGCTGCACCCTTGCAGGTTGCTTCACTATTTATGTCCACTTTAGTTTCCCCTGAGGTGTCAGACAGGCAAACAGAGGTTTGTTCCTGCCTAAAAGTAAAAAAACCCAGTAGCTTTGCCCCACGCTGTGCTAGGGTATGTTTTATTAATGGCCCAAGAACAAAGTGTGTGCACCCAGGAGCGAGTGCAGGGGTCACCAATGCCATCCCAGATTTGTGTGATTTTAAACAAATGAGAAACTTGGAGCTGATTTGGGAGCCCTGATTAGCTCAAATCCCCTCCGCCCACCTCAGGACCCTGGTGCTTCTCCTCTGGCTGAAAATGCAAATGGAGCAAAATGCAAACTGTGCAGCCTGGATCAGCACCTTGAGTCTTCTGGGGAGCATGACCCCATTGGTATGACGAAATAGCAAGGGATTGCATCAGCAAGGACCTAAGAGACAAGCCCCAGGGCTGGACCATCCTTATGAGATAAACATGCCACATTGCTCAATAGATCCTATGATGATCTGAGAGTAGAAGGACCTTGCTTTCATTTGCTGCTCTGCTGAATATCACACCCATGCCCAGCAAACCCATGCTGATGGGAAAGGGTTGCAGCCGCTTGGGGCATGGTGGCTGTTTTCAGGAGTGTTCCCAAGCCAGGGTGGAGGCGTCCCTGTGCTGTGAGGGAGGGCTGGCTCTGGAAACCCAGCTACTCCCTCAGCTGCCAATTGTGCCAGTTGCAGCAGTGAGCTGAGACCAGAAAAGCACTCTGGGGTTTCCGACAGAGAAGGCCACAGTTGTTGACAGCATTTTCCCCAAGTGTTACCCAAATCTGCAACAAGCTGCAACAGGCTTGTCATAAATTTTCCCTGTCAAAGCCTCCCTGGAGGAGTCTCTCCTGACACCCAGGAGGGCAGACCTCCTGCCCTGGAGAGGAGGGGAGGAGGCGGCTGAGATGGGTAACCAGACACTTCTTTGCTGTCTCTTCCCTCTGCTGTGGTTCAGAGCAGCCTGCCACCGGCACGTCTTTGGCGGCTGGACACCTTGGGTGGATGGCCTCTCGCCAGACAGGCTGTGGGAGCTGGGGCCTCTGCCCGAGACAAGGTCACAGGGAAGGAGAGGCTGCCTCCTGCCCTGGGTGCTAACCCCCCTGCTTTTCCCCAGCTCCCTTGGCCGTACCACCCATGCTGTGGTTCGCAGGCCCCCTCTGTAGGCCCAGAGGCAGAAAACCCATTTTCCATCGCCAGGGAGAAATGCTGCCCTCACACACAGTTAGGAGACACAACAGTCCTCATCCTGCCTGCAGGTTGCTTTAAAGATCACACCTTCACACCAAACAGCCTTGGAAGTGAGGAAGGGGGAACAGGCAGGTTGTATCAGGCTTTACTCTGCAAGAGGAGCAGGTTGTGGTTGGAACCCAGGACAGAACATTAGGACATCCAGGGTGGCTTCTCTGCTGATGGACCAAGCAGTTCAGCAGGCATGGTGGCAACCCACGTCTGTGGAGCCTGATCCTGTTTAGCTCAAAGTCTCTCTGGTGAGGTTGGCCATGCTGCACTGATGCTGTCACACTGGCACAGTGTATCTGTGGGGGATCTGCACAGCAGCTTTGTGAAAGACCTATTTTCCCCAACAACTGCCAACACTCTTTACAGTAAACATTTTCTGATGTTCTGGTGTGGGGAAATGACATAGCCCTTCCCATTCTGGTCATCAAAAGCACTAGAAATACCAAAGAAAAACAGGTAGTTCCAAGGAGATTCTGAGCTGGAGAAGAAATGGCAAGATCCTCCTCTACTCTGCACTGGTGAGGCCACAACTGGAATACTGTATCCAGTTCTGGGCTCCCCGGTTCAAGAGAGACAGGGAACTACTGGAGAGAGTCCAGCATAGGGCAACAAAGATGGTTAAGGGATTGGAGCATCTTCCTTATGAGGAAAGGCTGAGAGAGCTGGGACTCTTTATCCTGGGGGAGAGAAAGCTGAGAGGAGACCTTATTAATACTTACAAGTATCTGAAGGGTGGGTTGAAGGAGGATGGAGCAAGATTCTTTTCAGTGGTTCCCAATGACAGGACAAGGGACAATGGGCACAAGCTGGAACATAGGAAATTCCATTCAACTATGAGGAAAAACTTCTTTAGAGTGAAGGTGTCAGAGCACTGGAACCGGCTGGAGGTTGTGAAGTCCCCTTCTCTGGACATTTTCAAGACCCACCTGGATGCAGTCCTGAGTAGTGTGCTCTGGGCAATCCTGCTTTAGCAGGGGAGTTGGACTAGATGATCTCTAGAGGTCCCTTCCAAAACTGACAGTTCTGTGATCCTGGGGTGGGAAGGGGGAATTCAGGCTAAGCAAGTCTCCCAGATCAGCTCCATGTGCTCCAGAGAAGAGCATCCAAACCATAGCTGAATTGCAGTGTTGAACCAATTTGAAAAATGCAAAGATCATCCAGCTCTGCTTCAGCATAGAGATGATGGAGTATCTGAACACACAACTTGCCATGCGGGTACCAGCAACATCACCCCCTCCTCTCCCCTTCTGCCCTTCCATTGGCATCATCTCCTGCCCAAGCAGGTGAGCAAGAGCAGGGTAAACATCTGTATCTGCCAACCCCGCGAACCTGGGTTAGAGGGAGCTGCTGTGGAATACCTGTGCCTGTTCTGCCCCAGGCCCACAGTGGAACCAAACCAGGAAGAATTAGCAGAGAAGTGGTTGTGGCCTTGGATCTTAATGGGATTCATTTCCCAAAAAAGCCCATGGTCTCATTGCAGTTTCTAAGCAGAAGGGGATCACCTGAGGACTTTGAAAGAGAAAGAAGAAGTACTTCATTAGCACTACAAGAGCAGAGCTCGGCAGGAAGGGAGAGTGGAGAGTTGAGCCCAGGCCACGCACATGGCAGGGCAGCTTTCTGCTCCATCTGTGGTAGGGACGTTGGAGTATGCTGGATTCCAGGTTAAAGGAATACACACTTGTGCATACTCTTCTATAAGCAAGTGAGATGCCACTTAAAGGTCACACTGAAACTGGCCTCTCTGTGATTCCCAAGGAGTAAAATAGGATTTGCGGCTATAGTAATTAAAGGAAAAAATACCAGAATTGTTGTTTAGGCTGCACATAGCCTGGGATCTGGTTTCAGGGGCTTTGCAGGGACATTCCATGCCACTTCCAAGGACTTGTTAAAAAATACTTTATACCAGCGGAGTTCTGTGGTATTTTTTCCAGCTAGTCCTGCAGGCTACCATGGGGAAATTCGCTATAAGGATTTCTGTAGGACTCTGACTCACACAGGAACTTTTATTACTGCTTTTAAATATTTGACTGCCTTTTGGCTGCTGGCAGAAAAGTTATTAAATGTTTTACCAGACGTGGCCAGAAACTCTTTATAAAAACATCTTGGCCTGGCATAAAGCATATGTCTCTAGTTATCTTTGTAGCATGTGCTCAAAGCTTTCACATGTCCCTTGGCAGTGGAAGAAACTTGGGACCTTCATGTCTCTAGGCTGTGGATAAACAGAGCTTCCAATGTCCTGTGTTCCTGTGAGTAAATCTTCTGGTATGCAAATAGTCCAGCTGCAATGAGCAAGATATATCAAATTTGCAGGACTAAAAAGGCCGGGGCCCCCATACAGACTCTAGGTTATGGTTCATACGCACAGCTCTGTGGCCTGATGCTGCCAGGATCCATCTGTTCAGCCACACAACCCTTACTCAAGGGATTAAATTGAGTGAGGAACTCTTTCTCTTGCAAGATGTCCTGTTAATGTCACTTGGTCAAGTGACATTTTCAGTACTGCGTGACACGCTGTTTCTTTGCTCAAAGCCCTTTCCCCTCCATCACTGTTTTTCTCTCTTCATCTTCCTCACACAAATTAAGCTGAAACAAAGAGAAAGCATCACACAAACCAGATCAGAGATGAACTCTGTCCCAGCACTGCAAGGAAGAAAGCAGGAATAAAATCACTGCCTGTTTCTGCTGTCAGAACAGCAGTAAATCAGGGTGTTCTGCTAAAGGGGCTGTTCATCAGAAGTACTTGTGCCTGTATTTTGTTGCTCTTCTCCCTGATAATTTTGCTGTGTGATACAGTGATCAAAAGCAGAAGGTTATTACTAAAAGTGCCTGCTGCTTACCTGTTTAGATAGCTCTGCTTCAGGAAAGTAATACAATTTCAACTTTTCTTCATGCCTCCATGGTCATCCTGGACCTGAACACACCTGCAGCAATGATAAACAGAAGTACATAAGTAGAAGGAGAGAGGTGGACACCACAGCAGGCTGGAAGCAGCCCGATTCCTACTGCACGGAATGGGAGTATGCCCAAGCTGCCCCCGCTTCACAGGGGTTACCTCTAAAAAAGACAACTCTGATACTGCTCTCCAATTAACCTCAGCAGTTCAGATTTGCTGGAGGTTTCATGCTCAAGTAGTCAGCCTCCTATGGACTCCTTCCTCTTCTGGCACCAGTGCTGGAGCAGAGCAGCTTGGAGCTAGCTCAGGGCTGTCCCTGCAGGCTTCGATGTAGGCAAATCTCATATGTTCCACAGCTGTCAGCAAGGGTGAACTCTAGTGTAATGCAGGGGGGATTCAGGCCCAGCCTGAATTTTGTGGCAGGTTAACCTCAATTACCCACATTTCAGTGGCTTCTGCTTGGGTGCATATGACAGGATTGGGTCTTACTAGCCTGGAGGTACAGAATGACCACCTGAGGACCAAAAAAGGCTCACAGGTGACCTCCTAGGTACAAGCCCTCCCTGCTCTCACCATGCCTGTGCACTGCACCGACACATGCCTTCACCAGCTGCATCCAAACCATCTCTCTGCACTCGCATGTTATCACTGACACCCACACAGGCCCAGTGGGAGCGAGAAGAGGGCCCCACCGCATCCATCTCCTGAAACCTGAGGAGCAGGATGGGTTTAGTTCGCAGGCTGTTTCCTCCCACGGGTCTGAAAGTGCCCTGAGCAGCCCTGCATGTCCTGGGGAGCAAGGCAGGGCAGAACCCGGCATTAGCAAGGGCCGCTGGTGCCCTCTGTTGTCACAAAAAAACATAGGAGCTACTGAGGAGTGGGATGTGCCACCCAAGACGGGGTTCAGGGCACCCACCTCCTTGGGGTGCAGGCGTTGGCACAGGACTGAGCCTGGCAGGTCCAGGGAACAGCCCGAGATGACTGCAATTAAAGCTCAATGGGCTTAGCTTCGGGTTTGGGTGCCACTGGCATCCACATAGGGTAAGACTGGCTGCTCCTTGACTCCATCATCTAAGAGATCTGCTGCATCAGTCAGGGATCTCAGAGCATTCTGGGATATTGTTTCTGCTATCTAAATAGTTCCAGGGATGCATCTAAAACAGTCTGTGGAAATCCACTCTTTCTTTACAAAAAGGGGTGCAGTGTTGTGGTGGGTGAGGGCTGATGCCTTGATACACGTGGTGGCAGTGAGTAATCTCTGCTGATAACTGGGTTCAGCCCCTGCTGCCCAGCTCAGTGAAAAGCTGCCAATTCACACGTTGCTTTTCACAGTGCAAAATACCAGCAGCACCAGCTGCTCTGAGCATCTCCCTAGGCTGGACACAGGATCACACAAAGTACTTGCAGGGCTGTAAGTGCTGCTAGCAGAGATCCTCACCCATGCTCCTGGTGCAACTCTGTCCCCTCTCCGCTTTACCCTGCAAGCCAGGCCACCAGCCATAGAAAGCACTTTTCTGGGCCGACTTTGGGTTTCAGAGTGCCTTCCTAGTCACCCACACCTCAATGCACTTGTTCACCACCAGCTGAGGCTGGTCCCACCATCTGCTGGGTGAAGCTGCAGTAGGGAGAGGACTGGCAGGCAAATCAGGTTTGATTCAGAGTGATGAGGCCAAGTCTGAGTCCAGCTACTCATAAAGCAGAGCTTCTTTTTGTCAAAGACAATGAAATCTCCAAAACAGGGGGCTACAAAGGGGAGAATGTGCTTAGAGAAACTTATCTGAAATATGTGGTTTGTGATTTTCTCATGATTTTTCTTACGATTTTTCAGAGACCCATAGTTCAGGCTTTGCAGCCTGTGGCCCCAAAAGACTCATCTGATAATTCAGCCTACAGCACAACCTCCCCTCCACCCTCTGGAGGGGCAGTAAGAATTGCAGCAGCCTCCAAGCAACAGCAGGGCCCCTGGGCATCACTCAAGGACAAGGTTTTGGGCTCCCTGAAGACAGGTTTCAGCCTCCCACCCCATTCCCAGGCACAGCAGGGAGCTTGCATTCTCTACTTGCCCTACTAACAGGGGCCCAGTCCTACTGAACAGACATCTGTGTGTCTTGGAGAGTTCTCAGGCTCAGCTGCATTTCCAGGCTTGCAGATGATACAGACATCACCTTAAAAATTAATATATGAAAGCAGGTTCTTAACTCGGCTAGACAGATTTGACTCTTCAGAGCAGAAGAAACATCAGTAGCAAGTGGCTGGTTTCCACCTCCACAGCAAAGGTCAGCTGTAATTTGTGTACACATCACAAGGCAGCGATAGTTAAGTATTATTTTAATACTAATTCATTTATCACCTATCACAGAAAAACGCCCTTATGGTCTAAATGTTTATGTAATTAAATCTTAACATTTATTGTTATTAGAGATGAAAGATAAAATGCTACCTGGTCAACTCAGTATAAATTTTACTCTTTGTGAATTATCTCTGGGGAGATGCAATTTCTCAATAGCTGTTATTAAAAATATATATAAAAATATTCTGATTGCTTGTTAACTTCTTGCTAATCATGCAGTTCAGGAGTTTCAGATGTAGCAACTATGTGCTGTATTCTGCAGTTTGGGAATGGCATTAACAACATACAGAAAATTTCTCCTAAAAACACTCGGGATTGCTACCTTCAAACCCCACAAACTCTGCTGCCTCCAAAGACCTCATCCTGAATATCTGTGGGAATTATAGGCTAAGGAATGACGGACACAGCGGGAGCAACTCTCCAAGCCCTGAGAATGAATATCAATCAAATCCTGCCCAGTGCTGTGCCCCGAGCACAGATGACCTTTCACAGAAGTCAGAGTCTTTATCTGAGAGGGCAACAGGACCAAACCAAAGTTTTTCTCAGATGGGCTATCTTAAATTTTGCATCATTGCTTGAGCATTCAGTCACCCAGCAGAAATACAGGGTAACTCAGGGATTTTGGCTGTTCTCACTGGTATAACCGGGAGCAGACCTTACACTCCCCATGCCAGCCGTGGGACTGGACCCCAGCCCTGCAAGGTGTTCCCCGCAGACAGAAGGCTCTGCGTGGGCGGCGCTGCTCCCAGCAGAGGCGAGGGCTCTCAGCCTGCACAAGCCTGCCTTAGGAACCCCTGCATCAGCACCGTCTATTATATTTAACAATCCCATTTCCTTTTCCTGAATTTCTGGAAAGAACATGGCATGGGCTCTTAGGTTTTCCCTCTCCAAAGTCTACACCTGGAAATAAAAACATTTAGAAAGGGATTGGCCGCGCTAATTGGCTGAACACCTCCAGCAGCGCCAAGATGCTGAAGGAGTGGAAAGAGGTGTGCAGCTTTACACCTTCTCCTGTAAACACAAAGATAGTCCGTTTCCAGTGTGAGGCGTGTTTGCTTGTGTGTTCTTGTGCATTGTCTGTCTGTCTACGGAGCGGTCTGTAATCCCTCTCCTGTGGGGGGCTGTGGGCAGCAACAGCCACAGCTCCCGCAGCAGACAGAGCTGCACACACGCAGGGGGATAATGAGTTTTAGGAAGCATTGATTTCATGACAAACCCCCTGTAGGAGCATAGTGCACAGAGTGCTCTGCAGACCACACAGATGTGCAGAACTCCTTGCCGTGCCCTGATATCATTTAGACCAACTAAATGCTAATATAATAAATAACAAGTAACTTAACTGCGTTGTGGAAAGGGAGGGCTTGATCTCGTAACAAAATCCTTGTGGGCATCCCCATGTATCTGTGTAAATGGGGTAGGACTGAGCAAACTGCTACAAGGATCCTGTTGTGGTGTTACAGTAACATCTGCAGAATGTCTGTGGCTTCATCTGGATCCATATCCCCCAAAAGTGCATTGGAAATGTCCCCTCCAAAGGGCTCATCCAGTGCAATAATTTACAGAGGGGAGATGAGAGAGGGGAGAAAAACCCTGGCTAGAACAGCGCAAAGAAGGACCCAAAGTTGCTTTTGCATGGTCAAACTTGCTCTCTGTGGTTCCTCCAAAATTTCAGGGTGAAAGAGAAATGGGATTGTTCAGCCTGGAAGAGAAAAATCTCAGGGGGATCTTATCAGTATGTATAAATACCCACTGTGAGGGTGTAAAGAAGATAGAGTAGGCTCTTCTCAGTGATGCCCAGGGAAAGGACAAGAGGCCAAAGGAAAGCCAGAAAGCTGGAAGACATCTAGCAGAGTCCTTTCACATCTCAGGCTGCTTTCCTTCTGAATGGGATCGTCATCAGGCCATTGCTCAACATATATTTTTAGAATGATGATCCTGAAAATTGTATTTTTCAAGTAATATGCTAAATATAGCATTTGGCCAGTGCAGTTTACTCCACTTGACCCTATATTTCTCCTGGAAAGTAGGATTTATACCCAAACTCAATGTTTTTGTGGGTTTCTGGATTCGCAGATTAAACAGACAGTAAAACCAGGTATCTCCCCATTGCAGGCAGAGAAAAAGCACAGAATTCTTGGCATTTTAATCACCCAAGGAAGATCAATGGATGATTTTATGCTTTTTTTGTGGAGAAGGACAGGACAGGGAAAGAAAAAAATCACATATATCGATTCCCAGGCATCAGTGAAATGAATAATAGGGTGAAATGTCCTACGTAAGTTCTTTGCAGGTCTTGTGAAAGCTGCCTGCCAAGGAAATGTAGCTGTGCATGTAGGTTGTGATTATGCTAAAGAGGCACTAAATTAGTACATTACATGCCCCATTTAGCACTACTGTGCAAAATCTGAGAGTGCTAATACATTTTGTTTCTAGGGTTGAGAATCATTAAAGAATGGATTCATGGTCATTCATTAGCCAGGAAATTAAAGTTTGACAGCTGCTTTTCAGTTCTGATTTCTCTTAAATGGCAGTATTATATTAGAAGGTGCTTTTTTCTTTTTCTTTCTNAGGCTGTAGAATGGTGAGTGTCATCCCTGAAGAACAGTATTCCCAAGACATCCAGCCAGACTTACTTTATTAGAGTCCTGTACAGTTTCAGGGATTAATTACAGGGGCTGAAAAGATTGATGTGTGCTACTGAGAGTGGTTTTTTGCTTAGCTATATGGTTATAAATCCAGGTTTGGAGTTGTAACATCATTTCTGTGAGGTTTGCATGACAAAGGAATCATACGTTGTGCAGGCAGAAACAAGGCCCTGTGGTCTTCTGTGGGCCAGAAGAGCAAAGGGAAGTTACACCCGCACGGTTAGAGAGAATGAACCCTTTCATTAAAACAAAAGATACAAGTAAACTGACAGTCCTCTCAACTCTTAGCCGGGGCTCAATATAGGAGAAACCCTGCTTGCCCACTAAGGTAAGCACGTAACACGGGGCTCTGGGAAAGTCCTTAGTAACTCCAACAAAATTTCTTGGATTAGGATCTCTGTTTTGCAAAAGCCTCTGCACGTGAGAAGCCTCCCTGAGCTTAATGGTACAGCTCACATGAATACATGCCATGTCGCAGACACGAGTGTTTGCCAAACTGCCTTTCAGTTGACAAAATGCATAGTCCAAGGGAGAGATTAGCTGACACTCGAGATGGCTTTGTTCCCCATCTGTATCAGGAGCCACTGCAAATATATAAGCAGAGACATTCTGCTTTTCTATTTTCCAGCTTGCTCTTACTAACTTTATATCAACAATAGAAAGGGTCTTTCTCATCCCACGCAATGAGAGCTATGTTTTATACCTCCATTGCATTGCTCTTCCTGACACGCCTCAAAGCATTTCCTACACTACAGCAAACATCTGAGCATCCTGACTGTCCTATGGTGCTAACCCTGATTTCTTGTGTGAATATAACTAGTTACATGTCTCTAGAGAACTGGTACCTCTCTCTGTGAAAAAGCAGCACTGAAACGGCAGCTTTGCATGGAAGAAAATCTTAAGGAGAGAGGGGGAAAAATAAGAAAGAAATAAAATAAGGAAAAAAGAATATGAAAACCCAGCAGCCTGGAGCCTTCTATTGATCAGAGCCCATGGGCTGCCTTTGATTAATAATCTCTACATCAGTACCACAACTGATGTAATACCCAAATATGTTGTACTAAAAATGCCAACACTGAATTGGATTGATCTGGTTATTTGTGCTACAAGAGACACTTAGTCCCAGTCAGAAGAACAGTGACATGACTGACTGTATTGCTAAGTAGGAAAATTTAGAAAAAAATTATTTCACATTCCACTTACCATAAAACTGTCCCTCCCAAGCAGGTTAGCAAATAACCCCCCAAACTTACAAAGTACATCGGAAAAAACTAGGATGCTTAGAGAGCTAAAACAGACTAAACTAAATAATTTATTAATTAGAAATTATTTCTCCTCTTATAAATTTGTAGAATTGAAAGGCCATATTTTATATTGATAAAGGATTGCTCTGTTCTACAAATCCTGTCCTCTTTGTTAAATTTATGCTGAATGCATTTCCCTTTTGCTGAAATGTTACTCTCCCCAGAAAGCAGAGCAACAGACATGGGGCACTACAAGCCTGATTTTGGGTTTAAGAGCTTTAGCCAATCTTGTCTTGGAGGTCTTCTGCAGCAGAATGACCTGGCCCTGCCCTCCAGGATTACTCCGCTGCCCTAATACACCTTGCCATTTCTGTGGTCCAAGTCCAAGGGTGAGAAGATGCAGAAGCTGGGTCTCAAGCATGGTCTGATTAGAAGGAGCTCAGTGGGGATCCTGCCTCTGGGTGATGTGATCCTAGGGTACCTCCAGTGGGCACCTCAGAGCCTTCATGGTGTACAGTGTTTCTTGGACCCCGTGAATGTATTTGCACAAAATGCAACTGCAGGTCTGTTATAAAACACAAAATCCAGATCCTCAAAGAAAACCAGAGAGCGCTTTGGTTCTGGCAGGCTAGACGCTGCTTTTTCAGCCCTGCTCAACTCCCATTTGTATTTCCTGGTACAATCACAACTGAGCAGAGGCGGGGACCCAGACAACTCTGCTGTGCTGGGACCAGCCCTCAATAGCCCCATGGTCAGGTATGGGCATGTTGTGCCCTTTCCTGTTGCTGCTTTCTGCTGCTAGCCCCATCACAGCCATCCCACTCCAGCAGCATCTCTGGCCCATTTCTCGCAACGCTGGCAAATATACTCTTGCCAGGCTGCAAAAAACTAACTTTAATTAACATCTTCTGGAGAAAACCCTCCCTGCCATCCTAGAAAAGATGCTGCAGGAGGCAGATGTGCAAGCCCAAGGTAGCAGGGCAGAGAGGAGGGTGCTTGAAAATGCTTGATGAGTCTCCGGGGCTGAGCGTTATCTCCCGTTTCCTTTGAGAGCCCACAAGAGACAGCCTTCCCAAAGCAACCTCTGAGGTGGCCCATTCGGCTTTTGTCTCCCTCAGCAAAAAAATTTCTGCCCCAGCAGCTCTGAACAAGGCTTCCATTAACTCCGTCCCCGCGAGGGCAGCACGTGGGACAAAAAGCCCAACACTGCATCCCGGCCCTCAGACAAGCCTGGAAACAAATGTTGCAGGAATTTGTCAGAATAAAATCAGCCGCTCGGTGTCATGGCATACATTTACCTACCTCAGTGCCTATTCAGGACCCTTCCAAAAGGGCAATATTAACAGAGAGAGATCGGACACCATCTCTATAGCAACACCACCCCGGAAAAATTACGGTTGCCCTAGCGAAGGGAATCCCCATTTTAGGAGCCCCACCAAGTCTAGGGGCTACTCCTGATTTTAAAACCAATTCCCCTTCGACTTACTTTTGTTCCTTGCTGTAATAACATTCAAGCAACAAGAAAGTGGCAACCTGAGTGGAAGGAAGAAGGCAAGTGGAGGATGCCTGACGTGGAAGGGATGTTGCAGAGCTGTGGGTGCAGCGCTGTAACACTCATGTCTGTCAACAAAATAAATCATCAGCACCTGAAAACTAGGATGAAAAGCATAGGTAAGAGTTGCACTTTTCATCGAACCTGTAATTTCTTCTTTCCCCTCCAAAAAAGTTCTTGAAATTAAATAAAGCATGGGGAAAAGAAAGGCAAGAAGAGCAAAGAAAGCTGTTAGAGAGCATGAACTGCAGGAGGAGACAAGAACTTGATACTGCAGAGGATGTTAGAGCCAATCTTGCCAATGATCCTTTAACTCTTTAAATCAAGGGGGCAGATCCACTGTATGCAGGGTAGAAATGAATGAGAATTTAAGTATGGCCCAAACTAGAGGAGCCCAGTGCTCCAGTTTGTGCGTTCGGAGATGTGAGCCTGAGAGCCGTGACTGGGTGACTAATGGGAACAAGCATGAGAGACAGGGTCATTTGGGAAAATCAGCCCATGCAGCCTCTACACAGGGTTTATACATTGCAGAGACAGCAGCAACTCCATCTGCATGCTTTTTATGCTAGTGGCATGATCAAACCTTTAGCCTCTGGTAACGATTTCAGTGTTGGAAAGCATTCCCAACACTTGGAAATTTGGGTCTCAGGTGATGAATTTCTAACTTTAGTATGCAAGAAACAGTTCTGAAAGCAGGTGGGCCAGCAGCCTCACAGACACTTTCACTTCATGATTCTTGACAATTTACGGCATTGATCTGCATTAAAACCAAAGGAGAAAGCTTGAAATAGCCCCATAATTATGCTGCAAAGAAGCCTTAGATGACCTTCCATTAACACCTGCTCTAAATGCTGAGCATCAATTCACACTCAGATGAAAACTGGGTTTTTAGCTATGTTTAGTATACCGAGTGCTCAGCACCCCACTGCTACCCCCAGCTGCAGATTTGTCCACCTGCACATCAGTATCCTAGTGAAGGTATCCTGAATGATGGGATGCTCCATAGCACTGGGGCAGCTCCTTGTCTAGAGCTCTGGGATCCATCCTCAGGAGAGAAAGCAGAACAGGTAGAAAATCACTCCAGTAGAAAACTCCACTGCATGCCTCATAAGATCTCATATCTCTAGTCAATGGCCGTAAAAGCAAATGGTCTCCTCCAGACACCTGCCAAAAGCTTTTAGAGACCAGCATGGTCCGAAGACAAGTTCCCTTCTTGGTCTCTGCTTCTGCCCTTCTAGATTTACTGGATAACCTTTTCTGCAAAGTGATTCTCTTGGACCCAATGGTAAGAAATATTTAGAGGCTGATGCCTGTGATAAACAGCACAACCCTTGGCAGCAGTAAACCAGACCCCTTCCCCTCAGCTGTGACCACATCTTCTCCTTGTTAAGCTCTTTATGTCATTAAGTGGCCCCACTGGGAACAGCAGAAAGCACAACTGGGAACATTAATGAAGATCTACAGTGTTACAAGAAAAAGCTCAATGAATCAATGTTTTGTGCCTTATTGCCGTGGTTGTGACCTGTCCTCACTAGTAACGAGAGTCTGAAATGGGAGAGACCTCCCCTTCTTGTCTTTCTCCCTTGAGGTGTCTGTACCGCTCAGCACCTACAGCTGCTTGCAGGCCACGAAGGTAACTCTGGCTGACTTGTTGCCCTCATGCATCCCTTGTGTCAGTCCCTATCCAAATGGTGCAGACACCAGCAGCTGGGACCAACACTGGCTCTGTCACACTTCTGTCGGCTGGTGGCAGCTATGTTCACTACAATAGCAAACCCTCACCTTTTCTTGTGACATAAGTGAGCCATCAATGGGCACCGGGGCTCACGGTTGCAACCTGTAGGAAATATGAGGCAGAAAGAATTAAGAGATTTTTATCCACTTTAGAAAAACCTCAAATTCATGCATAAGAGGATAAGAGACCAGTTTGCACAGATGAGAAGCAGCTCTCGCTCCAAAAATGAAGATTCAAGGCACATGTTCAAAGTGTGCCTTAGGAACCCAGGTGCATGGCTGGGGGATTCAGAAAGGGCTTTACACCTGCCCACACTCACTCACAGCTGGATTCAGGTACCCATAAAACAGCTCATAGCAACAAGAGGGACTGGGCAAAGGAAGGGTCAGGGGATGAAGCTTTGTGACTGATGAAAGGTGATTATCAGAGACCCACATCAGACACAGCTGCAGACACTGCAACTGCCACCAGCATCTCTCCTCTAGGTCCCATGTCCTGTTGTATGATGCTGGGGAATGAGGACTGCTTGAGAGGTTCCCGCACCAATGCTCTGAGGACAGGGACTGTCTGTGCGAACAGATCTATGCCTTTCTGCACTGCATCATAGAGACATGTGTGTTTTTATCTGCAGGAATGAAGATTGGTGAAAAACTTCGAAACTTCATCACATTTTGCCCACATTTCATGTACATTGTTGGCAAATAAACCAACAATGCTCAATTGCTCAATAAATTCTACACTTGAGGTCATTCAGCTACAGGGTAGGGAGTTACATGCATGTGCCAATCCATGGCACAAAAGCAGCTCCAAGGCTGTCTGTGGAGTCATTCTGCCACAAAGGCCCTGGTTTTCCCTTGTTCTTCTTAGTAGTTGGTAGAGTAATTTTCCCTTAAGTGTAGTGGCAAATGGCTACATGAAATTAAATGATTTTGGATTTCTTTGCAAGGGATTTTTTTTTGTAGGGATGTCTCCCCTCTCCAGCAATAGCAATATGAGAGCCCAGTGTTCGTGTAGGACAGAACTCAGGGGACACAGCAGTGATAAGGCTTACACAGAGGGTAGAAGGAGTATACAGGGGCTGTGGATCTTTAAAGCTTTCTAGCAGGTATCTTTATGGCACACTTAACAGGGTCCCAGGACATTGATAATGATGTTTACACTGGTACAAAGCAATCCTATCCACATTTCTCCAAGATTCTGCTTTCTTGTAAAAAGGAAACAGTTGCTTATGGCAAGGAAGAAACAAAAAATATGGATTTATCTGAGTTCTCTATGAATGTATGGAGGCAGTCACAGCCATCCCCTCCTAGGTCTGCTATGGTTTTGATAGAAGAAAAAAAAAAGGGGGGNGTGGTGGTGTGCTGGGCTATATGGCTGCCTTGTGAGACTCCTTACCCCTCACAGCAAGGTATAAATTTACCTAGGAAAACACTTAACACTTCCTCACCTCACCTTTCCTTTGGCACAAACCACAGCTCCTACTCTCTCTCCAAACCCTTCTCGTCCTCACCAGCCCACCACTGTCCCTTAGTCCTCCATGTGTATCCTCCTGGTCCTGCTGAGTGACCACCACCATGGAGGCAGCTTTGACACGGGCAGGATGTGCTCCTGCCACTTGAGCCAATGTTACTGACATGATGGCAACGTCTGAGAAGTAACTCCAGGAAACCTGTCTGGTAACCTGCACAGCCAGTATGAGGGACCTGCAGCTGGGGACTATCTGGTACCATACAAACATTTATCCATGTCTTGCCCTGCCCTTTCCACCAAGCAATATAATTTCAGGGATTTAAAACCTTAGAGGGTACCTGAAAGTTCCTTCCCCACAGATGGAAAATCCCAGAACAAGACAATGCAAAGCTGAGGCTTCAGCAGCCTTCAGTCCAGGAGGGCCACAATTAGCCCTACAAGGAGACATAGAAGAGACTTCATCTGTTTTTGCCTCTCTGATGAAAAAAGAACAATGGAAGAGCCCGTAAGCAACAACTTACACCAAAATCTGCCCTTAACACCACTCTAGTGCCCAGTTCTGTTAGCAGCAGTCCCCCTGCCCCTTCATAAACACCTTGAGAACAAAGGGCAGTGCTGGGTCCAGGAGTCCAGCCCCAGCTCATGCTGCCTTATTATCTTCTCAGCTTGTTTAGTCTTTGTCTCTAACAGAGATGGTAAACTCTCAGGGGCAGTGACCATGACTTAGTTCACTGAGCGCCAGACAACTGCTGGAGCTCATTTAATGATGAGACAACCCCCACGGGCCCATTGTTTTAAGTGGGAGTTTTGGCTAAGTGAAGACTTCAGGGATTTGCCCAATAATAAGTCTGTAATTCAGGATGCACTTAAAGACACATTCAATGTGCCTTTGCAGCAACATCCTTGGGAAGTGAGCATTTGTACTCCAGAGCACAACTGCAAGGAAGTCTAATATTAATTAGGAAGCAAACTCAAGGGCTCTGAATAGGCCCTTATAACAAAAGATCTTTTATTGAATAACTGTAGAGGAGTGCAATGCTGAAGTTTTCATACCAAAGTAACAATAAATGAACTGCAATTAATGCCTTTAAGACCAGTCTGTAAATTCAATCTTAGCTTAAACAAAACAAGGAGCTTCTAAAAACATCTTTTAAAAACTGTAAGAGGAAAAAAAGAATGGATATAAACCTAAATAAAATACACAGGTTGATTCAACCTGTTTCAGCTGATAAACGGCATGGTACTTGTTCTGTGCCAAAGTGACACTTGACCTCTATATATCTTCTTAATGAAGTCAGCAGAGAAAGACACCCAGTGAGCCTTTGTAACACTGTGAGCGAGTTGCAAGCTGGGCTTCACTAATGGGAGCTGTCACTTGGTTTTTTCCAGGTCACAAACTAAGAAGAGCAATTAAATCAAATTGGAGGCTGTACAGATTGGAGCAAGCCTCAATAGACCAGGTACCTAAATCATTAAAGACATAGTTCTTTTCCATGATAAATTGTTGAGGAGAGTGAAACATGCTGCTGGTCATTAATCTAGGCTAATCAGCTTGAAAGCTGGGTTGTTTTATTTAGTAATTAACTGGTTATTTGAAAAAAATGATACATGGCCTATGGAGTTGCCATCCAGCAGATAATAATGCAGAGCAGTGGGGAATCTCTTGAGGGCAATTCATGCCTTTTCAATTATAGCCATTGGCAAACTCTGAAAAATGGCTCTAGGTTTGTATTGACACATAGTAAAGAAACACACTCCAATGAACATAGCAGGCATCTTGTTGCATGCTGGTAATTGGTCTGGCCTGCCCCTTACACAAACTGCACTAGAGCGAACCAAACATTTTGGAGGTGTCCTTCCTCCCATCCCTTGAATTTACAGTCAGCATTTGTCAGACCCTTCTGCTGGAATTGGGGGAAAAGAGCTGCTGTATGTCGAGGGTCAGGTCTGCCATGAAGGGGGCCCTGGCCTAGTCTTTCAGAGGTAGGGGCTACGTCTCCCCGCACCGATGCAGAGTAACCAGTCTGGATTTCTCCAGAAGTGCTCCATGGGATCCCCAACTGACTGAGACCGAATACAGCCTAAACAAAGAAGATGAAGTCTATTTCCTGGAGAACCTGCTGAGCAGGGACACCGGCCAATCAACCCCTGCTGTCCCACGTGCTTATTGATGGACAAAATACACAAGACGGGCTGTCTATCTTTATGCTGCAGCAAAATCAGAGTGAGAATGTCTCTTTGCAAGAACATACTGTAGGAACAGTGTGGTAGTCCTCTAGGAGCTAGTCAGTCCCATCTGCCATGTCAGTGAAAGGTCAGGGTCTCCCAGACTCAGCCACAGCTACAACAGGCTTTTTCATATTGAGTCCTTCCAGTCATCTCGCACAGGAGCACCTAACTCCCTTGCCCTAGACTTGCATGTATAAGCAAACAGCTTCCCTTTGGTGACTGAGGCAGGTCTTTCAGCCTCACCAACAATTGCTTCCAGGTGTCTACAAAAAGCCACTTAAATGCAGGGATCATGTAAGTGAACGCCATGGCCCCAGAATGGATTTTTGTCCTTTGTTAAATACAAAGGACAGGAGGGAGGTAAAAATTCTGCTGGGAAAAACGCCTCTGGACATAGAAGAAAATTCCCTTAGGAACACATAGACAACGGCTCTGGCTCAAAAACCTCCTGCACCCCGAGTTGCTGGCAGATCACACCAGAGTATCATACACACTTGTCCTGTTTTTCACTCTACCCTAGGCATGTGCTGCTGGCAAATGTTTGAGATGGTATACTGGGCTACCCAGACCAGTGGTCTGATGCAATATGACTGCTCTTTTGTTAGGTGTGTTCTCTCTCCCAAGATCCAGAGGAAAAGAAATGTATGGCTGGCAGAGCAGCAATAGGAATCCAGGCTGGAGGTAAGGACAGTGCCATTAGTAGGTGGGTAAGTGCTGTGTGGATGGAAGGGCTTGTTGCTCAGTCACTGTATCTAACCAACCGTACTTCAAAAATGTATTTCTCTCTATATTTAAGAGTCTTTGATGGAGATTTTGGAGGCAGGAGGAGAAAAGAAAGAGCCTGTTCAATGGGGCAGGAATTAGCATCCACCATGCAGAAGCAGCATCCACCATTCACACAGAGCTTGCAAATAGTGGCCACGCAGGGTTATTAAACCTGGTTCTGGGGGTCAGGAGAGCCCCAGAGCCAGCAGCATCCCACAGAGCAAGCAAAGCAAGCTCCAACCAGCTTAAAAAAGCAGCCGTTAATGAAAAACTTTACCAGGAAAGCAGATCACATCAAGGCCACACAGAAGCTTCAGATCCTTTAAGCTGCACTTTGAAGACCAGTGGCGACAGACCGACAGATAAAGGCAAGGTCACAGGCCATCAAGACCCCCTCCAACATACCGTGCAGCTGAGTTGGAAAAAAGAAGAAAAATCATTGTTGCTATTTGACTAAACATTATAAACTAAAAATAGCTGAATATCTCTGATTAGGAGAATTCCAAAGGCTTACAATCCTTGACACTTGGGGTCCAATTTTTCTCTCTTTTATTATGGGCATTAGGTTTTGGACAATACCAGGGCTACAGAGGGCATATGTTAAGTTAGTCTAAGCCTGCACCACGCGAACCTTTGCACCCTGTAGGCTACTTTGTCGAGTATTTCTGTCTCCAAATGAGCTGTAAAGGCTGCAGTTTTCTGGCAGCAGCCAGTGCAGCTCCCATTAACACAGGTTTCATGAGTATAATTTTCAATAGTATTAATAATTGTCCTCATAAAAGTCCATGAGAGGAACTTAATGGACTAGACTGTTTTTATTTCCATGAAATTCCCGCTCTTTTAAAAGCTCTCCATGCCTGGATTTAATATATTCTACTTTAAGACCTCAACCAACTGTTTCCAGGCATAAACTTTCTTACTTCAAGTGCACTAATGCCAAATGAAAAGCAAAGTGATCTAAGGTTCTGCCAGACCCTGCAAGTTGGGTTGAAAAAGTCAAAGATGAAAGGGGTGCACCTGCCAGTCACCCTCAGATGATCCGGGTGCGACTCTAGGGAATCATTAGCTCTAAGCAAGGATTTTTTGACTGCACCTCATCACCCTGTATTCTCAGGGTATGGGAATGCCCACTGCAAGGACTGTCCCAGAAGGGATGGAAACCAGCCAGCTATAGCTACAACAGATGTAAAACCACGATTCTGTTCCAGACCAGAATCTCAGACCTGGGGTCAGGTAGTGGAGGGGCAGCAGCCAGGGTTGCTGAGCTGCATTTGCATGTTTGGCTCATTCAGCCACTCTTGGTTTCCATCAGCAAGGAAGCAGGGTACCATCTCTGCGGGCACAGAACACTCTGATCATTGAAAAGCAACAGCTCAAAAATTTCTGGCTGAAGCTGGGAGCATCTGCTGAGAAACCCAGCTTCAATACTTTTGCTTTGGCAAGGAGGGAATAGAATTACTAACCTGTAAATTCAACATTCAGTCATAATTACTACTCTGGGGAAACACGTCTAATTCAGAATGAGATCGCGGTGCTGGAAGCTACAGCACAGACTCAAAGTAAGGTGGTAACGTTTATCAATGACTGTAATAGGCTTAGCAAACTTACCTGGGGACAAGATACATCACAGAAATTAAATCAGCCCTCCGTGTTTCTTTATCGCAGATGTCTCTAACCCAGCCAGAAGTTTGAAGTTTGGTGCAGATGATTGCCATTCTGGTCTTGCCACCTAGAAATACCAGGCAGTAGGACTTGAAACACTTGTTACAAACTGCTTAGGAGTAGGTAATGGATTTTCATTTGTTCCCTGACATCTCTAAATTGTCCAAGAAAAGCTGTTATAAAAAAATAAGAAATCTAAGATGTAAAAATACTGTTCTTTGTGAAGTATTTGCCTTTCACAGGAAAATGACCTTGTAAAAACAATCAAACACGGAAATGCACAAAACCAGCAACTGTCTCATATATTTCATGCCAAGGATCATTGCACTCCTTTTATTTCCAGTGTCAGTTGAAACCAGCACCAGGAAAAACTTCACTTAAGTCAGAGTACCCCCACCCAAACAGTATCAAGCAACCTTGAAAATCCAAGATTAATGGTGATGGAAAAAAACCAAGATGCTCATCAGTGTGCATTATATCTCAGAATCTCTCTCCTGTGGACCAAACACTTCATCTCAGGTGTATCTTAGACCTAACAGGTCTATTTTCAGCTCATTATAAACTAAAACAATGTGTGCTACCTTGAAAATGTTTGCTTGAGAAGTTATACAGCTAGTTGGCAAACCTTTTCTCTTTATTGTCACATAAATCCCATTGGTTTTGCATGTGGGTGTTTGACTGGGACAATCTTTTCTGTGTTAATTCTGCCCCTGTTCTTCATTAGAGTAATTGCAAGCAAACTTCACAGCACTGTGGAATCACAGTGCTCAACGAGCAAAACATAACAAACAGGAATGACATTCTGGGGGACTGGAAAACCAAAGTACTGGCAAAATTACTGAAAAGAAAAGGAATTCCACAAACACTTGGGAATTTATGCCATACTTGTCCAAAAATGTTTTTGACTTAGACTTTGCATACCCCCTCAGACCTCTGTCACCTAACAGGATGCAATTCCAATGGGATGCTTTTGTCTCTTGGCTCTAAATTAAAAGCCTTACATACAGGAAAACTATTTCCAGAAAGACACAGAGAAAGGGGGTTTCAGACCCAGCATACTTCAACAGTGAGGCATTTCCAGAGAAAAAGGCTGCACCAAAGCACTGGTTTTAGAATTCTAAGCAGCAAAAAAGCCACTCTTGTCTTTCTCATCAGCCACGTGGGTTTGCACAATTAAAACACAAATAGTTTTTTCCAGGGCTTTGTTGAGGTCCGGAATAGCCCTATGTGAGTGTGCAGCGTGGCATACCCGCCCTATTCTCCTCTCTCTGCAGGTCGTGTCTGCTCAGGGCAGCTCCCCTGCTTCGTGCAAACCTGTGTCACCCTGGCTGTTGGAAAGGAGTTGTGGTTTTACTTTGCTGCGCTTGAGCAGTGTTTCTGATAAAGTCTAGGATCAGGTGTTGGTAAACTCCAGGAAATGTTTAGTTCAGGGCACACTGAAGCCTTTGTTCAGTCAGTATTTCCTTAAAGCAGAAGGTAATTTTCACATTTGGACTTATTGTAAAATAATCAGGATCAAGGAAAAATCAGGAATATAATCAGGATCAAGAAAAAACCTGAAAAATTCCGGAAAATACATACATTTTGAAGGTCCAGGAAGGAACATTTTTGACAGAGAAAATATCTTACTCGGGGATTTCTGACTACTTCTCATCCTGAAGTCAGCTGCGCAGGTAACAGCCAGTGCAGCCGACAATATACCCTGAATACAGCTTAATGCACATTTCCACTTTCTCTGAGGTGGAGCTGCTGGAGGCTACTCAAAGACTGCTTGATTTTTCTCTATTATAAATTCCTAATTATCAGTGACTGAAAAAAATTAACAACATGTAATTGCTAATGATAATACTTCTTATTCTAGTTCACTGACCCCAGATGGTTTCATTGTTGCCCTTGAATACGGACTTCAAATGCTGAGATTCTCTAGAGCTTCTTTACTTAGGCATTGGACTTCAGATTTATTAGGAAAAAAAGAAAACATTTCAGATCAAGACAACAAAAAATTGGCCTTTTTGGAGTTAAGATACAATTACTGATTATTTTGACAAACACATTTGAAGCCAACAGTTTCTGAAGGACCAGAGATAATGAACTGAGACTAGTTAATAGGGATAGTCCCAGGTTGTCATATACTTATATGCAATGCTCAAGGAGGTCACACCCCAAACCTGTTAAATAGACAGACTAATATTTTAAATGGCAATATAAAAAGTTTTTGACAAGGGCCATGAAGATGATTAGAGGGATGGAGCAGCTCTCCTATGAGGACAGGCTGAGAGAGCTGGGGCTGTTCAGCCTGGAGGAGAGAAGGCTCCAGGAAAACCTTATAGCAGCCTTCCAGTATCTGAAGGGAGCCTACAGGAGAGCTGGAGAGGGACTCTTTGTCAGGAAGTGGAGTGATAGAACAAGGGGTACTGGTTTTAAACTAGAAGAGGGGAGATTTAGATTGGATATTAGGAAGAAATTCTTTCCTGTGAGGGTGGTGAGGCACTGGAACACGTTGCCCAGGGTAGCCATGGAAGTGTTCAAGGCCAGGCTGGATGGGGCTTCGAGCAACCGGGTCTGGTGGGAGGTGTCCCTGCCCATGACAAGGGTGTTGGAACTTGATGATCTTTAAGGTCCCTTCCAACTCTAACTATTCTGTGATACTATGATTGTATCATAGCAGCACCCAGCTGTCTGTTCTTCACCAGAATAACCCACAAGTTCTGGCTGAGCAAATGAACTGCTTCATTTGGAAGGCAAGTTACTTGCAAGCATCATTCCTGGCATAGGGTGCATAGGGATATATGTCATGTAAAAGCATGCCACCTAGAAATACCAGGCAGTAGGAATTGAAACGTGAGCTGAGCATATTGTACAAACAGGGATCAGATCAGCTTTGAACATGTGAAAAACTGTGACACCTGAACTGGGTAGCGTCTGGGAAATCCACTTCTGCTTTAGACAACTTTGGCTGGTTCAGCCAGAACAACACCTACTTCTATCATTCACATTTGCAGGTGAACATGAAAGTACTTTAGCTTTATGAGATGGGCAGGCTCTTCTGTCTCACAGGGCTAATGGCTGCTAACTTTTTTTTGTCCATTTCACAGCTATTTCTGAAAAGAAAAAAAAAAGAGAAAGGAGGGAGAAAGGTGGGAGAAAAAGAAGGAGAAGGAGGGAGAAAGGAGGGAGAAAGGAGGGAGAAAGAAGGGAGAAAGGAGGGAGAAAGGAGGGAGAAAGGAGGGAGAAAGGAGGGAGAAAGGAGGGAGAAAGGAGGGAGAAAGGAGGGAGAAAGGAGGGAGAAAGGAGGGAGAAAGGAGGGAGAAAGAGTGAGAAAAAAAAAGGAGAAAGAAAAAAAAAAGTTTGCTCTCGTAAAAGCAAGAAGCAGGTCTGACTTCTCCCTCCTGGCTGGGATTTCAGTCAAGGCCAGCACAGTGAAAGTCTTGTTCTCCCCTGGAAGTTCAAGACAGTTTTGTTTAGGGGAAACAGAGGCTTCAGCAGCTGCTTTTTGGTAAAAGGAACTTTATAGACAATAGGTGAATCATCCCCAAAAGCAGTCACTTGACATCAGCCACAAAAGCTTCCAGCCTCATGATCAACGAGCCCCTCTGAACTAGTATAGGAAGAATTACAGCAGTATTTTCCTGAAGCATGGAGCTTTGCCTCTCCCTTTTTGCTGGGAACACAATTACAATCCCATCTCTTGCTCCTTTCAGCTCGGAATTACCCAAGACAAGTCTGCAACATAGCAAAACGTGAACAGTAGATCATGGGACTTGTCCCATCTCTGCACCTGGTGGTGAAATCTATGCTAGTCTCCTTCTTTTTCTAGACTCCTTTTTAGCATGTAACTGCATTACCCTCAAAGGCAACGCTGTTATTTTTTTTCCAAGACACAAAGAAATAGGAAATACCATTAATTCAACTCAAAAAGGCAATAAGCACATGTGCTATACCTATCTGTGTGTCCACTGAGGGTATAAAATCTGCAGATTGTTTTTTTTAATACATCTGTGGAAGTGACCAATCCTGCAAGCTGGTGGGTACCATCCTAGAGATGAAGGGTCCAACTGTCTGCAAAGGCTCTCTTTCTTGCAGATGCACCTCCCACCAGCATTTGGGTTAATGTTTCATATGTGATACCATAGATATAATACTGCAGATGTGCAGCTTGATTATTTTCAAACAGATTAATTGTGATTTATGTTCCTTACCATTTTAACTTGCAAATTTGGCTAAATAAAGATTCCATATAGTTCACACGCAAAACACTGTAGGTGAAAGCAGAGATGTGAAGCAAAGGAAAAGCAGATCTGTTTTAATCTTCAGCCCTGACCTAAAAATGAAATAAATAATAAAGCTGTAGTGAACAACCCAAAGATAGCATCGAAAAAGAAGATATATTTGTTATTGACACCATTCTTCTGGGGCTTGTCCCCAGTGTATCACAAACAGCTGCATTACTCCAGTCCAAGAACTCACATTTGCAAACGGGCAAGCCAGAGACACTAGCAAAGCAGAAGGGAGAGACCACGAATTGCAACTATGGAGACTGGGGTTCAAATGACCCTGGACTTTCACAGAAGTCACGGGGAAGTTTAATTTTGGAGAGAACAAGGAAGAGGCAAGGAGCAGTACCCTGCTCAGGTAACAGGATGCATACAATGGAACTTTTTGTCAGCTGTGTTTTGGCTCATAACCATTTTGCCTCTTCTAATATGCTGCCACGGAAGAGAACAAACACAGCGGGCTGCAATATAGCATTTCCTCTCTGAGGGATGGGTGTTAACTGTACCAATCCACAGTCACTTTTTTCTGCCAAGCATTATTCTTCACTTTCAGACTTTTGAAGCCTAGTCTGGACTCCTCTATATAGACCTGCAGCATAAGAAAGGAGGGTAGTACAGATAGCTTTCCAAAAAAGAAAAGGCTTCCTTCAACAGCAGCCGTGCCATCGCCCTCCAGTGTTTTCAGTGACTTATTTCAGTATCAGTTTGAAGTAACCATGGCAGAGACAGGATGTTTGGTTTCAGAGAGTAGGCAGTAAGTTTATATTGTCAGAGCAAACACTTGGGACTCTAGATCACAACATCCCTTGCTGTTTACAGAGTGTGTTATGCCAGAATCGGACGCGAAGATGCACTTCACGGTAACAAAAGAGGACAATGCCATTATCTGCAATTGTCAACAGTGTTACAGTGCCGAAGACTTTAGTTCAATATTTGCCAAGCAGTAAAATGAGCAATGCCTGTCAGTTTGTTGACCTAGATGCATCAGTTACTAGAAAAACTATATTGAACAGACAGCAGTTCAGTTTCGATTGTTGAGAACCAAATTCCAGCCACAGAACTAAGTGCTACAGAGTTACATTCAGATTAACAAGAAACCCGTTGAGATCTTGTTTGGACGCTGTCACCAGACTACAACAAACAAGCGTCCTTATGTTGAGGCACTTTCAAACAGCTGTGTCGGAGCCAGGCACTACAATTCTTGCAGCCTGAAATTCCAAAGGGGATTTAAAATGCTGTAAACATCCTTTCTGGAAAGGCTGAAAACCTTAAAAGAAAAGTTACTTTCACCTTAATGCAGAATGATCGCTGTGGCTTGACAAATGTTCTTCAAGCTTTAGACTACAGCAAATGTTGGCAGAGTGGTACACTTGGACCAAACCATGCTTTTGTTCAGTCACATGTGTCTCAGCTCAGCCAGAAAGCCTTCAGCTGGATATCCCTGCTGGGAAGGCTGGTGAACCTGGGAAAGTGTCTGCCCTTGTCAGGGCAGATCCAGGGAGGATTAGTACTCTGGTTGCACCCAGTCCTGGGTAAGTGGCACAGACCCTAGGCTTGACAGCAGCCTAAATCTCCTTCCCTTGCATTCAGTGTGCCATTTCCCGTTGTTAAATCACTTTATTACTGATCTGCAGCTGCAATCTGCACACAGAACAACAAGCCGGTGGAATGGGCTTGTGCTAGACCATGGGACAGAGCGAACAGTACTGACACTATTTCTGCAGAGAAAAAACATGCTACAGTGGGTTAAAGCAAAGAAATCACGCATGTTCTCCTCTGTTAACTTCAGGCACCATTTCAGGCCTCGAAGGACTGACAACACAGGCTTCAGCTGAAGAGCTGACAATCATCCCTGCCCCACCACACTGAACATGCAACTTCATGCCTGCAGGTGAAGCCTGTCAGAATTGGGACAGGACCAACGTTCGTGAGAATCCCTCTTTGCCCACACCACAGTGAAAGGATGAGACAGTTTTGCCAAAGTGTGATTGGTGAAACCTGCTGTAGACCGTGCTTTTGCGCTTCACTTGTGAAAAGCTGGCAAAATACCTTTCCCCATTCTACCTTTTACAGAGCACCCCCTGCCACTCACTCTCCTGTGACAGTGTCCTGCATCGATCAAATAGTGTGACTGCTTCTAACTGCATGGACTCTACATCCTGGGTGTTCACTAACTAGCATGCACACCAAAACAGGCATGATGAATACCTACCGTATTAAAGGCAGGGCCCCACCAGTTGGCTTCAACCCATGCTTTCCTAAGAGAATGCACATATGTCAGAGAGATTCCTCTCCAGCTTATCCAACCTCTCAGAAAGGCTTTTCTTTAAATTTTAAAAGAGTCCTTGGATGCTAAGATACCACTCTGCTTTCTTAAGTAATGTCACAAGACTTCTGGTTTGGCCACACAGTTGCTCTTTAGAAATGAAGAGTCCGTGCTTCTGCTTGGGACAAGTGGCAAAATCACTTCAATGTTTTTGATAAAGAATGGAGGGGAAAAAAGCCGGGGGGTGGGGGAGGAGGTGGGGGGGAAGATTAGGAATCGAGTTCAGTCACTCTGGGAACCCAGCCTTTATGTACTGTTTACTGAAAGGATGAGCTGGGGAAAGGGGTGAGGGGCAAATGTGTGCATGAGGTCTCACCTGCTGATTCTCAGGAATCATGAATATTCTTATAATCCCCATCTCTTGGCCCAACAGGCTACAAGCCTTTTCATCACAAAGCTTGATTTCAGCGAGGATCCAGGAGTTGCTCTGAGCTACAGCAAGTGGTATAATATTCCCTTGTTTGCACATAAAACCAGCCTCTTGCCATAAACCACCCTCCAACGTTTCCTCTGTTACTCATTTACTAATAGCATTTGTTTTTCAGACTAGATTAGATACTTAAATAACTTCTGCTCTGGGCTATTCAGAGACCAGTCAACAAGTCACGATTTCTGAGGCAGTCAGCATGTTTTTTTTTTTCATTGCGCACATACGCATGTATAGTATATATGTTGAGATGCAGGTATATTAATAAAATGTGCTACACATTTGTAGCTAAAACCAAGACATCAGAAGCAAAACTGAACAGGCACATGAGCAGCACTGTGAATTGTACCATATATTTTTCAAGCCAAATGGCACTATAGTAACCGTCTAATCTGACCTTCAGCACATCACAAACCAGAGAATGTCACCTGGTGTGGGTATAATTTACATGCCAACAGGGCAGAGGAGGTTTTGCTGGCAGGAAAAGCAAACAAGGTGTGTAGCATGGCATGAAACAAAGCAGTAAACAGAGATAAACCCTCTCAAGGGAACCTATGGCTAGCTGTGCTTCCATAAGCCTCCTTGAATTCTAATTTTCAGTCACCAGGCAAAAGAAAATTATTTTCTTTTACTTAAAAGTGAAGTGTTATTTCCTCCAGCTGAAGGGATGGACTATGCATAAACTGACAGGAGTTAAAAAAAGGGCTTTTTTTTAACAGGAAGCTCTTGTTTTTCTTATGGAAAAAGTATTCAACTGCAACCAATCTTGGGCCATTAACCAAACCTTTAATAGCTTAAAAACAACCACCTTCCTTGCAAAAAGATCTAATTGATCAGAGATGCCAGATAAAAGTCACAGAAAAAAAAATATAATACAAAAAAAACTTTTGTCCACTAGTTAGAGCAGTGGTACTACATGATAAGAACAGAAGGGATAGCATCGCCTCCCTGGTTATCAGGAGAGGATTTTTAATTTTTTTTTTTTTTTTAAATATACAAATAACTAAAAGAGCCTTATACAGTTAATATTCACACTGGTCTACCTTGTGAGAAATGAGGCAACGCCTCACACTATCAGCTATCAGTTCTGGAATCCCATGAAAACTGTTCTAGCAAGAAATCTGGGGGTTGGGGCAGAAAGCTATTCTATTTGGATTAAAGTTTTAGTCCATAATTAGGCCTAAAGTACGAATTAATTTTCACATGCAAATAGCTTTCAGGTTAGGTGGGTCCATGATCAGAACTGTTAGATGAACACATCTTCCAGCTGAGGTATACAAACACACCACTGAGCAATCACAAACCAAGCATTATCAAGAAGGTTTTTTTGGGATGCTCGCAATCTGTGCTCTCAGTCTTCCTCAACGTGGAATTTTGCTTTTCAAGCTTAATTCTACTTATTTCATGTCACTATCATGTAGTTCTATAAGAACATGCAGAAAATACTTTAATACCACAGGCATCGATGTGATAAAAAATATCCCTTATGTCTGTGCATTCAAGCTACAGTCCACCAATATAAAACCATCAATGTATCTACATTTTTTAAGGCAACCCCCTTACCTGGAATATGACCATCCTCTTTCATCCCTTTTATGTCTGTGTCTTTCATACCAACTCTGAGGCCTGATATTCTTGCAAATTTGCCCCAGTGTCTGCTTTGGCTTGTGTAAATTGTATGCACAGCACAAATTGATGAGCTCAAAAGGATAAACAGGCCTCTCACTAGATCTCTGCTGGGCTAAGTAGAAGGAGATTGTCGTGCATCTGCCATTTTCCTCCTATGGAAGAGTTCTTTCAGAACTCCTCCATGAATACTGAAAGTAAAATACTGTTCCTGTTGTGGTTTACTTTGATTTTACGCTTCTTAACTACACAGCTGTAAGTTTGCAGTATCTGATTTGGAGGGAGTAATATTTTGGTGCTGTTTGATACCTTAGGAATCCATTACTCAGGAGGTAAGAATGACCCTCCAAACATCATGGCATTGGCAGTACAGAGGGCAAACTTATCACTATGCAGGATAGCTGTGGTGGTACCCCTGCTGCACATCTTGCTACTGGTCACGTTCCTCCAGTCTTACTTCTACAAAAGTATCTTCAAGGATGCACAGCTCTAGCAGCTCTGATATGAAAAGTCTCATCAGTCCTAAAATTCAGTCCCGGTATGAGAGGAACCGTTGTTTTCCTTATCATCAAACACATGATCCAGGATCAATCCCTGAACAAACCAACCTGTCTCTCTTCAAACCTAAGAAGTCCTCTGCCAGTTTCAGAGATGGGTCTGAAATACTCCTTTGTGATCTGTTGTTTCTTAGTGTATGCTGTACTCAGCTTTTGCCTCAGGCTCAACTTCTTTCCAACTGAAACATGTAACACTGGTCTGTTCAAAGGTTGTTCTTTGTTCACTTCTTGTCTGCTCTCAAGACAGATGTTTCAAGGCATGAGAGAGGATATAAACACATGCACACTGGGGGAAACAAAAAAAAAAAAAAAAAAAAAAGAAAGGTGTCCAGGTGTTTAAGCAATGCCAAATATGAAAGAATTCCAATTCACTGCTTTCTCCTTTAATCTGGCAATTCCAAGGGACCAAGCGTGTCGTGACTTGTACCCAGAACACTTTCCGCTTGGGTGAGTTCAGACAAGGTCTGCATTAACTCCCCAACCTGCAAGAAAATTATTTGAAACAAAAGGTTCAGATAGGTCCCTTTCCCTCCAACAAGCCTGGAAACAAATGGTACAGGAATGAGGTCAGAAAGGAATCATCCGCCTACCATACCCCTGAATTCATTTACCTACCTCAGAGCCCATTCAAGGAAAGGGGTGGGATGGGGAACAAGGGATGATATAAAGCAGAATGAAGCTCTGGGGTCGCTCGCTACATTACAAGATTTGACAGGCCTTTGCCAGCCTTCAACTTCTTTGTGTCTTTCACATAATAGAGAATCACAAACTGAGCAGCCTGTGATCTGAGGGTTGCACTATTAGACGGAGCAAACCCTTTGCAAATGCTAATAGTATTGTAGCATCCTGTCAGGCAGCCACACAAAAAAGGATGTTGATTTTCACATGAACCAGAACAGATGCATTGTAAGGAAGATTGCAATGAATGTTCCATCTCTAAACATCAAAAACCAAAGGCAATTGGCTTGTGGAGATGAGGCAAAACACTGCTTCAAATGTTCTTAAATACAGGGGGCATACTGTTACCTGAATGCTTATTTCATGAGGACAGCAAAGAGAGAACAGCTGCTTGAAAGAGAAGTGAAAACGATCTTTGGTTATGATGTGTGGTGAAATTATTTCTAGATTTACAGAAGTTTGTGTCGTGCAATCTACTGTATTCCAGCAGTCTTGACAAGATGCTCCTTTACAAATGTGCCGATTCAGAACAGAGTTTATGACAGTAATAGAACACAAACAGAACGTGCTTGTCCTTTGCAGTTCCAAGATGTAGCAGCCATCAGTCTTGTCAGTGACGCCCAATTCTTTTCCCCAAAAAAAACCCAAACCTAAAATGTTAAAGAGAATACAACACTTTAGCTATTTCTGTTATAAATCTTATTATAAATTTCCCTTTTCATTAAAACTTCACATCTTACCCTATATTAGGAGTGGTATAATCCAAGGTGCTAAAAAATGCACTGCTCTGACTAACCTTCAAAAAGTTCACTGTTGTCCCTTGGTCAGTTTCAGAAATGCTTCTAGAATAGTTTCTGAGGCTGGCTCTAGAGTTGCTTCAGAAACCATTCCAGAAATGCTTTCATAACTATTTCTACACTTCTACAGTGATTTTTAGCGTTTCTTATTGGAACAACAGCTTGGATAATATCACCTTCTGATTTGCTGCAGCACCGAGGCGACGGCAGATGCAAGCGTGCTTGAAATCTTCATGTCAAGATGAAAGTAGTTGTTTGATTGGTTTTTCTTTTCTTTTTTTTTTTTTCTTCCTTTCCTTTAAGCCAATTACAGAAGGCAACAGCAACTGGAAATACACTAGCTCAGGCTACCATGCTAGTTTGTAATGAGAACTGTAGTCAAACCTCTACTTTCTCACCAGTCTTTGGAAATGGGCAGGTTTCTACTTCTGCCAATGGAGTTCTCTAGTCAGATGCTTCCTGAGGAAATGAAAGTAACAGGAAAATACAGAAAGCTAGTTTATAAACTGCTGCTTTTTCAAATAGTCATACATGTTAAATTCTTGTGAGGTCACCCAATATGTGAGTAATCTTCACCACTGTACATCCCATCTGTGTGAGCAAGAACTGGAACACTTCCTAAAGCACCTCAAGACCTGGAAACACATTCCAAATAGTCAAAGAAAACTCATGCTGCAGCTCTGAAAAAACACAGAGGTATCACGACAGACAGACTTAGTTCATATGGCAACACCTTGACTGACATCAAAATATCCCACAGAAATCTCCAGGACCAAATCCCACTTAGAACAAAGAGTTCTAAATGACTCAAGGGGCCCTGGGTCAGATTTGAAGATCCGTATTTCAACACTTCTCAACCAGAGCGATGAAATCTCTTGCATCTTTTTTCATCCAGTTGTTAAGAATTACTAAATTGCATTTAAGATACACAAAAATTAAATTCTCTAAACTTTAGCTTTGGAAATCCATCATAACTCAATTTTGGTTTGAATATACTCCATCAAGAAATGGATTAATATATCCTTGATGGGGAAATAAATTATTGCAAATATACAGGTATCCTTACAAACTTAATTTGACGTTTTCACCTTCTAACTTAATCACGCTTGCTTTTGATACTTTCACACATTTTTAAGTTTCTCACCTCTCCCATGGGCTGATAACTTTGGATGAGGTTACTAGTAACCACACAGAAGGAATAATTCTTGAGTTTGAAGAAAGCACCATTTGTAACTTTTTCATGGAGAAGCGACAGAAACCCTCACAGACATTAATATTTAAACCTTTTCTCACAAATGTCGCATTTAATGAAAAACAGAAATATCTTACCATATCTAAGTGACAGTAAAGAACATTCTTTGGAAATGCAATATCCATTTATGGAATAATTATATTTGTATCTGCTGATCCGCTCTCTAATCTCAAAACCCCACAGAAATTACAAATTAGTCTTTCCTCCTTAAAATAAACTGCTCTATGTAGAATCTGAAGGTAGTATATGTAATGCAGAAAAGTATCCCGAACTTGTGCAAAACACTTTGGAATAACATACTTTTGAGTATCACAAATATTAGAGACAGTTCAAATAATTGTGTTTACTATCTAAAAACTGTTGTAATAGTCTGAACATCCTTCTTACGCTGCTTAATAAAACTACACCTAAATTATCTAGTAGGACACTCCTTAGAAGGAGCAATTTTGAAAAACTTAAGCTCATTTTTACTTACTTTTGTTTAGAGATACTAACTAGTGAGATAAGCACAGCTTGCCATAACTCTTCTTTCATCTAATATCAACATAAAATCACCTATTCCTTATTTGTCAAGACCATTTTTGCTTAGTTTAATCATGAAATCAAGTTAATGCAGTTAACTGCAGCACTGATCCTAACATGCCAATTTAAGCTTTGTGGAATAAATAAGCAGCAAGTTTGATACCAGAGGTTTGGGTTTTTTTTTTCAATTGATTTTGTAAATTTTTTCTTCATCTAAAAGAAAAAGAATGAAAAAAAGAAAAAGATACATTCTTGAATTCATGGGTTGGTAAGCTGACTGCTCCATAATTCTCAAACCCATTGTCCCAGTACATGTTTATTTTAAATGCACCTGAAACTAACATTCCATAACAAGTCTTCATTTATACTTTAAATATCAGCTGATTATCTAAACCTCCAGAGAGATAAGCTTTCAACGGAGTAATTTTTAATGCCATCTTTGTTTAAATGTATTGAAAAATTGGTAAGGTAATCATTAACTTATATAGTAGAAGATAACAGTACAGTTACCACTAACTTGGTGCTGACACACCACTTCTGAATCAGATATTCTAATATCATTAACAGGATACTTTTTCACAATTTAACAAATGAGAAGGCCAAAGTGACTTCTGAATTAGGTGCAATAGCACAGTGTTCAAAACCCACATTTTATTGTTCCTTCAGTTACATTTTATTCAATAAATACCTAGTTTTCATGGAATACATCATACTAAGTCTTTAATGAGCAGCACAGAGAAGGTGAAACTAAAACTCTAGAAACATCACACTAAGAAAGATGAACACTGGGCCACTGGATGCAACGTTTACATTACACAGAAGTTTCAAACAGTGATCTCTAGGTAAATGCAAAAGTTGTGAGGTGTGGTTTTTTTTTTTTTTTTTTTTTTTCCTGTGTTTTGTTGGTTTCGTTGTTNACAAAGAAGGATTTAACACAAGTACAGACTTATTTCACTTGCTATACAATTTCAGGACTCTGCCTTCAGAATTGTGCAAACTTACATTTCTGAAGTTATCTTCAGAGAATGATGCTGATACATGTCATGTTTTCATTCTTTCTGTTCTCAAACACTCATTTTAAGGAAGTAATTTTAAACAGATAATCCCAATACATTCAGTTAGATTCCGTTGAAATATTTAATTTTCCGACACCATTTTATGAATAGCTCTACGTTAACTTTTTGTCCACTCAACTAAATATTTGATGTCTCAACATTTGGGGAACATCTTACCAAAGTGCGTATTGTTTCCTCTGAGAAACAGTATCTGTTGGATGATGTTCAGATTCCTCTCTTTTAATTGCCACACATCAAAATCAATAGCCTTTTCAAAAATGGGAAAAATAAATCTAGGTCAATTTTTCAATGTACAAAATCAGCCAACTGCAAGACAAACTGTTTCTTCTTCCACATAAGTATTCATAAACATATCCAGATCATTTGTGGCAAAGTGTGGGCAGAAAAATATGATGATGATTAATCACCAAGCACCTACAATACGAAACCTAAATCATGCTTAAATTTGTTAGAAGTGACATTTCTATGGCAAAACTGAAAGGCAGTAAAAGAACAACTGCTTACTATTATTACTATACTGAATGACAGAAATCAAGCGAGACCTTGTGCACAGCATTCTTATACAAGCGATTTTGGTCTTAAGAGTAGATATTAGAAAAATTAGGTTGGTTTTTTTTTTTCCTTTTTTAGTTAAAGAGGTTGGACAAGTTGGAATCGTATGGAGTATCTTTCTTCATCTCACACGCACTTGATCGAGTTACTTTGTACCTATGGTGAAGAGAGGACTTAACAAGGAAATCAGAGTCTGTGCAAGCCCAGAAGTGAAATGTAATAGGCTATGATTCAAGAGTAACAACATATATTAGGAAGAAATGGGCAAAGGAGCAGTTGTTGATATTATTTCCTGAGCCAAACTTTTTAAGGTGTCAGCGAATACCAGTCTGTACTTTCACCTGAAAGCACTACAAGAATTGCTTGGACGATGTCTCTCAAGAGTATAGTAGTTTAACAAAATCGACAACTTCCTCTCAAGATCTCAATGCCATGCTTTTAGATCTGTACCAGAGTGATCAGAGAATGCTTCAACACAGAGCATAACAGATACAAACGGCGTTACTTAGAAGGGCATTTTAATGTACATACAAACACTAAAACTTTAAGTCAAACTCCCAGGATCATTTGCAGGCAAGAAGGTGACAACAGATAAAATAATTTTATGAATCTGATCCAGCTCTACCATACAAGACAGATGCCAAAAATAAAAGCTGGGTTTTTTTTCCTTTCAGGGGAAAAAAACCCCGAACTTAAATGTACAACTTTAGCAAACTCCCAAGCTATCTCATTGACACACAAGTCAGATTCTTCTGTCATGTACACATAGCTTCAAAAATTAAAAGAGCAGGTGGATTTTAACTGAACTTCTCAATCCCATGAGACATTATTTTCTTTCTCCTCCATCACTTTAGGATGCTCCCCAAAAGATAGGAAAGTGAATGGGACCAAAAAGTAATTTCTATTCAGTCTTCTTTGTGTAAGGTATCCTGGAAAAGGCTGCATTCTTGTGTAAAGTTGCTGTTGAAACAGAAAGGGGATATTTTTAAACAATATGACAGCACTTAGGCTTATGCTTTTGAGAATTAAAGTAATCTGGAAATTGCCTATATGCAAATATTTTTGCTAACAATACATGGTTCCTTCAAGGGAAAAGAAAAAAAAAAATAAAATAATCAGAATGCTTTTATAGACAAGAAAAGCAATCTCTTATTTTTGATTCCAGCTACTTATACTCTATTTTTCTTTACATAGAGATTTATAACACACTATTTATTAAAAATAATGAACTAAGAGTAATCAAATAACCTACAGTGTTTCATAATATCTGAGTAACTAGCCATTAATTGGATTTCTACTAAATTCGTATCTGCTTGTAGCATAAAAGCTGAAAGTATAGTTCTGCTTAGAAGCAAGAAGCAGCAGCAGCAGCCAGGCACTTCAATAAAACAAAAATGCATTTTCACAAAATCTGTATGAAAACACGTGTGTCTAAAAGCAATGGATAACTATTTGACACTGGACAATTAGAAAATTGTAGCAATCTTTTTATGATCTAAACATGATTACCTGCTTGAACAATCTACTTTTCTTGATGGAGGGCTTCTATGAAGGCTTCAAGTTTTTCCTGGATTTCCCGAACTTTTTCTGGAAGAATTAAAGATCACCGTTCAAATACCTACTACTCAGTTTGGGATATGCCAAAAAAACCCAATCAGAACAACCCAAACATGGACAAAAACTAATGCTGTCACCAGTATTAACATGTGTTTAGTTCTCTTAATTACTAACATTTTGAACATTTTTCTACATCAAATCTTCTACAAACATATTTTTATCATTATCATGTTGATTTAATAATTAAAAAGTTTACCAAAGCAATCCAATACTAGAAATATTGTATTTCAAAAACTTGAAGTTTCCACTAGACGGTCCACAGCAGAATGGCTGTACACCTGTTACACGTAGGGAGCTGTTACCTTTTAAATAATGCCCACTAACCCCTTTCTCTTTTAACCTAATATCTTTATCCTCCACAGGATGTGTCGCAAACACCACCAATCCTTCTAAAAAGAGCTGAAAGCTACTGCCCTTTCAGCAGTGAAAATTTCAGGGAACCAAACGACAGCATTCAAGACACCTATGCAAAAGGGCAGGCACAATGTTAAAGAATGTTTAAACTTGCACTTTTTTTCTTTGCACTTCAGTAGGAACCAGATGGACATGGGCAGAATCTTGTTTTATAAAAATACTAAAGCTGGGAGTTTATTTCTTCACAGAAATGCAACTTGTACACAATTACAAATAGTTCCTAAGAATGAAAAATCAAGATAGGGAAAAATTCAGGGGTTTAGGCATTTTCCCACTCTTTTCTCAACTCCATACAACACTTGTCATCACATAACCTATTGCATTTATTAAAATGCTTATGAGGCAAGATTTAGAACATAGCTGGAATCCAAAGCCTATGAGATTTCCTGCTTCTCTCACCACGTCCTCATTTGAAGCTCCTTCTGCGTGTGATTATAGCCATGAAAAACACACACTTCAGAAGTATGAAGGAACAGGGGCAGAACAGTAAGAGAGACAAAAATAAGTTAGATTAGGATAAACACAACTTTTTTTTTTTTGAATGCTAAAAATACTATTGATCAAAGCTGTATTTATCCTTGTATGAGATAAAGTTTTGATCTTTTAAAAAAAATATTGTTTTCTTCTCTGTAGCAACACAGAGAAGTTTATATTTATGTTTTATGTTTATAACATATGTTATAAACTTGCTTTGTTGAGCTGAAATAACAACAAAAAAAGAAAGAAAAATAAAACAATCAGCATTACATGGGATACAAAAGTGGAAAACCCCCTTCAATCCTCCAAAGAGAATGCTCTATGAAGGTAGCTAAAAGTTTCATCCGGTAACAAGACGACAGTCATTAGATACTTATGAAATCCATTTCAGAGTGATAATAAGAAAAACTGAACAAAACCCTGTAGTCCTGTTGTAACAGGAGCACAGAATTTTAGTTTGCATTTGAGATAAAATACAAAAAGTAGCCTGCATGAGGATGAAGAAATCTCAAACTCCTATCTTTACCATGCAATTCTCAGGTGATGAAGGGGAGGTCACTTTCAACACTGCAATGTCCTCTTCCCTCTTTGCCATTTTATTTTTTTTAAAGTACTTTGATATGAAATGAAGCTTACAGTCAGTGTGAGAAAAAGCTGTCTCTTGAAAGTTAAGAAACAGCAGTAGCTGATTTTAACCAAGAAAATAGATAATAAAATAAATCCTCAATTCGGTTCAGCAGAATCCTTGAAAGCTGCTGATGAAAAAAAAAATAAGAGCCCCATGATCACTTCTTCTTACTAAGCACATTCCAATTAAAAAAAAAGAAAAAAAAAAAGTATTGTTTGCATGTCAGTATATAACCTCTTGTATAACAAAAACATTAATTCTATGGCATTAATTCTACTTAGCTTGGCTTTCAATACTGATGCACTGTGTACATTTACAAAATTAACCTTTGAAATAACATCCTATTATCTTGGACAGAGTTGACATATTTTTGGAAATTATTAATCCTGGACCCAACTCTCCAAAATGAGCACCAGTTGTCAATGATAACTTTAGATTAGATCTCATGACCCAGAAGATCTCTTTCAATAGCTTTATTTTTGATGCATATTTTTCTTTTTTAATTGCTATATGCTTTCCTCAAGTATGTTCTCTATATTGATCAAGCTATTAGACTCAGTGAAAGCAGCCAGATTTAGCAGTATTAAATGCAAATATTTCCCCTTCTCAACCTCTTGCTAATGAAATATTCCAGTCCTCAAAATTAATAGCATCAGCAAAAAACCTATAACTATTATTTTACCCTTAGAAAAAGGTTTGTGCCAACAAAGTCTATTTTAATTTTCTGATTAGGGCATATTAAAATAACAGGATAGCAAATATGTATTCCACCAGAATATACTGAATCAGCTGTGTTTGCTCAGAGAACAGACATACTAAAATTGCCTCCATATTATGTGCACTTTATTAGTTTTTATACTTGGACTGAATTGAAATGATTGCTTAACTGTAATAATTATGAGGTCTTGAGGTAATTTAATACTTTGAAAAAACATGCTGGCTATTCTTAAAAAAGAACAGTTACAATGACTGCCAAATAGCTGCAATTATTCATTCTCTGCCCTGTATTCTTTGCAGTAGTAAAGCCTTTTGCAGCAGCAGACCTCAGCCAACTAGTACCGTTTCCCTCCCAAGTCCCTTCTGTAGCACAGAGCAGCAGTTTCCTAAATGGGTTTACTTTTTAAATAGGCTAATGGCAGAGTTACGCATTTACACAACACTAATCTTAATAAACCAGTAAATAATAAATGCTAGGGCAGAACTTTTCTAATGAGTGCAAGTGCAGGGTCTGCAATTCTGGGATAACTGCCGGCAGTTTCATCAGCACCATGTGACACCGCATTGGGAACAACTATTAATTGTTACAATTCAAGTCAGACATTACCCACATTTATTTGGGAGAAGTTCTTTTCTCTGGGAAATGCACAAGCTGCGTACCCACATTTGCAGGGTTTTGATTGACACCTAGATCAAAGTGTTAGTGACGCACAGTTATAAATTACAGGGTATTTTGTTTTGAGGAAGGTTTATAAACATGCCAAACCCAAAACGTAATTTAGGTTTCAGATAAGGATACTTAGTGTAAAGGTAAATTGAGGGATAGACAAAGGTGACCTGTTGCTCTTTCTAGGTTTTGTGATACTGTGTTTTTCCCATGTATGAGCAAACCACAGATTAGAAGCATCCAGCTAACTAGCAAGTTATTTTTGTAACAGGTTACACAATGCCTCAGTATCACAGAAGGCTGTTAAAGTACTACACTCTTAGTACACAGTACTGCAGGAGTTTAAATACATACTACTGTTAGATTCTAAAAATAAGATGTGGTCTTTGGTAGTTTTAATGCAGACATGAAGTCACAAATACATAATTCTTCCAGCACCTGTTAAAAGTGATCAAAAAAATCAAATGAAATCAATGAGTAATTGTAACTTATCCCATGTTTCCATCTTTAGAACAGTAAAATTCACAGGCCTAGGGGCAATGAATGGCTATTCTACTTCCCATTTACCCCATGTTTACCTAAAAGATAAGCTAGTTCATACATCAAGTCATTATGCCTCTTGATCTGGTAATGAATATTCCCATAATCCTCCCTCCATATCCCATAAAACTTCACTGACGGAATGAGGAAATTCTTTATTCAGAGGTCTTAAGATCCTCATTCATGCTCAATCTCTCCTGATCTCCATATGAAATGATAGTGCTACCCATTCATTTTCTCTTCATTAATCCTGTGATCCTAAATCTAAAAGGCTCAAAACCAGACTAATTGATCTGTAATTAGGATTTGGATACGCTGGGAATACAGAAAGATGCAGGCATAGAAAGTTTACTTTTCCTAATATCATAAGCTGGTCAGAAGGGAAACACCTGAAATATTGGGTCTTCTAAGGAGTGTTAGCTTGCTGATTGCTGCCTGAGATAGTCGAGCTTATCTACTAATTAACAGTACAGAAGCTTGGGAAGCACTGATAGAATGAAACAGCCAAAGTAAGTCATCAGATTAATCTCTTGAGGTAAGGCTAAATCTCAAAATAATATTAAACATAGATTACAAAAGGGAAGTATGTTACTGGTTTATTTCAACCATGCTCTAAGTAGCAATAAAAAGTATTTTAAATATTTTCCAACAGTATTAGTTGGCTTAATAAAAGGTGCGGTCTCTGCTCACAAACACCATCTTGCTTATGCTTCTGAAGATAAATTCATTTTGATGCATTCAAATCATACATACTTACCTGTAAAACCCCAATGGTTTTAGCACAGAATTTTAAAAATATTCATATTTGTCTGTGCCACAAGAGGGAAAAATTCTGTACATTATTGTAGGCAAATGAAAAACCCTTCCATTCACCTGTTTATGTTGCCCATACGTCGTGGTTTCAGCCAAATTTACCAAAACCTGATCGACAGATGTCCCCCTTTGCAATTTTCAGTTGCAGCATCAAAAATTGTAAAAATCTTTCTGGACACAGATTCACCTTTATTTTGTACTTTGATGAAACTTATAGCATGGAAAAACAATGATAAAAATGTGTTAATACCTTGTTATAAATCCTCCTGTTCTACATTAAAGTGAATTCTACCTCCAACTGATGTTTACATGGCTTTGATATTTGAAAGCTCATGGTTATTACTCCTTTTGCTCTCAATTGCGCTAAGACTTTAGTCCATTCCCCCCCCCCCTGTCTTTGTTTNNNNCCCCCCCTTTTTTTTTTTAATCTTCCTTCCTTTCTTAATCCCTTCCTTGCCTATAAACATTCTCACTGCTTGCTGTGCTACTTCTATGTTATGGTTAATTAACCATAGAGGCAGAAATGTTGAATTTACCGCTGTGAATGCATCATCTTTCCTCTAAGTAAAACCGAAAGCCCAGTCTGTAGTCAGATTTCAGCAGAATGCCCAGAAGCACACCATTAAAAACTGAAAATGTTGATCCACGGTTTCCTATTGAAAGTCAAATTTTAGCTTAAGGCTACCCAAGACACAAACCCCATAGTTGTCTACAAAACCCTGTGGACAGTCAGGTGAAGAAGTGCGTGTGTGTGGGAACATAAAATTCCGTCTTCAGAGTTCAGCCTTTTGTACCATATTCCTGGATATCTGAAGCCACGCAAAAGCTTTAATTTTGTTGAAACAGTACGAGGCAGCATGCTCACGGCCACTCCAAATAATGCCCCTGAAAGCAGACTTTATACCCACGGTTACAAGACCTGCATCAACATGCTTTCCCATGTCGCACACAACCACAGCCCAACAGCTACTGTAATTTACTGATCGTTGCAGGGTCACGTCCTGCTGAATTTTAGAAAATCCTTTGAAACAACCTGTCACATTTTTTGCCAGTTTCCTCTTGTTCACATACCATATTTTCCTGGAGATGAGGCCAAGAGGCAAGCTAAAGTTTTCAGATAAAAAAGAAAAGGCAAAACCACCCAGGCTGCCCTTAAAGAGACAGAACATCAATTACCAGCTGCAAAGACAGATTTATAAGTAGAGGGCCTCCTCTGTTCCTTTAAGGCTGCAAAACAGATGGGAAGTGAATGGACAGTCAAAGGGTCAAGAAAACACATGGGAGGTGCTGCTTGTCTGCTGTATGCGTGTTCCCAGCATAAGAAAGAGGTCAAGATTGTAACTGCATGGCTGGGTGCTGGAAAGGCCTTTTCTTTAAGCCGTTACAAAGACAAACGCTGTTCCTCATCCTACTGTCAAACTGCTATAAATATTGGTTTGTTGAGAGAGTTTCAGCAGCTAAAAGTTTTTTTTTAAAAAGGCTGTGCAGGAAGATGAATCATGTGAATGATTCTTAAACAATTAGCTCATTAGTGTAATAAAAGCACTGCAGAATTCTGAAAAGTTTAAATGGAATTTCTAATAGTTCATGTAGTAAATCCATGAATCATTAAAAATAGTCATCCTTTAAAATGCAAGCTGCAGAATATAGCTAGCATATTATTTAGCTACTGGTAATTGGACTGAATGAAGATGCCAACTGAAGCTACATTGTAGTAGCTCTCCTTTATTGTCACAAAATATTTCCTGTATGCGTTCCAATACTGAGATTTGAATTTGCAGCTGATTTAATTGAGTTCTTTCCACACATTCTGACTTAAAGTACACTCACTGGAATGGGATAATAATGATACAAAACATTGTAAATAAATACAAAACGTTGTAAATAAATTTATAAATCAGGTTTCCTCTCTCAGATGTACTAAGGCTAGATAGACATCCACCATTATATTCACCAGACTTACTGACAACTTTCTGCTTGCCTTAAATCCCTTTGGCATCCTCAGAGAAAAGGTATTTTAATTTAAGCAACATCTAGAATACCTGTGCTTCAGATATCAGTTCCAGAAAGACAATGAGAAGGACAGGGACATGCTCTAACTACACAAGTGCAGAGGCAAAGTGCTTTCACTATTAAATAGATGAAGATAATATTTCAGTGTCCCGTCAGAAAAAAAAAATAAAAATGAGGGAGACCTGAAAGGAGGCTGTAGAGAGGCGGGGGTTGGTCTCTTCTCCCAAGTTACAGATGATAGGACAAGGGGTAATGGCTTCAAGTTGAGCCAGGGTAAGTTCAGATTAGATATTAGGAAATATTTCTTTACTGAAAGGGTTGTCAGGTATTGGAATGGGCTGCCCAGGGAGGTGGTTGAGGCACCATCCCTGGAGGTATTCCAGAGAGAAGTTGACATGGTGCTCAGGGATACGGATTAGTGTTGGGTGGTGGTGTGTGTTGTGGTTTTTTTTGTTTTGGTTTGTTTTTTTTCCAGTGGTTGGACTAGATGATCTTAAAAGGTCCCTTCCAACCTAGGTGATTCTGTGATTAAAGCCTAGAACAAGGCAAGGTAGTAAACACACTATTTTAGTATCATTATTAAGATTTCCAAGGGCCAGTCAACATACCAATTTCATGGATATGAGTTCATGAACAACAGCCTGCTGGTGACCTGGTTGAAAATCTCCTTTTCCCTGGTGTTAACAGGAAAAAAAATCAAGAAGCCTGTTTTTTACAAAGATATATATGAAGAGTACCTTTTTTCTTTTCCCTGTTGTAGGAAAATTTACCTTAAAAAAAGGAAAAGATCACCTCCAGATTGTATACTTAGCCTGCTGTAAAAACACAGTAAAATCTTAATTTTAAGAAGTCATTTTAGACAGGAAAAAAAAAAATCACAGTTGCTATCATTGAAGTCACTTTTGTTACAAGTATTGATATCATATTAATTATTAATCTCTGCACATTATATCTAGCAAAGCTATCAGCTGCCTATACAAAACAGTTCCACCCTTATTTCAGACTAAAGATAACCAGGCAGGAGAGCTTGTCTGAAAACACTTCAGCTATTTTTACAAGATATGGAGCATTGGAATGTCATTTCAGCATTACTAATAACACTTTTTAGCACCAGAAACAGGAATTGTGCATTGTGCCGATGAAATTGTAGATTACTAATCAATCAATGTCTTGACCTATAACTGCCCCAGATTCACAGGCAAGACCTCTGCAGCTTAATGAAACGGCTTTGGCCACACGTTTCCCCCTCCCTGGTGGAAGAGAACAGAAGCTGTCTATATTTCTCGGCGCAGTCCCTGGGGCTCTCAGGCTGGCAGGCACCACGTCGTTCTGTCTCCAACACAGCACATGAGAAGTGAGGCATGGAGCTGGAGCAAAACTGACAACTATATAGACTACTGATGACTTTATACAAGATGTGTTTCTATCAGCTATAACACATCAGTCCTTGTCTACAGAAAAATAAGTATTGTCAAATCATAATACAAACCCATATACACTTCTATACTGCCATTATGTTTAGTTTATGGTATAAATGATTATTAATCTATATTAAGCTGCATGTGTATGAGAGTCATAATGTCTGCAATAGCAAGGTAGGACTTGGTCACCTTTCAGCCCTCTGTCTCTACCATAGATTTTTAATTAAAACCATTCTAATAACTCAATCTTTCAACAGAATTTAGCTGTGCTGCTCACTGGACAGCGAGAAGGAGCTTAGCAGAATGACAAGGGAAGCTCATAACACAGACTCACATCCTGAATCAGACTTACAGACACAGAGAGATTCAATTTCAACATCATGATGCTCACTATTTTTGGCAGAAACAGTGAAAAGTAGAAAGGAAAACCAGAAATATTACCCAATAATTCATCCAGTGATGTAAAAAACCCACCAACAACGTCTTATACCGAAAGGACATCTACAGCTATAAAGGCAAATTACTTATGTAAAGGCTACAGTAACCTTAAGGCTACAAAACTATAAAGAGACAGAAGGAAACTGATACATGTGGTTCTCCACCAAAAATGAAGCATACTCAGTGGTTAGCTAGATAATAAACCAACACACTCTAAGGACTATTTATGTGAGAGTTTCTCTAAAATATGATGTCAGAAAATGAAATGATGAGATTATGATCTAAAAATTTATAACCTTCATTTTTGATAGTGAGAAATTTAAGCCATCAAGCCCTGAAGGGTAAAAGAAAAAAAGAAAAAAAAAGGTATTTATTATTTTTCCTTTGTTAGCATTCCCAGCTGCAACTATTTCCTTCTGTTTTGCTTTTAGATAGACTTCCAAACTGGAAGAAAAGTGGAGACCACTACAATGTTAACAATGTGCAACATACACAACACTGAGTTCTACAGCTTTTGGAAACATAAAAGTTACACTCCACAGTTCCATACTAGTCCAAAACAAATACAAACGTTGGTTAGTTTAAAAGTTTGCATTTATAGAAATGGTAATCTCTCCATGACAAGTACTTATTTAAATTTTGAATAAACTTATTTGATTTTGATTGCTTATAAGCAACCAAGACTAAAAAGAAAAGGCCATCCAATTACACATTTTGATCCTTGCATCATTAAAGAAATTTTAGGAAAAAAAAATAAATTTGGCAGACAACACCAGAATGACCCTCAAGTACGAAAGACATGGGTTTAGGGTAAGATTAACAGGCATTAAATACGTCATTTCTCATGTAGCAGTTTATCATTATTTTTCCACGTCAACTTGAAATGATAGGCTTCGCTTAGTCAGTGATGAATGTGCTGAACTCTGTAAGGATCCGTTTTAGAACCTGGACATCAGAGCCTAACTCTTCATCAATAACTTCAAGAAATCACCGCAGACAGACTTTGGTCATCTGGGATTCTTAAGTTAAGTAAACCATCACTCCATCACAGGAGGTTTACAAGTGATGTATGTTCTCCCTTGAGGATCACTTTCCTCTCTGAGGAGATGCAGCTTTTTAAAGCACTTTCTGCCATGACACAAAGCAGGAACTACCTTATCTGCACTTTGACACACACTGTCCTACACATTCTTTTGGTTTTAATTCATTAGTTTCGTGCAGCTGCCCCAAAACTCAAGAGAGGAAAACAAAAATAAAGTACCCCTTAAACATTTAACCAGTATCATTCATGTCAACACATACTTGCTCAGGTAAATTTCAGTAATTATCTACATGAAATCAAAAACATGATGATCATGCAAAAATATTTAATTTGCATTCTAACAGAGTACCAGAAAGTTAGCAAATGTACTAAAAATAATGCGACACACTGTTGTAGACTTGCTCATGTTCAAAGGTAGGGGAAATTGAAGACAATTTCACAGCATGTTGCTTCCTGATGTCCTGTACCACAGAGCACCAGGAGCTCTACAGAGCTCCAAGGGAGAACAGGAGTCAGACTGCCACATGCACGCTGGTGACACCAGCACAAGCCTGAACTCGTTAGATAGAGATGGCTCATGAGCACTTTAATTGAGATCTGGGCAACCAAATGCCTTGACAACCAGTCCCTGATCAGATGCAGGCTATTCTAATGCCCTGGGGGCAGCTGCTGGCAGAGGACAGTGAAGACAGCAGCTCCCCTGTGCACGCTTATCAGAAGTTGGAGACCTGTTTGGTGATTTCCAGATGGGAAGTGGTCCCACAACATCTCCTGGTGTAACTCTTCTGGCAACATAGGATTTGACTATAACTGTGTCCTTCTCACTCCTACAACCAGCTGAAAGGAGCAAAGCAAGATGGCTGTCACTTCGGCCAGTTGTCTCACATAAGTGACCGCATTTTTACTTATGTAACTTCTAAAAACACGTTTAGCCACAAGAGCACAAAATAACTGTAATTCTGCAATGTCTAATAAAATTACTCCTCTGCTTTGATTTCACAGGATGCTTATCTCTTTCTCACGACTGCCTTTGAGCAGCGGGGGTGACGTCTGGGCTCTACATTAAAATATCTTCAAAACTGTGCCTGTTTTTCCCCTTGTAAACACCAAACCCCCCGTTAGTTCTGAACAAGCACCTTAAGGATCGACTTAAGGACTACTGCCTTTGGAGCCATTTTGTCTGCTTCTGGTTTCTAGGGGAAAATTACTAAAGAATTTGCTTATTTGAGAGAAGATCTTTGCTCCTGCAGCTGAGCTTTGCCCCTTTGAAACGCTGTTGTGACCTTATAAAAATGCTGAAGTTCACAATAGAAGAGAAGATGGAAGCAAGGGCTTTAGAAAGCCAAGTCAAAGCATGACTTTAAGTAGCACATATAATCAACAGTGTCGTGTAGGACAGAGGTCAAATCCAAGTAGTGTTGATAGTCATCTCAAGGGACAGAAATTTAATTAGGCTACAGTAACAACCACAATACAGGATTAGTTTCACACATTTTTATTCTGCAGCTAACAGCAAAGAAAGAAAAAGAAAAGTAACCACAGTTACTTTACAGGCAAGTTATTAACTGCAAAGTACTGCTCACAGACTTTATCCCCAACTTTGCATAAATGCATGACAAAAAGGGAGACTCGCTTGGATTTAAATCAGTGTTATATCCTACAGACAGGAGAGAGCCCACTCAGCTTAGCCAAACACATCATAGGAATTCCAGATCCCGAGTCAGCAATTTGCACAGGGGAGCAGCCACCTTAGCTAACATTAGCTCCACGGAAACAGAGAGTTTATTATATGCGTATATGATATTAAATAATCAATGCTCAAAGTTTGCAGAAGTTTTATATTCAACACTAATGGATTCAATACAAGAGAAAATGTAAGTTAGGAATTTAATGCAGTGACTTTAAAAGCACGATTTTAGATATAAAACTTGAAAGTATTTTACTGTAATATGGACTTACTGTGTTTTTATATGTTTTAGTCTTTACAAGAAAATAATTAAGTTCTGCAAACTGTTATATTTCATACCTCACTAACATGTGACAGAATTTTAACAAATGGCCCTAAAGCAATCTTTCCTTCATGTGAGGGCTCACTCCTCAAGAGTTTCAAAAAGCTTTTGTGGACTACGACGTCTCAGCGAGCCCAAGCCACCTGTACAGGTGTCAGAGTTACTGACAAACGAACTTGGAGGCTCACCCCTTCACATTCACATCTAGCAATTTCAGGATCAAGTTTCAACAGGCATTCCTGCAAGTCCCTTCTCACCTCCTGCCAGTGACTCGCCCTGTATAAATGCACACGGTTGTACTTATAATCTGGTGAAGTTTGGGGCTTTCTTTTCCTTTAACTTGCGAGGAAACAGGATATTGAATGAATAGTACTTTGCATGTACTATCCTTCTATTCTATATCCTTCTAGTTTATACTTCGCACCTAAAAGACACCTTTGCAACATTCATAGTTTATCTGTTTAAAAGGAATAAAGGAGAAGAAATAAATGAAATAAATGAAGACAGAGAATGTGTATTTCTTCAGGCTCCATGAAATTTCATCTCTACTGAAGTTAATGTCAAAGCTCCTGCTGATTGCCTGATGCTAGGATCCACCTTAGTGTATTCAATGTACATATGCACCACCTACCATGTGTTAAATGCCACTGCAATATGAATACATGTAGCTTGGGTTTAGGATAAGACACTGGAAGATATAATTTTCTTTCCAAAATGATTAAAGCATTCAGGTCAGAAGAGTTCTTTAGAAACAAATATTACTAAACTAATACTTTCTATGCTGTTGCTAATGAAAAATGCATAACTGAGAAAAAATGACCATGCCTTATAATCTTCACAAATTATATGTCATACAGACATATAATAAACATATAAAAAACAGAGTGGAAAACAAGAGGGACAAGGATAGAAAAGTGCATCTTCCTTCCAGAGGAAAAAAATGAGCATCCAAGAAACCAGTGCCCACTGCCTAAGCCACATTCATGCATCAAAACTCAAGAAAAAATAACCCCTGAGGGGAGGCTTGGCACCAGCCCCACTGCCTGTGCATCTTCCCCACTCTGCCTATAAAGGCCATTCATTCATTGCCACCTTGTGTTGGAAAGTTGTACGGCAACTTAATTACTGGACAAAGTTCACACTACCGAAGAAGTCTACTTTGGCCCTTTATATAAAAAAAGCAAGTCCAGCAGGGTGGAATTCTGGAAACAATTTGGTACTTTTGGGAAGCCTTTCAGTGGGAGCTCAACATTAGAAAAAAAATAAGCCATGTTAAAAAGCAGTCTACAGAAATTACGATTTAGCCACATGCTATCAATTTTCTATAAAACTATAGAGTATTTCTGCTGAAATTACTACTCTGACAATTGTGCTAAAAATAAAATAGCAGAAAAGATATTATTCATTGTTAAATCCTTTCACCTATGCTCTTTTTTTCCCCTTGAAAAAAAAAAAAAAGTATTACCCAATACTGAAAATCATTAAAAAGATAGAATTCTAAGAAAGGTATGACTTCAAATAATTGTCTTTATTTGACAATTCCTCTACCCCATTTTACTTTTTACATAACCTAGCACAGATATATTTGAGATAATGATTTAACTAAACATGTAGTAAAACACTACATTGTATTTTAAGAATGTAAGTTTCAAATCAAAATATTTTGTCCTTCAATAAGCACAATCAAGATGCACGTATCAACTGGAAAGTAAACATAATTGTTCCTGGTGCTCATGAAGTTACCCAAGACAGGGTGAAAGACCTGGGTAAGTTCTCCAAAGTTGTTTGCCAGTTGAAGAACTTCGACATAAATAATGCACCAAAGTTGTGAGCGAAGCTATAAATAACTACATTAAAACAGGTTCCTGACAATTACTGAATATGCCTGAATGAGATATGTAAGAGACACAATTTCCTCTTGTCCTTGTACCCTCAGCAAAACAATAAAGGTATCTCAACTCTACCTACAGTTTTAAAACATGGCATGGAAAATGACGAGGCTGATGGGCTCTGAACTGGCTGTTACTTCTCACAAAAGGACTTGGAGCCCCAGCAGAGTCCAGTGCAGCCATCAGCAAATTGCTCAGGGGCAGGCAAAAACGGAAACTGACTACAAGGAATTACTGAAAAAAAATAAATTCAAACAACAACAAAAAAAAAAAAGGTTAAAAACCAGAAAGCACCACAATGCAGCTGCATAAATCCATAATGCAGATACATTTTGAATATTATGTGCAGTTGCTCTTTCATCTCAAAGAGGGTTTAGTAGAACTGAAAATGGGGAAAAGAGTGGCACAGACAAATGAAGCTGTGAAACAATGTCTGTGGCAAGGAGCAACTACACAGACGAGAACTTTTCAAGTCAGGAAAAAGAAGAGCAAGTGTGGGGAGCATAAGCATCTATGAAGTCAACAGAGGAAAAAAAAATTGAATAGAGAAAGATTACTGGATGTTTTTCACAGTACAAGAACTAAGGAGAACCAAATGAAACTGGCAGGTGGCTCAAAAACAAACAAAAGGAAGTACTTTTTCACACAATGTGTAGTTAAACTCTGGAACTAATTGCCACAGGATGTTGCAGATGCCAAAGTTTACATGAGTTCAAAAAGCAATTAAGAAAGTCTGCTCACTGCCAGGATCAGGACCTGGGATACCAACCACAAGCCTCTTTCAGTAGAGGTATGCCTATGGATTAATTGCATTTTAGGACATTTTAAGATCACTTTTTCCAACTCAGCTACTCATCCTGAGCTCTACCCCTTTTTTGTATTTTATGATCCTTTCCTTCCAGATGGTGTCTAGTCCTAGGGTTTCTTTATTTCCATAAACTTAGTAATTGTTTACTGATACAAGTATCATCATGATAGTTATGATGAGGAGTACATTTATGCTACATTTAAAGCCTTTTTTAGAAGAAAAAGTAACCTTCAGTACACATAAAATCTGTAATTTCTTAGAAACCCTTCAACAGATCTGATTGAACAGATTTATGCTCTTTCAAATATCTAGAATAAAACTAGAGAAGTAAATACTGAGAAGCCGAAAAAGCCAGGGCCTAGAGGTCATCAACGTACATTCATATTGGGGTTAAAATACCTTTCAAGGCTGTAGAACACAGATAACAAAACATGCTCAAATAAACTTTGAGCCTTACATGAGCTGTCGTTATGAGGCTGGGTCACCCATGTTAGAAAGTTTGACATTAACCAGTATCCCCAACAGACAATAAAATACTTCCAGTGCTTCAGCATTAAAAGACAGATGTAACCAAAGTGAAACAGTGTGGCTGTATCAGCAGCAGAAAAGGAAGCGTCCCGACCTCAGGTATATAAATAATTTATATCTGTAAGTACAGTTTTCCAATCAAGAACTGAATCCCAGCCTCATATTTACAAATTTAGACTGGAAATTAAATGACCATTTGTAACCATCAGAGGAATGACATCCTGGAACATGTTTTCAGTATGAATAATGAGCACCCAAAAGTTAATGGATTTAAAGATGGAGCTCAAGATACGTGAATGAGCTGCGTTATATAAACACAGCTGCCTGGAGCACAGAGGGACTGGACTTCATGATTCAGGAGATCACTTCCATTCCATTCCTAATTAAAATACAAGTCCTTTATGAATGTGTGTTGTGGGAGTTGAGATTTTTTTTTTTTCTTCCTTTTCAGCACTAAATGCTGTAAGAAGGAAATAACTTCTATAGTCATCTGAGAGTTCAATGCTCTATGCTATCAAGATCAGGCTTGGGATTAAAAAAACCATACCCCATCACCGAAAAGGGCTCTGTACACTAAGGGACAGGCAAAGAAATCCTTTTTTCCTGTAATTTGCCCATAACCTCTTATCAGTAAAAGCATGCAGAAAGTAAAGAGAACATTGCTGATTTGACTACAGAGCTAAGCAGTGGTAGTTTTAAAATCTTCCCATAGGTACAATAAAAGAGAACATGTCATCCTATATTGTTTTGTACTGAGTAACAATTATTTCCTTAGAAAAACGCATGGGGTCTGTGACCTCCTGAGTCTAAAGAAATACAGTGCAGTGATGGTGGGTTTGCTACACAGTAGTTTACTGAATGCATACTACACACTTGAAGCATATATACTAACACAGAGACACCCAGGATTATAAGCACTCAGCGAGGCTGCTCTTACACGTCTAGTCTTAATTTATAAAATGATGACCCCAGCTGTTAGTGCTTTGAAATAGTACATTATTCCCGGGGGTGGAGAGAAGTAAAATTGACAATACAAAAATTTCAAGTAGATTTCAGTGCAAAATAAAGACAGATTAACTGATATGTTATGTAGTTGCTTGTACTCCTTTGATTTATCCTTAAATATTCTGTGTTTTAAAATAAATGCACCAAGTTTCACTCTACACCAGTATTTGCTTACTAAAAAAATATTAACATTCAGCATCAAAGCAAGCAAGCAGCACTGCTCACCAAAAGGAGATAACTTCCTCATTAAATATCTGTTTCTCACTAAGCAGGCTAATACGAGTTTTACCTCAGTGTATTTAGACAGAAAGGAGAAAGACTTATTTTGTAAAACACATTCCACCCACTCTAAAAAGAATGGCTTCATGAAGGCTGATCCAGGGTTTCAAAAGCAACACAGGATGTTTGGGAAGATTTATGAAACTGTCATAAAAATTATAGTCACACCAGCTGTCAAAAAAACCCCACACAACTAGCCCAGATTCACTAAAACTCCTACTCACAATTCCAAAATAACACAGCAACACTTTCTAAAGGACAACAAATATCATAACTGATTGGTATTTTTATAACAATACTTCCAACAGTAAGATAATACTTCCAGTGTAACCAAATTAGCACTATCAACAACAGATCCTTAGATTTCAAGTTTATTGTACACAAGACATTTGTTTTATATGGCATTATGGATGTAAAAATGGAAGACATAATTCATACTTTGGAAACTAAGAGCAGCTGAAGTTCAGAATATCTGAATATCAGAACATTGCTAAATGAATGAAACACTGATGACAGCACTAGTTTATTCTGAATTAAATATTCAAAGTAGTATTTTAAGAGAAAATTAGTTTTTACATCAAACAGAAATCAACCCCTAAGAAGAAAGGTCACCTGTGATGTCAACATGCAGATACTTATATATCCACGTGAACTTCACTTATCACAAGCTTTTTTTCTTTTCCCTTTTGTGCAACGTTGTTTTTTCCCCTACCTGTCCAGGAGTTCAGCTGGGGTTTAAGCTGAACTCCCAGGGAAAAATAGCAGAATGCTGCCAAAACCCCAACAACATATGTGCTAGACCAAACCCCAACCAGCTAAGTCGGGCTAAACATTACTAGATGTGCAGATAGACAACAGAGAGTCACCTCAGCCTGGATTGTCCCATTAAAAACTTTCACTTTTGATTAACCACAAAACCCCTTAACACTTTCTGAGTGACTCAAAGCATTAAACTACTGCAATCTTTCTGAAAGGTTAAATCTGCTAGATTGTCTTCCTTCTTAAATCCCTTAATAAAACAGTCATCTCAGCTAAATAAGCACAGTTTATCAGATCTTCATGTTATCACCACAAAGATGATTAGAGGGATAGAGCATCTTCATAGAAGACAGGCTGAGAGAGCTGGGACCGTTCAGCCTGGAGAAGAGATGGCTCTGGGGAGACCTTATAGCAGCCTTCCAGTATCTGAAGGGAGCTACAGAGAGCAGGAGGGGGACTCTTTGTCAGGAAGTGGAGTGACAGGACAAGGGGTAATGGTTTTAAATGGGAAAAAGGGAGATTTAGATTAGGTATTAGGAAGAAATTTTTTCCTGTGAGGGTGGTGAGGCACTGGAACGGGTTGCCCAGGGAAGATGTGGATGCCCCATCCCTGGAGGTGTTCAAGGCCAGGCTGGATGGGGCTTTGAGCAACTTGGTCTAGTGGGAGGTGTCCCTGCCCATGGCAGTGGGGTTGGAATTTGATGATCTTTAAGGTCCCTTCCAACTCTAATCATTCTATGATTCTATGACAAGTTTTTGTTTGTCTATATATTGCTCGCCTAAAAGGAGCAGGTCAGTAAGTCATAGACTTTTCCAGATAATCTGCATTAAAAGTAAGCATTACCCATGGGAAGGCTGCATATTTCTCCTAATAATTAAAATAAGATGGTATCAAAACATTACACAGTCAAGACTGAATGACGCAGAGATAGTCTCTGATGTGTGGATTAACCATATGGTACTACAGAAACCAAGAAGGTCCACTTGCAATATTACTTTAACTACATTATTTAATATACTGGTGCAATATATTTATATCAGTGAATTTACACCTAATGTAAATTATGTTGGTTTATAATGCTGTACTGCTCACGGTCACATTTGAATCGGTAAGCCCTGATTGTATTTAAAAAAAAAAAAGTCAGTTTGTGGTATTCATTAACTGCTAGCACATGAACAACCTGTATCACATTAAATGTTCTCAAGGACAGCGGTCAAAATTTGCTTCATTTGAAGCTAGTTCCAAAACACCATGAAATAGGTACTCACTGAGATCCTCTGCCAGCTGGACCCTCTTGCCAGTTAGGAGCTTCACTTTTTTGTCATTGTCCTCAGCAAAATCTTCAAGCACTTCTTTTACATTCTTCTCCAGGCGCCTTACTGTAAAAAACCCCAAAACAGGAAACTGAGAAAGTTGTTTCAATATCAACGGATATTTTCTCTTGGAATTAAATTATTATTGTATGACTTTTTTGGGGGGGAGGAGGTAAAAAGATTTGCTATTAAATTCAGCAGTTTCTTCTTTGAGACAGATCTTTACTTCTAAACATTTTTGCTGCCTCCTTCTCAACAGTTACACTTTGGGTACCAACATCAGCCTCATCAGATGAATCAAGACCTAGTCAATTAAAAGCGAAAGATGGAAAAAGAAAATGATGGCAGCAGAGAGAGGTGCTGGAGAATTGATGACACACAAAGGGGTGCTGCTGTATATACAAGGCTGCGAGGAATCAAAAGCTCTTTGAAGGAGTACTATGTCCATATTATCACTCATATCCTTGCCCTACAAACTTTGAGGGAGTAACTCCTAATGAAACTTTCTAATTTCCAGTGCATCAGTTATCAATGAGATAGGTGCTCTGAAGAGACAGGAATAGCTTTCTACATTTAGGGTCAGTTTCTTCTCCATGGAGGGTAACTTGCATCGTGTGACAAGGTCCAAACCTTTTACTTGCACCTTCAAGCAGCAGGTTGAAAACTATTTTACAGATCAAAGGTTGCTATCAGTAGTTGTACCACGGCACTGGCTGACTACTACATAAATAATATTTTACAAGGAAGCTGCTGCTCCTGTATAAGCTTATCTAGATATGCATGGCCTAAAAAAAAATTCCATTAGAATTGATTATTTTAATTTAAAAATGTTTGATAGAAATCTACAGTAAGATTGATCTGAGAAAAAAGAATATAGTCACTATTTATTGAAATTCTTTCTGGTTGGAGAAAGACATTAACATCAGGTGAGCTGAAAATACTTTAAACTAGAGAGTGTCTTAACTATTTGGCATTCTGTTTACATTCAATCCTTGATGTAAATACAGAATCAAATTCTATTTGCACTCCACTTTTTAATTACCTAAGTAGGACACAAAGAACAGCCAGCCATGCTAAGCATGAAAGGAACACAGAGGTGGAGGAACACCAGAAAATTTCTAAATGGTGTTTTGTTTCAAACACCTTAACTCTCTCTGAGCCTTACCTTCAGTGTTAGTGAGCTGCTGCCTCAACGTATTTGCTGTAATTGCCAGCATTCGCTGTATCCGCCAGAAGAGGACAATATCATTACATTCGAGCTGAAAGGAAGAAGTTGCAGCGTCAGACCTCTGATGGTCAGTGAACATCCTACACTTAGAAGAATCTCTTGACATTTTACATGGCAACTGTAAACTCATGCATACATATCCTGATCTCACAGTAAAATCCCACAGAATATCTGCAGTAAGGAAACACGAAAATTCTCAAGAACCATGCTAATCCTTATTTAATCCATCATCTTCACATCTACTATTTTCATCAGAAGAGGCAAATCAAGGGATAGAACAGAAAAACAATTTGCACACACTGTATGCAGGCTGGTGAGTAAAACCCAACACTCACTGAAAAACCACACGTGCTCATAGCAAACACAGTGAAACAACGTCTGAACTCCATGTTGTAACTCCCCATCTCACAAAGGCTTTTGAAGACAGCATTGGGCCTAGGGCTGTATTTGTTCACAACAGAAGAGACAGTTTCTAAACCTGCAAGGATGGCAGGAGGGAGCACTAACTTCACCTTCACGCAGTAACAGGAATAGGAGGTTCAGAGTCACGGAGGGGCAGCTCTCAACTCTGTGATGTCATTCTCTCTTATCTTTTATAGGCAAAGGTACTCCTACAGTAAAAAAGATTTCTGGCTCCATGAGGATCATTATTTCTCATGGAAAAGAAAAACAAAACTCCACAGAAAGTTACAAGCTCTATCTTTCCAGTAAGTTCTTTTTGATTTAAAATATATTGGCAAGAAGACTATAGTTTAAAAGAGCTGTTTGTGAGCTCCACAGTTATTTCCGATTTTTCATGTTGATTACATATGGTTCCAAGTATTAACTCTAAATACTTATTTATCATACTTATGCCATAAAAAAATCCCTGCTTAACGTTTGCTGAATTTTTCGTATCAGTGAGATAAATCTTAATGGGAAAGCAGAAGAAATGGATACCAACAAGGTAGCAACAGCTGTACTATACTGCTTTTAACATTGTATTTTGAACACACATTGATAAGTAACAGATGTTTAGGTCATGGTTGATGCCTAGTGGTCATTTTATAATTGTCACCAGGATGGCATTTTAATGATTACAAGCCTCATGTGAAACACATTTAAGATCACCAGCTATCTCAAGGTAAAGGATATAACAGAAAGGTTACACTATTTGGAGATTTACTTATTTTTCAATTGACATGTAAATATTAAGGCAAAACATTGTGTCTGTTCTTCAATTTACCTCCGAGTCCACAAAGTGCCTCTGGTAATAATAGAAGCCTCTTCGACATAGATTGCAGTGGTTCAAAGCAGTCTTCAGGAAATATCTTCTATAAATTTGGTGCCATGTGTCTTTAATCTAAGGAAAACAGTACTTAAATTTGACTAAATCAATACATACACTCACTATCGTGCATTGTTTAATGACCACATTAAATTTTAAAACCTAACTCCAAATTCCACTACCACTGTCACGTAATAGATGTTGAAATATTTCTCAACAATTTGACTGCAACTGGGAGACAATTAATGTGTTAGCTACATTTGGCAAACATTATAGATGACTGTCAATTTAAAAATCTACTTTTCCATCCTTGTAACGTAATTGAATGCTTATAAATCTTGTCTGTAGCCAAAATAACATTTAAATTATATACTATAAGAAATTCTTCTGCTCTTGGCATGATGCAATCTTCACGTTAACACTGAGTTAACAATTAAACCAGACTAAACCATAGAGAAATATTTAACAGGTCTTATGTAAACAAACACTTGTAACTTTTTTTTGATCAGGTTTATTTTTGTTCCAGTTCTTCAAAATGAAATACATATATAGATAGGGCTTGTCAACAAAACCCTAAAATAAAACTAAGAAATCAGTTGCTTAGCTAGACAGCAAATTCACTCTGCACTCAGGCTGCTCATGTAGAGGACACAGATCACTACACTGACCGTTACAAAAAGGTATGCTAAGTGTTGCATAGGAAAGAGGCAGCAGGTTTCTACATAACTCTTCTCCCTTGAAGAAGTACATGTATTAATGCTGAAAAGGTAGCTAAAGTTACTGCAGAAAATGAATCACTTAAAGGAAATGTACATCCATAAACAAGAATTCAAACATTAGTAGGTCATCTAAAATCTTACATTTAGCTAGATAAAAGGTCTAATTATGTTTAAAAGCCTTAACACTGCAATGAGGCAAATAATTCTCCAGAACATTTTAAGTGTATAATACACTCCCTCAGGGCTTTCTAAAAAAAACAAAAACAAAAACAAAAAACAACCAAAACAAAAAGAAACAAACAAACAAACAAACAAAAAAAACCCAAAACACCCTGTCTTTTTCCAAGTATTTCGACAAAATTTCCCTCTCTTCAATGTACCTATAAACTTCAAACTGCACATACAACCACACCAAATGCTTAGGAATGAACAGTATGTTTCTATCGTATCTTGCTCATAAAGGCCCCAATTCCACTATATAACATCTGAACAATAATTGTAAGCAAGCCTTGTGAAAATACAGGAGAGAAAATCTGCTCAGCAGATTCTGATTGCAGTCTAAACCGATGGATTCCAAAGCGTTGTACTGCATTTGTCTGACAGCCAACAGAAGTGTGTGAATTGCGTGCGAGCAGTCATTTAGTAATTTGTTCGGAAACATCTGGATTACAAAGTCAGTATTTAGATGGGATCCTTTTGTGCACTATCGAGAAAGAACATGCAAATGTTCACAGGGAGCTTCCATGTGTTCTGTTACAATTCTGCATCTTACCAGACATGGGTCCACCGTTATTCCTCTTGCTTCAAGATTCTTTCTGACAGTTGTCACTTCATCATTTGCCAGATAAGCTGCATGTTCTTCATTGCATTTGATTAATTTCTCAAGTTCGTTTTTTGTTTCGTTACGAATATTCTAGGATAAAAATTATTAGACTTTATTGTTATATTGTTGTTATAGACTCAGATCATCAGTACCTCTTCAATAAACAGTCTACCTCCTTAATAATCCAGAACAAAAAATACCTTTGACACTATTAATTATTACATCTGAATGACTCAAAATGGTACTTGTGCAAAGACATCTCGAATATAGTATTTTTAGATGGAAAAGTCACTGTCAATTTTTCATATTTTTCTCTTTTCATTACGCATAGAAATGCAAAAGAGGAAGAAAAGGATTTAAAAAAGCCCCAAAACATCAATAGATGTTAACCTCCTTTCCCCTCCATGAACATCTACTAGCACGGTTCACATCCACATATCACCTGTGACACCGACAGGAATTGAAATTTTTGCCTAACAGTTAGCAAGAACTCTCCATGGATTCATACCTTTAAGTTGCTGTTCACTAAGTTCAAGAAAGACAGGTTGAAGTCACTGCCTTTTTCCCATACCTGGCTCCATACAGTTGACTGTAAAGTTCCTTCCTCTGAAACAATTACTTTCTACTGAATTCTTTTAAACTTTACTTACTCCTTTAAAGTATGATTCAGTTTGAGAAATATCTAGAAAAAGTAACATAAAAAGCCCATCATCTCTGGGCATTGAATGGAAGGTGCTATTTAAATTCAAAAGAAATTTCCAAAAGCTATGAGCAAGCAAGAAGAGAGGTTATGATGAAAACGGTCAGTCAGAAAATACAACTGTGACTAGAATGCTAGTGATAATGCTATCATGTACTAATTAAATCCAAAGCCTTTTATGCATGACAGGAAACTGCACGCGACTTGCTTAAAAGGCTTACTTAGAAAGTATAGAAGAGAATAGCCCAAATTTCCACCCTGTTTTCACCAATTTCTTTTGACTGCAAGAACTTTAATATTCAGGCCAATGGTGTAGTAGCAAAGATGTATTTCAGCCAAAGAATGAAAAACTGTTTACAAACCCCTACGTGTCTGGAATATGAAAAGAAGTACATGGAATTCTCTGTGGTGCAATATTTAAAACAATGAAGTATTTCGTTTTTTTTTTTCAGTCACCTAGACAGTGTGAAGAAGGTTGGTGTTTCTGAAAATTTATGAGTAAAAATCCAAGTTTTCTAAAGGTAATGAACTATAAATTCTTTATGGCTCTTCCCTACCCTTACCTGTTCTTTGGTGCGGCCTATCCAGTACAACCATCTTTTTTTCCAGTCTGGACCCACCATATCTTCAATAACAGATTCAGCTAAAAACCGTAACATGGTATTAAGTATCACTCAAAGTATATGTAACCAGCCAAATTTATTAGTTCTAAAATTAGGTATAAGATCAAGAATGGACATTTTATCCCTAAGAGCATAAGACAGACCATACTATCTTTTATTTTAAGCAACAGTTGATGTCTTTCACTAGAATTTAAAAATGACTGCCAAGTAGTAGACACTTCAAGGAAGTATATAAAAAACCCTAGCATCTCTTGACTAGGACAACCCTCCAGGTTCTAAATCAGACATTTAAAAAAAAAAAATAAATCTTACCTTGTTGTAACTTGCAACAAAATTAATTATGTGTGATAACCATAAATGGACCAAATACTTTCCCTGAATTTGTCCTATCCTTTTACTCATGTGATCGTATCATTTTTTGACTCTGCAACCCTTTGCTACTTATCTTTCAGTCGCCCTGCTGCAAGAGCAAGAACTCTGGCTTTTGAGGCTGTATTTTCCTAAACATTTCTATAAATACATGCCATTTTAAAAAGTCACCATCATCTCAGTTGTGCTGATACAAAAAGCTTGTACTGCAACAAAGTGAACTAGATTGGTCCAGACTAAAAAGCACAAGAGTGCAAAACATCACATAACTCACTGTCTTTGAGACGACTTTGGAGAGTCTCTTCCATAAAATGAATAGCTGCATCCCACTGCTGTTTATCAGATATTGACCGATCTTCTAAGGCATTGTGTTGGATCACTCGCTGCAATACAGAACATTGTTTTAGCACACAATAAAATTAGGATTTAGCTTAAGAAGATTTCTGACATTGTCTTAATTTTTTGATGTCTACAAAACCAGCATGTGTCAGGCACATGCCTTTTCAAAGCACCGCCAAAAATATTTTCTGTGCCTTTAATTTGACTCTCTTTTATAGCATAGCATAAATAATGTAAAAAATTAAAAATAAAAATACAGTAAACAACATGAAATCTCTCTGGATAACAGAATCTATAAGAATGTTAATGAAATACTGTTATTTTATGTGGCTTTACTTAACAGAACAAATGAGATGATGTTAAACAATTCTCCCAAGGCTGTCCTTGGGCAGCCAATCAATTATGGAGAACTTTTTTCTGAAAATATCAAACCAATTTTATTAGATATTATTTATGGCAATAATTTACAAAAGGTAATAAGAAAAGCAATTAAGAAACACTGAATTAAAAAATCATATAGAAAAGGAGACACAGAGACATCTCCGTATCATTTTACAATTCAGTTAAAAGAATGCACAAATACTGAATATGCAACTTCAGTAAAAAGATTTCAACAGCATTTGGTCAACAACACAAAAAAACCCACTACATTGTACCAGGCTATCCTCTGCTCGCTCATTCCATTTGTGTCGTTTAATACTTTCTTCTTTGACAGCTTGTTTCAGTTTATCGAAGATATCATCATGCTCTTTTCCTTTATGTTCTGTCATGAAACGGGCAAATTCTTCTTGCAGAGTCTCCCATGCCACCTAGAAAATTATCAAACAACGCCTACTCAGGTGGAGTATTACACCACCCACCAGTTGGATGGTGTAATAAGGAACACTTATGACAATTCTTGCAAATATGAAAATTTGCATACTTTCTGAAAACAACATACAAGCATAAGAGTAAGCAAATGTCACCATTTTTGCTGCCTTATCCATTACTAATAAAATCACACTTAATCTTGTTTTGCTTTGTTGTAGCAAGTGGAATTCTATTAAACTTGTATAAATCTATTAAATATGAGTATACCTAGCTTGAAGGTTTTGTTTAACTTTCTAGGAGGAGGGATTTTTTTGGTCTTTAATAGGGAAAATTCACCAGAAGTGCAAAATACAATTCTGTATATGCTTCTTGACATCAAGACCTTGCCAGCCTTTTCTGACATGTAAGCTGATTAAAAGAACTGCAGTCAGGCCTTCAAACCACCACATTACTTCTTTGGAGCTATACTTCCATTTCAACAGACCCAGCAATTTTTTTGTAAATAACTAAATTCTCACCTCTACTGCTTTATTAGGCAGTTGCTTGTCAGTCCACTGCTTCAGTTTGATGTCCACAGTGGTGTTAAACGTCCCTGAGTTCATAGTCTGTGCTGCTGGAAGGTAGATATTCTCAATCACATGAGTAGATACCCTCTCCCATAAAGTTTTCTGAAGAATCTCCTCCCTAAAACACAAAGTTGTAACACATACGATGGCTTCCAACAAAAAAGTGTCTAAAAAGTATGTATTCAATTTGTTAAAGACACTGAAAAAACAAAGCCTCAGAACACAAGAAGTACTTCTTAACATCAGGATACAACTTCAACCAAAATCCGTTTGGAACTGAGGACACAAATACACAAAGTATTCAGCAGTAAAGACAGCTTCAGAGGTTAGCCTCTGGCTCTTACAGCTGCCGCTGCGTTGCACAATAGCTCCTCGCGCCTTTAATTACACCAATCTAACCACGCAGAGCTGCATCTGCATATACATGGCAGGTGGGGGAACGACACCGGGGAGACAGGTAAAGCACTGAAATGATTTGACTAAAGTCCATACTCCCAAGAAAGGGGTTTGTTTCTGTAGTACTGATTTGCTTGTTGGAACATGCTGCTTTTTTCCATCTGAGATTTTCATTGATAGTTCCCAGATTTGATGAACAATGAAGCACGTTGAGAAGTCCAACCTTGTAACAAAATGTGTATTGACATTCCTATATAAATGTGCCTCACGTCACTATAAAACTAAGGAACACTTTCCTATTTATGATGCCTTTCAAGGAGTAACAATGGAAACAATCTTACTTTAACTGTTCAAAATTATAATAAACTTACTCAGGAAACTTTGCAGCTGCAGTGAAACAACCCAGCTGAGCCACTGTAACATGCAGCTGGTACCCACAAAGGCTGTCAGGCTCCTCCTGCTCCTGGAGGACAGGACAGTCTCCAGTACAGGTTGGGGGTTTCCAGTACAGGTTAATTTCACACTAGCTCAGCATGCTAAATCCCCTCACCAACAGGTTACATGAATGCCACATTTGGTAGAATGGTAAGAGCTAAGAGCTAAAGAATAAAAGCTTCCCTTTTTTTGGTGGTACAAAACTCTCAGACTCACTGAAGCCCTTTTCTTCCAAATGGGCTGGAGTCCAGGACACAAATCTCATCCCCTCTAACTAGGGCATCTGTGGACACAGACTGAAGAATTTCTCACAGATAACACTCCTCTTCCCATTTGAACAATGGCATAATTAAAAATTTCTCTTTTGTGTTTAAAGGATCCTTCTTGAGATTGAAAAAGCTTGAAGCTGTCCTTCAGGAAAATCAGAGATCAAAGCCACTGGTTTTTCTACTATTGGAACAAACTTTGGCATATTTAGGGTAGCAGAAGTATTCATACAAAATTAAAAGGAACTCAAGCATTTAAAAAATGTTGAAAGAATTCACTATAAATAAAAATGAATATTGCCACCAGTAAAAATGTTTCTTGAAAAACTATGTTCAAAATGTGATGATTTGGATAGCATTCAAAGACCAATTATTGATCATTTTTGATCACTGTTAAAAGAACTGTGGATGTAGCAAATAAATTTTACTTACAGGTTGTGCTGGAAACCATCTGTTACAGATTTTACTACTTAAAAATGCACTGTAGGAGAAGGGCAGTCCTCTGATTAAGACCAAATGCAACCTCATTCCTTCTTTACTGGCATGTCAATAAAAATACACTTTCGTTTTGCTTAATCCAATCAAACTTAATTGGAAGTAGTGGATATTAAAACAGGATAGAAACATTTGTATTTACGAAATGCACTGCTGTTTTTAGGCTGCGTATAATCACTAAAAAAACCATTTTTTCATGACATAGCTTTCCATCTCTACTTTATAGCTCATTAAGTGCTATAAAACTAGAATCACCACTACATTTTAACTTTAAAATAAAAAACATGCACAGAAATACTCATGCTACACACCCACCCAATCCACAACATAATCCAAAGCAGACTAGACATGGGCCAGGGTATGGCAGCACCTACTACACAGCAAACACCAAAATGGCAAACCTGCATTACAGCTGGACTAGAACAGAACTTCAGACTAAAACACTGTCCACAACACTTTCTCTGAGCATATCCACACATCCAGAATTATTCTAATGTCATTAAGAGTCAGAGATTTTATCTTGCTTTGTAATCTATAACCAACTAACAGTTCAATTCAGGGTGCTGAAGGCAAAAACATTAAAGAAATCTTTCTCACAGAATCATACAATTGTCTAGGTTGGAAGGGACCTTTCAAATCATCAAGTCCAACCATCAACCTAACATTGGCAAAATACATCACACTAAGCCATATCCCAAGCTCCACATACACCTGTCTTTTAAATACCTCCATGGATGGCAACTCCATCACTTCCCCGATCAATCTTTTTTTTTTGTGATTCTCATTTTTGGTGCAGGCTGTGAAAGTAATCCTTTACATTGGATAGTCTCCTCTCAGCCTGCATCTACAGTGGATTTACTATGCAATGATGCTCCACTCTGAAAATACTTAGGCTCAGTGATCTCTCTCATATTTATGTCTGCCTCAAAAAGAAGTAGGGCAGTGTAATGTGATGCTATATGGTTGAAGCTACTAGGAGATACACATGTAGGATGAAATTCTCAAACATCCAGACCAGCTCTTTTTACAGCCAGAAATTACAGAATCTTTAAACCTCCATATCTCCACTTTAGAGACACACAAAACTTTTTTTTTTTTTCCCCAAGATCCTATGTATGCACAATGATAATCCCCAAACATCAAGTTAAGTGGAATTACTGATTCATACTTCAAGTGGACATCCAAAACCATCTTTATTATGTCTGTTCTATTCTATTTGTGAGGAACATCTATCATTCATTACACTTTATAAAAACAGAACGAAACACAAACTGATATTATGTAATTTTTGTCATGGGATTATACAAGTATTTGCCAATTCAAAAGAAGAAACAAACATAGACTACTTCCACAGGGACTAAGGACATAATAATACATTGCCCTAAGAAAAACAGTTTCTTATTCATATCTGAGAATTTTATTAGAGCTCTTTGTATTTTAATATTTATATTTACATTCTGGTAGTTAATTAAAAAAAAAAAAGAAAAAAGAAAAAATTGACCATACCAGTGCTTTGGTGTGACCTGAGTCAAGCTTATGACTTCATCAAGAATCTCATTCTTTGCTTTTTCAAACAGTTCATTCTATGCAAAAGGAAAAATATGAAATAAGATTTTAAGTATAGCTTGAACATGCTTTCCATAAAAGGAGCAAAAACCCAGGATCTCTTTTCTTACAGCCTTTAAGCCTAAAATGATACCTTCTGGTCATGTTCTGGACAAGGTGTGTGCTTATCATAAGCTACCCTGGTTTACCATACATCTTCCTACCCATCTCCTACATGCCTCTGGCCAGGCATGACATTTGAATATTCAGGATTTCTATCAAAGGATTAGAGAATGTGATCATGATTGGTTTCTTAACTCTGTCTGTCTGAAAGACCACGGAATCTAATTCTCTTTGCCAGCTCTGTTACGATCACAAAGAAACACTGACATATTCCTGTGAGCAAGTGAGGTCAGTTAACTGCATACTAGAAGAGCAAAGGATTTAATACACGTTGAAGTATTACAGTATTGAAGTAACTACTTGGTAAAGCAGAGTTCAGTATTTCCTTCCCCAAGAATAATTTACACTGTCTTCACATTTTAAAATGTCAGCACTTTATGTTAATTTTAAGAAAGTTTTATAAATGAGATAATGGATTAAAATCTATGCCATTTAATCTCGTGTAGCACACAAATTAAAGCAGTAGTGTAATTTACCCTGTCAAGCTCTCGCAGCCGAGGGTAATTGTTCTTCCATTCAGTCTCAAGATTGAAACGTGTTGCTGCAAAAATCAGAAATAATTATTTAATTTTTTAAAAACTGTCTATATGCACTTCAAGACTATCTTGAAAATTTAGCAACTCTGAAAATTGCCACATATCTTGCTTACGACAAACCCTCCAAAAATGTTAAGGCTTCTGCAAATGGGCACGTTATTTTTGCTATCTATGCTTAGATATTACACCTGCGAATTGCAGGATTCATGAATTGGAAAAAAACCTAGTGGAAATAGAGCCATTCATCTTTCAGCTCTGTACAAGTCAGTCCTGCCCCAGATGATCAGAAGGTATCTTTATACAGGACTCCATTTTAAACAACATGTGAAGATGGAAAAATTGTATTTTGCTCGTAAAAACCCTAGTTGTTTTCCTCCATACTTATTTACTCCCTTGGCTTCTAGAGTTACTGGGTCCTTTATACCATTTATTATTTTTTTAAATATGTTTTTGTAAAGATTAACTAGGGCAATTACCAACAAGTAAGAAATGGTGATTATATAAAACACAATTGCCCAAGCATGACATTTCAAGTACGTGGAAGAGCTGTTTAACATCAAGCTGCTATTTCACTTGGTTTTTGAAAAGATGTTTACCTTTAAAAGCATCTGCCTGCTGCTCCACAGACTCTCGCACCATCTTCCAAAAGCAATCTGACACAGCAAGACTTAAGTTCTTTGTTGTTACCTGGTGTGCCTTCAGCATACACGTTCTGCAAAGAAAGACAACCAGAGGAAATTCTTCTATGTCTACCTGTGCTTTCTAGACCACCTTCTCTTCAAGAATAAAGCCTTGCTTTTTATAGCAGAGAATATCACATCAGCATGCACTTAACCTGAATTCTAGTCTATTCCTCCAAAATATTCAATACAGATAATCATCAAAGCAAGGAAAAAAAAAACCAAACAAAACACCCCAGCCTCTCCAAAACCACATTTTTATTCTAGAGGTTGCAGTGTAGGTACTGCAGTCACAATGACCCTGAAACTTACTTTCCTGAGAAATACAACTCTGCTCATTAACTGCAAGCAGAACACCTAAGCTAAACCTTTGAATATAACATTTTTGTTACACCAAGACAATTGATATTTTGGGGTGCTAAACTCATATTTGAGTTGGATTCACTCCTCCCAACATTAGCAAGTGCCCAGATACTGGCTGAGAATTTAGTTCTTCTAAAGCCAATGGAAAGACACAAATCTCTGAAGAGAGGTTCTCTGCAGTGGAAACAAGCACTGCCTGTGGATGCCTGTATCTCCACTGAGTTACAGTAAACATAAGAAAACCAAGTTAACTTGGTCACATCAACAAGATACTTAATTTAAACAGATTAAATACCAGTGTCTCCACACTGCAACCCTTTTTAAGTTCAACAAGAAAAAACATTGCTAGCATTTACCAGCACAGGTTCATTTTAGTAAAAGGAATAAACAGCAACATACTTCAACAGCTTTGAATTTTGAAAAAATTCCTCTTCGTATTCTTTAATAGATTCAATGCTTTCACTGCTGTTTCCTAGAGAAAGAAAAGAGTGCTGCAACAGTTCCATTTAGACACTTTTCTCTGCTACCAAGGAGAAAATAAGTAGAGCCAGAGCTCTCTTTACCTTTTCCAGTAACAACTGCAAAATAACCCAAAGCTTTCATTGGAAAGAGTTTGCCTTCAATTATTTGCTGGATCTATGAAAATAAAAGATTAAAAAAACGCAGTTAACTTTGCACAGAGACATTGTTTCCATCAGCACAGTTTTTAAAGCCAGATGTAGCTGTATCTATGGATAGACTACTGTAAAAAGTCATAGGACTATCAGTTCTGATATTTAAAAGTAAAAAAATAATAATAAAGGCATCAACCAAATAAGGCATAACATAGCAAAATACAAAATAAAGTGAAAAAGCCTATCCTAGAATACCCTAAAGACTTTTCAGGAAGTGGGACTTGCTCAGGTCACCTGCATAAAAGGAACTAGCATTACATCAAGCTGTAGCCAAGCTGTGGTTGAAGTCATGTAGTTCATCACTAAAAGCAAATCCTGAGAGATTAAAATAATCACCTCTGAAAAAAATCATACTGAATAGAGAAATAAGCACTCAAAACCATTTAGAACAGGTAGGTGAGGTCCCATATTTCTGACAGCATCTTAAATATTTTTCTATGTGTGAATTTAGCCATCACAGTACAAGAAAAATAGTTTCAACTCACCCTGCTTGGGCTCGCCACATTTTTCTCAGCAAGATCAACTTTAGTCAACACAAAAATTGTCCTTTTTCCTTGGGGATCCATTTGGCTGACTAAGTCTGTGACAATACTGCGTTCTGCATCCACTGATCCATCTAAAATATACAGAACAAAGTTATATTTTAGGAACTGTGTAATCTAACATGCAGCAATGAAGATACATTGGGAATCAAATAAATTTAATGTTAAAACTTAAAACCAGTAAAGTTACAGTTATATTCAATTTCTGGGTACACACAGCAAAAATTTGATTTGTTCCTGCTATCATAAGAGAATTTGTTTGCTGTAGCTGTATAAGTTCTAAACAAGTACCAGCTTGCTAAAAATTAAACTCTTATTATTGTCTCTTGCCTCCACAAATACTTTTGAAGAAATCTTGAATTTTATTATCACTGCCATTTTTTGTGTGATAAAAACTCTTATCAAAAAAATGCTTTTTGCCACAGAGACCAAAAGGTGCCTTAATTTTTAAATATACCTTTCACAACATGCTGGTTAGTGTACCACACAAGTTGCCACAAAAAATATAATCAGGGCAGTCCCCAGAGTAACATAAGAGTAAATAAAGAATAAAAATATCCTGCCAGTTGGATAACCATCTAAACTCTTATTACCTTGAATACAAAGGATGATGGCATTAGGATTCTGCATGTAGGCCTTGCTGATGCTAAAGATAGTTTCCTTCGTATCTGGAGCCATACCTGATGTCACAGTCTTTGATATGTACATGGAGATATATATTTAAAGGAAAAAAGAAACAGAAATATGTGAAAAAGAAAAACAATACCTATTGTTCTCACCAGTAACATCACCTCGCTTACAGGTCTTAAAGATTTTTTTTTTTATTTTATTTTATTCATTGCATACTTACACTAATGACTCCAGGTAAATCAACCAATACCATCCTCTGCAATCCAGGACCTTTCACACTTAAGGAGATGGTCTGCAAAGTAGAAGTGAAATTAACAACCTACTTTGTATGGAATTACATACACAAACACACACATATATAATTATATATATGCATATTTACACACACATATGCTTTAAACCAGATACAGCCTGTAATTTTAAATACACAATTTTGTATGCATGTATTTGTGGTATAAAACTGATTTTAAGAGTCCAAATACACTCTTACACTGTATAGTGTAAGATATTAAGTGTACACAAACTGGATTCACAACAGTCTTAATACTTTAAAAAGATATACATATACAGACATTTGCCACTAAACATTAGACAAGTCTTACCTCAGTACTAACAGTGCACCCTTCCTTCACACTATTTCTCATTCTGATTTCTATTTCATTTCTTAAAGCTGCAAGCTGGTTTGGGAAAAGCAAAATATAAAACTCCTTATAATTGTGGTAGAAGTCAACAACATAAGTATGAAAAAGCTTACACAGTGTTTATAATCACAGATCTTAATCCCTATCTCAAATGCATGTTGAGTAACTATATTGGGTACATGGGTTGCTAAATGACAGATTACCTGCAGACCCCCGCATACTCCAAAAAATGTCTTTGCACGAGAGCTCATTACATTTTATCTACTTCAGTGCTATCCCAAAAACCGCACTAAAAGATAATCCAATAGCTAATACAATGCCTTCTCCCACTAAACATATTTCACTCCAATTAAACAGGGGTCATCAGCTCACAAAGATGCAGCATTTTTCAGAGAATTAATAAAAGTCACATTAACTTCCAGTCATTTCTTTATACTTACATCCTCTTCCTTGGTCAGATCAAACTCCCGAGAGCTGTCTTTGAATAAAGCCACGTGGTGTGGACCTTCACTAAGGGTTACCTAAATAGTAAAAGCCTTATATGAGAAAGTATGGTAAATCTAACAAAGAGAAGTACATAACATATGCATACTTCCCACTGCAGACATACAGCTATATGTAACGCTTATTTAATAGAATCATAGAATCATTAGACTTAAAAGAGACCTTAAAAATCATCGCTTTCCAACCCCCCTGCCATGGGCAAGGGGCACCTCCCACTAGAGCAGGTTGCTCAAAGCTTCATCCAGCCTGGCCTTAAACGCTTCCAGGGATGGGGCATCCACAGCTTCTCTGGGAAACCTGTGCCAGTGTCAGAGCATCCTCACGGTAAAGAAATTTTTTCTGGTATCTAATTTAAATATCCCCTTTTTCAGTTCAAAACCGTTCCCTCTCACCCTATTGCTACACTCCCTGACAAATAGTCCCTCCTCATCTCTCCTGTAGACTCCCTTCGGGTACCAGAAGGCTGCAATAAGGTCCCACCAGAACCTTCTCTTCCCCAGGCTGAACAATCCCAACTCTCTCATCCTGTCAATAAACCACAGGACTACTTATAGCAGGAACTACTACTACTCTGACAGTATATATGGATAATATATAGGCCTGCAGAAGTTTTGTCATTGACTGCAGCAACTCACTTGCTTAGATGTCATTTTATAAACGAATGTTTGAATAGACTTCAATTAATTGTATAATCAGATGGAGCACAGTAAATGCTAATTCAGAAATTATGATGTTTCTTACCTTAACAGGGGAACGTGTCATCATTTCCCCAGACCCTCGAGGGAATATGCGGGCTTGGGCGATCATTTCTAAGACACTGGTTTTTCCTGCACTTTGATCTCCAACCACCACCACCTTAAGTGAAAGTTTAAACAGACACTGGCTTTCAGATGGACATTTTGGGAGCTTAGACAAAAGCTGACTAAAAAGATGTTAATCTGTACCAATACGGGCTGTATTACGCTTGACAAGACATGCATTGGTTGAAATACGGAATCCTTGAATAAATGCTAACTTTTTGTTATGCAGAGGAACTGACTTGTGCTTAAAACACCCTCCCTGCTCCACCTGTATGCACCAGGAAACAACAGTCAATTTACAACTCAAGAAGGCTAGGGTGCCCTCACTGAAACCACTGAAAACAAAAGGCTGAGCACAGCAGCAGTATCCGGATCTAGGTAGGGTTTATCTGTGAGTCAAGACAGACTTCACATAGTTGCATTGGTTATTCTGAAAATCCTCTTGCTGCATTTCATATGGAGAATGTCTTAAGCAAAAACTCTGGAGTTACAAGAAAATAACCAAATAAGCTAGCATTAGCTAGTGTTCCATTCCATTATAAAGATTGGTGTCTCAGTAATAAACTTTCAATTTTTTAATCTACTTACTCGAGGTAGGTGATCTTGAGTGTTATAACTGGCATCATAATCAGACAGAATGTCAAGTACTTCAGAATACATATCAATCAAGGATTTCTACCCAAAAAAAGTACAGAGAAAAAACACAACCAATTAACAGAACAAAGACTGGGTTTCGGACTACTTCATCTGTAGATTCTGTAAACTCATCTGTAAAAATGTGTTTATTCTCTCCTGATGGTTTGAGACCTAAACTGCAGCACAAATCCCTGCTTTATGAGTTACAATACCAAGTAAAGTCAACTCTTGCCTTCTGCGGATTAAAATCTGACAGGTTCAGATGCATCTTGCCGAAAGTACAAGATGAGAACTCTTGCGTACAGTGTAAGAGAACAGTGGTCAGACTTCACAGTTTCCAAGATAAGAAGCTGAACTGAGCTTCTTCCATTAAACATCTAGACTTACATTTTCAGCGTGATGAACAGTAAGCATTAACATGGGCATAAAGCCATCAATCTCAATTCTATACAAATATACTCCTTGTATTCCAGATTCCAGAGGAAAGAGGGGGATCCAGAGAGGGGCAGAAAACATCTGTTCTTAGAACACACAGGATGTCAGCAGGCAAAAGCACACTTAGTTCATTCTCCCTGGATTTATACAGGGCCATGAAAAGATGTTTTCTGACTTCATAATATGAATATACTTCATATATTCCCGCCAAACTCAGTAAAACCCATGACAAAACAGAAAAGTGTCAGAGTACGTGTGCAAGAGTAGTTGGAAGCATATTTATTAGCAAATACAGTGAAGCTACATCAAAAAAACCCAACCCACTTCCCACTTAGGCAAGTTATTTTCTTAGATCATTTCCAGAATAGAACATAGAATATTTCCAAAAGTTAAACAGTTTTTTAAAAAAGAGGATGTAAAGAAGCTTTAACATTTCAAGAAATTAGCATAGATACCTTTTAGCAAATGTTAAAAGTTCATATATGAATTAACAAATACAATTTACAATAGCATCATGGAAAATACTGCATAATTGTATTTCTATGCTGATTGCAATACAAAAGTACCTTTAACTTCCTCTGATGAATTCCCTTGTCATCTCTTTGCAGTACCAGCTTTCTTAATTCTTTGTTCTCCTTCTCTAATCGCTCAAGCATTCTTTGGTATTTGAGCTACAAAATAGCAGTAAGACACTCTTGTAATTATCAAAATAGTACACTCACGTGAGCAAAGTTTTATCTACGGAAAATATATTATCCTTCAGGCAAGTCTTTCAAAAATACAGAAACCTTTGTGACCACTACAGTTTATTAAAAATACAAGACCATCAAGTGACAACTATTAGATTTTTTTTTTCCAGCAACACAACACCTTTGCTTAAAAGGTTTTAATAAGAACACAGTGTTTGAGTTTGGAGATACAAAAATCACTCTCTACGCATCTTAAGTTAATTTTCAAAGTAGCTATACATGTGCAGCCAGAAAGAAAACAGCAGCTTGAACTGGCTGTTCAATCAAAAAGATCACAGGCTTAAATGTGAATTTGCAAGCCTGGTTTAGATCCTCTCTTCAGTATAAAACTTCAGTTCAGGAAAAAATTGTACCAGCTCAGTCCTGTTTAGAAAGAAATTACAATAGTCCTCTGAAGACAAAAGATTAGTAGATTTGATACCTAATTTGAAAACTGATTTCTATGATGTGGAAATGTATTTGGACTGAGTGTATTTTATGAACAAACAGAAAGTCTAGCTGTTATTAAAAAAAAAAAAAAAGCTAAGTAATATATGCTTTCAAAACTAGCAAATAAAGAGGTTACAAGGTCCCATATCAAAACAATGTGGCTGAGCTAAAGAGCCAATCAATTTAGAAGCCTATCGATACAATGAAAGATTAATTATACATTAACTTAAGATAAGTAACCAAGCAAACCAAAGTAATAACTGATATGACTAACATGCATCAATGCTGAAAAAAAGGCTAGCTTAAAAATAACTACTTCTGCCTTGCTAAAACTTTTTTTGGAATGAGATTTGGTAAAGCTCAAGTCAATAAATGAGACAGGAAGGAGTCCCACCTTATACCTCATTTGCACTGAAAAGCTCCATTAAGATGTAAATACAAAAAACTTACAAGTTTGTTGTAAGACAACACACCTAGAAAGAAAAAGTGTTACTGCCTAAACAAGAACTGCAAGTCACATAGTGGTTCCTGCTCTGCGAGGACTGCTTAAGGGATGAAATGCTTCTTCGTAAACTAGATGTACAGCTGCCCACTGCATTTATGAAAGCTACCCCCTAGAAAGGGCTGGAAATGCTCTTCAGTTGAACTAATGCAGGGAATTCTTCAATAAGCTACTGACTGCATGACCAAATTTCAAAGAACGTGAAAAAGATTTTATTTTTGTGACTTTGTTCTTAAATAGCGTATGCTCATATATACTTACATCCTCGATAGATTTATTACTATTTTAAAACTTACACTACGGGTTACTATATATAACTGGCAAGGCTATGTACGGGAAACAAAGTAACATGTACGTATTCCCTACATCCAGAAATTCATATTAAAAAATGGACTTTCCAGATGTCTATTACTGTATTTCTATCTCCTCTGAAGTTTAGCCATGCACTTTTAAAAAGCAGAGATCCTAAAGCTGATCTCTGCAGATCTTTTCCTTTTCTGCTAGCTAATGAAGCAGGTTTATCTTTAACAGAAATAACAAGAAGAAATGATGAAAACAGGATTTCTCTTGCAAAAGCACATCTTCTCTCAGACTATACTAAATTACAACTGAACTAGATGGAAGACATTCAGAAATTGAAAGTGGTTTGGGTTTTGTGAAGCACTGTTTTTTAGAAATTTATATTAAAAAAATCCTACCAATAGCTATTAATATTGTTCAAATTTTCAGTTTTTGATTTTTTTTAAAGGACATCCCTCTGAACAGCACCACCCTTTTCATCTTCTTAAAGGAATTAAATGTTCACTTAAATCCCAAAGAGAGGGCAGAGAAAAAGGTTTTAACTACCTATAACAATTTTCATACTAAATAGCCCCATCACAGAAACAGCTTTAATTGAAAGAAATGCTTACTGCTTCACAAAAAGACAAACATTTTGATTAATGCTGCATGGTTTATTTACAACTCCAGCACTGTAACTGCAACTCCTTCATAAACTCATTTCCTTTCTGCAACAACTGTGCCATTTAAACATGCAAGATATTACAGATGTATATAGCAGCATTGAAGTTATAGAAGAGACCTGTGTTAGCAGTAAGTTAGCATGTGTAACAGGTTAAAAACTGGAATATCACCAATGTATTTACCTAACACTCCTGGGTTAGCTTTATGTTTCAGTAATATGTAGCACTAAAGGCAAGGAAGGTATTTTTGGAAAGTACGATTACACATTTGCCCTATTCTTACACTCCCCTGTTGCATTCTGTCAGTCACTGTCAGAGAAAGAACAGACTAGACTGACCTTTGATCTGTGCCAGCAGAGTCAACTCTGTACTGCTAAACTCAAAAAATTGAACAAAGAACTGCATTTTTAGCAAGTATGTTACATTTCAGGTCTGCTTTTGTTTAGTAAATCTCAGTCTGCTGTACATAAATCTCTACTTAAGATATCAGTAACTCAGAAAAGTTACCTGAGTCCGTAAAAGTTCTTCTTGAAGTTGATCAATCTTCTCCTTGTCAGAAACCTACAAAGAAAAATAACCATGGCTACTAAACACATTGTTTAGTTTATCCACTGCAAGTAACCAAATCCAAACCCAAAAGATTCATTCCATGGAAGAAGATTGACTTCACATGCATTTTAAAGCAAGTAAAATTCTTCAATTAGCATTTGAGACTTAATGCTGATGGGAAGTTCCATCTGTAACAGGAGGTTCACATAAAAAAAAAGTTGTCTGAATTCCAATACATGCAAAAGCAAAAATTAACCCTTCAAGATAATATATGAAAGTGGGCTTGGGGAAAGGAAACTCGATATGGTATCAGAGTTTTCTGGCAAGAGCCCTAAATATAATTTTAGTAGTCAAACTTTCATGATCTTGTATGGCCACTTCCTGAATTATCACAATCTTAGTAGGATACAATCACCAAAACACCTGCTTGCTATAGAAACTACTTTCAGGTGAGTATTCACTATTTCTGAATCTTCAAGAGGTATTTTGATTTCATATTTGTTTGGCAAAACTTCATAAATTGTAGTTAGGAGAGTCTTGAAGGGTTATTTTTAAATTATTTCAATTACATTGAAATCTTGAAAAATTAGGATAGCACAATAAATCACATTTTGAAGTTAAAGGCATAAAACCTTTAAGATCAGGCAATTAAAGCTGTTCTTAGTCAACGTCTCTTAAAATAACTAAGATGTAATAAACAGTTGTTCAAAACAATCACTTTTAACAACAAAACCACAAAAGAATAAGTGGTAGGATACAAATTCATATACTGTAAATATTTACAAACAACATGAAGTTTAATGTTGGACTGAAATTTAGAAAAAATTATAATTGAAGCAATTACTGAAAGAATGATATAGGTAAAAGTTTATATATTTAAATAAAGCTCATGACATTTACAACTTAAGTTCACTTCATATCAGAGAGCACATAATCGAACATGCAAAGACAGCTGTCATTTTGACACAAATCAATTTAGCTACTATAATTTCACACCAGTTGTTACAGATTAAACAGGAAAACAAATATCCAGTTATTCATAGTGATTGATATGATTTAGCTATTAAACCTGTAATATACAGGATTGTGCCTGCACTTTATAGAAAGCAATCCAAGCTGACACTTCCATTTATACCCAATTATTTTCTTATTCATAAAGAGCAAAGAGGAAGTGCTGCAAATTGACTTCCTTTTTATTTCTTGATTAGTTCAGTGATAGCAAAAGTGCATCAGAAATGGTTAGTTTAGTGCACGGACAACTTGATGCATGTAGCCATGAGATGGTACATGTAAATAAACATTCACATATACACACGCTTTAAACACCTCAGAGACGTAAGGTGAAAATAAAAATAGAGGGCAGAGAGAATGACGCAGAGTCAGCAGCAGCAAGAAAATAAAGGAAAACAGAGTGTTTCTCTGAGCAGTAGATCTCCAAAGCAGTTAACGTTTGCCAACTCTGCTCTTCAGCTGTTGCTGAAAGTAGTTCTGGGGCCCTGACGCATTGGGCTGAAATACACACTACGAGACACATTCCCTCCAACCACCTGAACACTGTCTTTTCTGTACCATGTATTTGTGTTAAACATCAAAAGCAAAATTGATGCACACAGCTATAGGTTGCAAGATCTGAAGCAAAGAATTACCTAGCACTAGATGATTAATTCTAACAAGGAAAATTAGGTAAGTCATGTCAAAAACAACAAAGCGCTTTAGTATGATGTATATGCTTCAGTATTTGGTTCAGGAGTGCTGCTTTGAACATTAGTACATACAGTATTTTGGACATGTAGTTCGTAATTTTGCTAAAAATCTTAACAACTGCAGCACATCACTATAAAGTGTGCTTTAACAGGAGAAACAGATGAAGAAAAAGCTTTGAGGAATATACAGAAGATACTGTTATTAACAGCAGCATTTAATTGTCTGTGCAAAATTGTTTCTAAGGAGCTGCTCTTATTTTCCGATTGGTAACAGTATAAAGCAGGAAAAAATGTTCCTACAGATGTATTGCTGCCTGTAAATAGCTGTACTCTTACAAGAAAGAGCTACGGCAAGCAAGCAACAGTAAAGAGACTAGACATTTATGCACATAGTTTCCTTAAATGCATTTTTTAGTGTATGAACATTAAATAACAATTTTTAGAGGCAAAGAAGATACAATTCCCAAGTGACAAAAAGTACCTGTTCTGCTTTTAACACCATGCTTTAAATGCAACTTGGTTAAACTGAAAGAGGACTATATATCTGTACTGAATTTGGCTGTAAGAAATATTTATGCCCATGATTTTATTAGTTAATTTTTTTTTTTCTAGCTCAAAAGAAGGCGGCTGAAGTATTTGATTAGTGGATACAGTACACATTGTCCCTTAAGCCATCACCTTTCGCTTCTGCTGGGAAGAGCCCATGTTATATTGGCCAGCGGCTCTGCGCGCTTCCTCTTCGTGCTGCTGGATTTGTTGTTGTAACAGAATGAGTTCACCGAGCAGGCCCTGCCACAAGTTTGTAATAGAGAGGAGAGGAAAAATTTGGGGTGTAAGGAGAACAAGGTTAAAACAAAGGGCACGACAAAGGCAGATGAAAAACAGGTATGAATGGCTCAGTTCAAACAAAAGTGAAATTTCATTAGCAAGATCTCTTGCTAGCTAGCTGAGAGTGGATATAGCCAGCAAAACCATGCATTTGCAAATCCAAGTAGAACAAAACAAATAAACATTTACCTACATTTTATAATTATATTCAACTGTAAGCACCTAATCTTAACAATATGTTGGCTATCCTGGCTTTAAAATATTCTCAAAAGTTTCAGGATTTCATTTCAATTACGCATATCAGGAGTTCTTAAGTACCAGCAATTTTTCACAATTTAATCATGCATATATTTAAAGAGAATGTTTTAAATGGCCATTCTAAACCAAGTTGCGTATGATGGCTATCAGCTCAACTGTGTCAGTGATGTTAAAGTTCTCATTTTGTTCTTATTCCCAGCACCACAAGACAGTTTACAGAAAGACGATTTTGCCTGCGGTTTAACTTTCTCAAACTAGGAGAAGCACAATAATTTCTAGAGCATAAAGAAAGAAAAGGTCCCCTTTTCACTTCTGTAAATCATTGCAGCTGAAATTCATGCTGCCATAATCCTTCCTGATTACTTAAAAATCCCTGCAACTCCATGCTTGCTCCTTTCCCTATTCATCATTTCCATGAAGCTGCTTTCTTCTCCCTCCACACCAAATATTCTTGTAATGGGAAGCTGTCTTTCAAAATCGGTTTTGAGATACTGTGACAGCATCTACTGGTCCTTCATGTACAATTTATTTCAGAGAATGTAGAAAAAAGTACTAGTGAACTAATTAAATAAAGCTCTTAAAAATATTACACCTCTTTCTAACATCCAGTGAAATAAAAGGTTTCAAAAATGCACTTTCAGGAATCAAATCAAACTCTGAAATAGAACATTGGTGTAGGAATCCAAGACATCAACCATCCAAATACATTTGTTGCATGAAATACACACACAGGCATGTACACAGAAGGATAAACAACACAAGATAAAATGGATAAAAGAGAGACAAACAAATGACCAAAGGTAAGCATCTGTTAAATAGCAATTTGCATAACATTTGAAAGACAGAATATTTTTTTTTATCTGACAATCACATTTGTATTTTACTGCATGACTTTAAGATTTAACAAATTTCCATATTTCCAGACCAGCAAATGCATTAGAGCTGCCACAAGAACTCAGCCAAAATGAACAATTTTTATACAGCAGCAAGGAGAGATGGCCTCATCACTACACCTGGTGTTAAAGTAACTATAATATTTTGCTGTTTCTCAAACGAGGAAACTAGCAATATGATCTGACACAGTTCCTTTAAACACTATGCTACGGGTCAAGAAAATACAAGAAAAAACACTGAACAAAGCCTGCCGTAAAGGCCTTTTAGCATTTGAATAGGAACTGTAACAAATTTTTAAGGTCACTAAATCTAACTACTTAATGTTTGATTACTTTCTAAGACATTCGTTCCACGTGACTCTTCCTCCATAGTGAAGTACAAAAAGCCCAATTCAACTACAGCTACCCCATTGAATAAAATATAGAAGATTACATTGACTTAAGCGGCTTCTCAATAATACTTTCTTTTTTGTATGTGTCAGTCTACAAACTTATTTCCCTTAATGTCTATTTCTTATCTTACAGGTTTGAACTAAAAATAAAATAAAAAAAAAATAAATCAAGAATCTTAAGTAGCACAGAACTAGATACATAATACCCAGGCTGGTATGAACCAGGACACAAACAAAAATATTTACATCTCTCTATCATTGGACACCACCACTGCTTCCACACCTCTGTCGCCAAAATCATCAATCATTCCAGTGTAAAACTATTTATTTTAAAGATTTTGACCTGGGAAAAAAAAATAATTTAAAAAAAAAATAAAAATCAACATTCATCGATTAATGGAATTTAAAAAACCAAGTTGTTTACAATTGTTATAATATTATTTTCACATCAAAGAAACAATGTAGAGGGGAGTACTACTGGCTGACAAACACAGTAACACAAACCCTGCAAAGTTATCAAAATAATCCCTGTGCACAATAAATTTAAAAAAAAAAAAGCAGAACTGCTGACATTGTTAGTGCATATTCTTTAAAAATATTACATTATTTTACATTTAAAGTTATTATGCTGTACTTCAGTTGTGTATGGCTCTCCCTTTAATTTAGAAGATTCTCATATCTAAAGTAGTTGTGTCCCATTTTCATGACCCAACCAGAGCCCTGCATTTTGCATGTCTTGACTTTTTCCACTATTTCCCACTGACTTCATTGGGAAGTTCACAAAAAAAGCTGAGCCACAATAAGTCCTTGAAGGAAAAATAATTAAATGCTGAGGGACGTAAAGGGGTGAAAAAGATGAGGAATGTAGATACCAATTTCTAAGAACTTGAACAAATGCCACAATTTAATCAAGAGTCATTATTACATGAAACTGGGAATCAAGTTGGGAATAGAACTGTGTTATGAATAGAAGAGAGAAAATAATAGAATCTTTACCACATAATTTCCAAGAAAGAACAAAACAAAAGAGAATGCTTAAAAATAAAATGTCTGACTCAACGATACTCCACATTAAAGCTTCTTTTTCACTCTCCTGCAGTAGGTGTCGTGAAGAGCTGTGGAATTACTGTGCCGCTTCTTGTATGGACTGAAGGTGACCCTGTGCTGGCTGAGCGAGGCAGCATACACACTGCCAAATTCTTAACGGTGCATCACGTTCTTCAAGGCATGAGATTTTAATCAAACTACCAAAGGCAGAGGAAAGGACTCCGTGATTGGTTTTGAATTATTTATTATCTAGCTTCTAAGCTCCAAATCAGTACTTGAGTACTGAGAACATTTTTCACACCCACTTCATCACAGCTATAATGAGTATAAATTTTCTTTAAGAATTGGGTTGTGTTTTGGAATTTGTTTGCTTTAAGATGAAGCCGAAACTCTTCAGAATATATTTTTTTATAGTGCAACACAATTTTCTGAAAAGGTTCAAGTGCAAGCCTGAACTAGCCCCACACATACAACAAAGTATTTTACTACACCATAGCTTTTATAACTATCTTCTCTCCTCTTCCTTCAAGAACAAAATTTGGTATTTAATAAATATAGAAACAGATTTATAGTCCATTTATTTAAATTACTTATCTGAACACCCCAGTAATTTTCATTTAATTCTCTTTTCAAAAAATCATAACTTTTTTATTAAATGAGACATTATGAGACAAGCACATTACTGTACTGCAAGAAGCAGTACAGACTGATTTGGTGTCTAGGACAACGCTCACGCTCTCAAAGTTATCTTGCAAATTAACGGTCATTCTCAGTCATTCTTCAGGAATTTTTTAGAGACCCATCTGAGGAGCATGCCCAATAACAAATCTACTGAAATTTCCTCCAAATGAGGAATTCCTAGATTCCTTTGCCAGCTACTCATCTTTTCCACAATGAAACAAAAAAAAACAGCTCATCAGACACATTTAATATAATGCTGCAGCACTTTATGTATTCGAACAAGTACTTAGTTGGCAGTAGAAAGCACGGAATGAAAAAAGGCCATTAACCTATTGTCTTGAAAATAATAATTTTGTTTGCCAATAAACTAAGCAATTACACTTGTTAGGTGTTCATGTGTCTTGTTTGAAATATTACAATCAAAACTGATTATATTAATTAGAGAACGGTTTCTAAGTGTAGTATATCAGATATAATTGGAATAACAAAAATTAGTACATCAGACTAGATTTTCTAAATCATATTGATTTAATATGGGCTGTTATTTTCCATACCACAGCCAAAGTTTGGTTGGCAACATTACAATGCAATTGTCACTGTATCCAAAAAACCCAGAATAAGTATTACTGATATTACTGATATTCAGTAAGTCAGTTAATTTAGTTTTCAAAGGCAATAAGCTAAGATGGCCACTACTTCACACATCAACAGCAAAGTATTTTTTGTTTTTAATAGTGAAACCTGTGCTAAGCAACCTCTCAAGAGAAAATAAAATAACTCATAAACTATTTATAGTTTATTGACAAAGGGGAAACAAAAAGGTAACTTAATTCTCAGGTGGAAACCAATCATTGTTCTAAGGGGGGGAAAAAAGTTATAAAACGTGAGCTTTGTACAGGTTTCACTATATAACGCTGTGCAGAATTAATGTAGAATAATGTATACATGCCTGCATATACAGAAATGCCTTTTACATAAATGCCCCAGTTATAGTTCAGACACTTTCAGTTGGAAAAAAAAAATTACAAATTCCCCAACATATGTTATTTTTCCTTCCATTTTTAGAAATAATTTTAGAAAATATACATAGGAAAAAGGAAAAGCCTTTAAAGAATGAGCAATTAGGGATTTAATGTAGATATTATCTACTGTTCATGAAAGCAAAAAAATTAAACTTCACCTTCCTTACATCAAGGAAAACATGCTAAAACTTTCCATTGTCAAAATACAATAACATTTTTTTTCCAGAAGACAATAACAAAAATACAATGTATGCTTTTTCTATATAAGGAAAGTAAAAAGACTGCTTTAAGGAACAGAAATTCTTCACTAAGGCAGAAAATCTTTATTAAGATCCTTATGTAAGAATTACAGCTGTGAAAAGTCAACAGAAACAAGGTTGTGAGCAAAAGCGCTTTAAAATAAAAGACTGAATGACCTTCAATAACAAGTTATAAGCTCAAGTACCACTGAGAACATGCCCTGAACAACTGCAATTGCACAAGAAGCACCTAAAAATACATTGTTCTTACAAACCAATTTTCTTAAGAATGCAATTCCTGAAGATGTTTATGACTGCCTTGTAGTTTCCTTATACCAAAAAATTTACTATCATTATACTGTTTATATATTAAAAACAACAATGCATATTTCAAGTCATTTTCAACGATAAATTCTGTTCGAGTTGCTTCAAATAAACATCTGCAACTACTTATTGAAGCACTTAAAAAAAAATATTAAAAAAATCACCTGGTGCCAAAACATTCTTAGTATTCTTAGTTATGCAAGAAAGTAATTACCTTTTTGAACTGTTTGTCATTGTCATAGCCTTGGTCAGTAGCTCTGAATGCTGTTTCTCCTGAAGAACCTAGAAGATAATTGCGGAAACTCATTATCACAAGCAAAAAGCACTTAAAAATTCTCAAACTACACCTATTATAAAATTAAATTTCAACCCCTATGAATTATTAATTCAACAATCTTTGAAGTTCCTAGTAAGAAAAAAGAAGATTCACCTTAAGAAACTGAAAAAGAAGTTCAGTTTAAAACACATCTGAAAAATTTCTATCTAGTTTGTGACTCAGATTAGTTTTATGACAGCTTCAGTTAGACTATTAAAGTTCTATAAACACAGTTATTTCTGATAAACATGAAAGGATAATACGAGCTCCATTGCTACTGCTGTAATGAGAAACAAAAATTCTTTCCCATTGTAGTGACACAGGTTTTCAAAACAAACTTCTGGAAAACACTTGGAATAAAAAGCATCTGTCAAAGACTGTGGCAGAGTACTAACTACCGTTCACCTATTCATTCTCATTGGGGAGGATCTAAGCATTTTTAAAATAGTTGGAAAGTATTTAGAATTCAATATAAAATTGCTGTAAATAGATATGTTAACACTGATATTCACTCCTCTTAGCATAGTAGTGTTTGAAGAGTTTGCTTTAAAGAGGCAGGTTAAGGGCAGTAAAAAGGGCTTTACACACCTAACAACAGAAGTAGATCAGAAGCTCCTAAGACTTCACTAACCAAATTGTAACCTGTGAAAAATCAGCAGAAGAGGGGAAATAAAAATTATAAATACAAACCAAAATTCAAAACAGAGATGAGGGATCTTTGTCTCATTTGAAGGACCACACAATCATAAATGGCAACCGTGCCTATGTGAGTATGGTAACAAATAATAGGCGACATCTCAATACCAGTCAACACCACACAATTCTAAACAGCCAAAATACGTATGAGATCGTAATCTACTTGTCACTCTATTGAACTTGATGCCTACTTAAGAGTTTGTTAGATTAACAAACTAGTTCTGCCATTGACAGTATTTTAAAAATATAAAAATACATTTCTTACGTACACTGACATAGAAGTAATGTCAAACACAGAGCCATGTCTGTAACACCTCACAGATATAATATTTTCTGAATACAAATTTATACAGTTTGATAATTATTAAGGTATATAATAGGAATAATTTTGCACTTTATTACAGGAATGACTGGGTGAAGTTTTAAGCCGTGCTCATTAGCAAGTCACATAAGATGATCAAATCAATCATTTTTAGTTTTAAAAAGCCTACCAATCGCTTATGTAAATCTCCCAAGACCTGAAAACTACTGCCTGGACACACTGAACAGACAAACCATCATCTTTTCTTTCATAAAGGACTTACAGCTCCTACCTACTCCTTTGAAACACAGTCCCCACCTGAGCTAAAATTTCAATCAAGTCCTTCTAGAGCTTTATCCAGGTGGAGAATATCTTTGAACCCAAAAGAACACCTTCATTATAAATCTCTTCTTTCACATGCTTGAAACATTAAGAGCTACCATTCTTAATAATCCAACTCTTTTCTCCTGTAGCAGCTGTGGTACTGTTACCATCCAGCACCACTTTCACCTTCCCCAAATTCCATGTGGACACATCCAGCTTCCATCACTCACTGCAGCAATGTAGTTTTCAATTGGCAATCTGTTTGTGCAGAGTTGTACAAGAATTTTTTCTATCAATTTCAAGTTTTATATCAATTTCACATTTTGGTTCCCCATACTTGCTATTAGAATTCTTGCTTTTAAAAACACGTTAAACTTACCTGCATCCACAACACTTTCAGATGAGATAGCCAATGAAAGGGCATGCATATTCAGGATCCTCTTTCTTTTAGCATCTAAGGGCATATCTGTAACCTCATCTTGTAATAGCTTAATTTTTCAAAATTAAAACTAAGCTGAAAAATTGTTCTCACCAGGAGAAAAAAATCCTTTCAGTGAAGTGAAGCTCTCTCCAATCTTGTCAAAGTCAGGCATGAGTTTGGCAAGGTCATCTGCATCAGGAAGGGCTTTGATAAGTTTTTCTAGGAAAACAGTAAAACAACTAATGAGTAGGGTTTTTTCCTATTACTTTTGTGGAAAAAAAAGCACCAGAAAACAGTTGTAAAACCTATCAACTGTTTCAGAACACAGCTTTTTACAACTCTTTTTTAAAAACAACTCAAAAGTTTCTTTCCACATGCACCTCCCCCCATTAATGTTGGGAAAGATTATCAGATTTGAAAAATCAACTGTTTTTTGTAGACTTTGAACTTCCAGATAAGATGGTTGCCTCGGGTACTTTAAAATAGTCTAAAACTTACTGCTGCATTTCACCACATTACTTTCTCACATACCTTGTAGAGGATGTTTTAAAATTACATGACACTGTAACTATGCTCACCTCTTCTACATTTTAAGAAAACCTTATTTTTCAGTTTCATAAATAAGCCAATTTTGTAATCCTTTAAAAAACCAAACCTGTTGGCTTTAAACTATAAAAAGGTGTGCCCTCTAGCAATAAAACCACAAAAACATTTGCCTTACTTATTCAGGCTCTGCATTTATTTAAGAAATGCTCCTATAAACTCTTCTTTTTTAAAAAAAGAACACCACCTTTCCACCCTGCATACATATATAGTGCCTAGGTTTTAGATTTCTATATTTCAACTGAAAAGAACCTACTGTAACCAGAAGGTTCAGGAAAATAGTCTATGTTTTTCATTTTCTTTTCTTCTGTATATTTAAGATAATTTTATATATAGTAAGTTCATTATTCTGCATTTTCAATTGGTCTTTTACTCATATACACCTTTTACTTATCTATTTATGTGTATATTTTTACTTGTAATGACACTTACAAGTGCCATTCATACAAAAAGAAAGAACTTTGTGCATAATACTTCCTATGCAAGTCCCCTTGATCATGTTGCAAGTCTCCTTTTAACAGTGGGATTACACGGCCATATGAACAGACCAAGAATATTCTCAAATGAAAGGATGTATTGTGGAACAGCAATGCTAAACGATGCTTAATCTCTTCCTAAAAACACAGAAATACCTTGATAAGACACACACCAAACTAACAATACAACTTAATTCAAATTACAGCTATAATGATACTACTGGAGAAAGGCATTGAGGATTTATGTTTAAGTTTTACATGTGCTAGTCTTTAGATAGGATAACATTTTAGCCATTGTGATACCAAAGTCAATATGTTCATCAAGTTCCCAAATGAAGTCAGGAACAATCCACTTATATTCATCGAGGTCTGGCATCATGTCCTTCCACTGATCATATGTCTAATATAAAATGGAAAAAAATTATTAGTAGAAATGAAGAAATGTATGTAGAGAAGCATGAAGCATATGAGGAACCTATTGACAAGTAATACCTACATATAAAACACACTAACACACCATCTTTTAGATATCAATAATACTACTTGGAAATTTTAAAATCTATAATAGTTCTCTAAACAATCCGTTTTCCATACTCATTCATCTTTATTGTCATTAGTTAGCCAAACAAGAATATCTCGTATTTTGGTGGATGTACCAAGAACTGTTGTTCTGAAGTATATAAGAACAAAGACAAAATGCATAAAATAGGTCCCAAAGATAAATACCTTCTTTACTGTATAACCACCGCCTACAGCAGATCCTAATATAAGATAGCGAAGTTTGAGAAGCCTTGATGCTAATCTTGCTAGCCAAAAGTTCCTGTGGAACTGGTATCCATATTTCACACTTAAAAGTTTTGTTTTGCGTAGGGGAAGACGATTAAGAGAAGAGAACAGCTGAGCAGATATCCTCAGTGGAGGTCTTTGAAATTTTGAACTTGGATAGTGGGGATGATGTATACTTCGGGAACCAAGATGCAAGTTTTGAAGTGGTGATTTTCTTTTTATTCCATAGTTGCTATTTGCTAGACTCCGGCAGATGACACTAAAAGAAATAAATAAAAACCCTAAGTAACAGATTTCCTCAACACACCATTAACTCAAAAACCTCTTTAAAAGCAATTCACATTACCTTTTAGCTGGTTACAGATAAATTAGAGCATCAGTCTGAAGGTACAGTTTCCAGCTACCATTAGTATAGTACCAGGAAAACAAAAAGTTACAATCATCATTAATTAACATTGCATTTCTAGTGATTACAAAAATAAAACTTCAAATACCATTTATGAAGTCTATTATGAACTAAAGTTAACTTCCACACTAGATTAAGGCAAGTAACACGTCTGTGGTAAAACAGTTTGGGCAAACAGGAGCTAAGAGTCCACAGAAGACTATGATAAATCTACGACATAAAAGAAAACTTGACAGTTTGGCCTATCTTGTTATTCTAAATGAACTTTTAAATATCATTAAGTTTATAGAGGATTTTAAACTTAAAAAAAACAATACACAGACAAAATTCCTCTGCGTCCTACATTTGTCCTGTTTTGGCAAAGCAGATTCTCCTTTGCAGCTGAAGCACGTATTTAATGACATCCCTTAGTGTCTTTCACTAATATTCTCCAGTTGCAGAATTTTGTCACGCATAGACAAGATTACTTCTGGAGATGGCTATACCATGTTTGTTGAAGACTTCAATGCAGTAATACAGATTTATGCCAGAGGGAAAATTAAAAAAAATAAAATAAAAAAAAAAAAAAATCCCTGTTAAAATACAGGGACTTTATCAATCCTGCCTATGCTAAAACAAACGCATAGCTTGGAATAAAGCTCCTTGTGTACTTTCTATTACATTACTTGCATGCTTCAATGTTTTGAGGTGCCTTAGCTAGTTTAGGGGAGAGACAACTGCTCTGGAAAAAGCAATTTCTTTTGTAACATCTTAGTTTCACCATCACATCAGAATGGTTTATGTTAAGTCATTTACTGGACAAAAATATGAGTGAAGTTACAGTTCTTAAAACGAATGCTTGTCCCTTGATGTTTTTTTTCAGAGTTCTCAATGTTCTCAAATGCATTTACTTACAAAGGGGACAAATGCAAAAGAAGAAATGGCTTCACACCATTAAGAAGGCAAATTATTCATCCCATAATCCTAAATAATTTAAAATTAGCAGATCTTAAAGAGAGTAAGCGAATTGTATGAAATGGAACGTATTACAGCATTTTCTAATAACACACACTACAATCTATATAATTCTTTGTCTTGAAATTTTTCATGTACTAGAGATGATATTGTCTATGAGAAGCACAGTCTTAATGTCCAAAGAAGTGGAAGCCTTTGTTATAAAAGCACTTTTGACCCAGAAATAGAGCTTTAGGAAGATAAGGTGAAAACTGGAATTATGTGAATCGAGACATTTTCCTCTCTTAAAAGACCAATTCTCCCAATGACCTATGTTTAAAAATTTCCTTTAGCATAATGAAAAGCTTAAAAACAAGGGAACTCCACTGACTCTTACTGAAGTCTTCAGTCATAAAAGCCACATAAGATTTTGAAGGACACTGTTGCTTCTACACTGCACTATCTGGAAGGCTGTGCCTTTACAATAACAAACTTAGTATCTAGAAAGAGGAAAATAAGCAGGAGCAGAATAATCCTTAAAGTAGCAACAAGTTTCTCCTCTTTGTCATGGAATTGTAACAGCCTCAGAAATTAACCACAGATAGGACCAATACAAAAGTGGCTACGTAACAATAAAAAGTGGAAGTGCCTCAACACTGGAAACATTTTATTTCCCACTTTTGAAGACAGTATTTTAAATCAGGGTGTGGTAAGCCTGTATGAAGGCCAATATTTCTTTCGTTTTGCACTATCATTACACAGATATTTAATATTTTCAGCAGAGAACAAATTATAGTATATACTATGGCAATCACTTCTCATTATTAGTCTTCACCTGGACTAAAGGCATTTTGGCACCACCTTCTATATTAGGTCACCACCTTCTCTGTGACTGTTCTTTTAAAATACACTGTGTTTTACAGCATTCATTCTGTATGCTTAAACTTTAGGAAAAAATAAGTTTCATCATAAATTGTTACGTCAAGAACTTGATCGACAACAATTGCCTTTTGAGTACTATCACATACTTCAAACCCTATCTGCTTCAATTGCACATATAAAATCTTGTAAGACATTAAAAAAATCCCTACTACTCCATCATTATAGCAAAACTCCTTTCTTCTCCTGCTACTAAAACTTCTGATGAATACTTAAAAAAAAATAAAAAATCACCTTAAGATCTTCAATGAAAAGTGCGGTTATACTGAAAAGGGTGCCAAAACAATGCTATTACATTAAGTGTTTAATGAGTTCCAAACTTAAAGCCTCTGGAAAGCCTTCCAGACATGAGTAGCTCTGCCATTAGAGTCTGCTTGATAACAGGCCTACAACCTGACTACACCTGCATTGCACTAAGATTACAGATACCTTATACAATAAGAAAGTGGCCCGCCACTAAGGGGCTTGGTAGCCAAGCATTCCACCTGGCGGTCATACCTAACATTTTACACATATTGCTCCAGTTTAAGAGTTCAAAATATCCTCACCTCACTAGGGACAAATCTTCTATAAAGGCATGTTAGACTTTTAGTAACAATGACTGAAAAGTCTTTCAAATGTAACCCATCCAAAACCACTGCGGTATTTTCTTTCTCATTCAGCCCTTATCTTCCTACTGATGCTCCCAAATCATAGAATCGTTTAGAGTTGGAAGGGACCTTACAGATCATCGAGTTCCAACCTCCCTGCAGTGGACAGAGATACCTCCCACTAGAGCAGGTTGCTCAAAGCCCCATCCAACCTGACCTTAAACAATAGAATCATAGAATTGTTCAAGTTGGAAGGGACAAACCTGCCAAGAAACATACCGAGATTACCAGCCATTCAGTTTCACCACTCCTGACTGGAATTGTGTGAAAGAACAGTGAAAACCAAGAGGAACACATAGTTTGTCTGGGAGAGTCAAGGTCTGGACACGAAGGAGGCCCAAACTCCTCGGGCAGGAACACAGGAGCCGCAGCTCCCTTTACCATTGCAAATCAGGTACCGGGGGAACTAAAGGATGGAGAATTTCCCTGCTT
>VZRU01000210.1:0-20097 GCA_013398155.1 Pedionomus torquatus
AAAAATAGGAATACTGACGTTTGTCTGTAAGTATAAAGATATAATGGAAGTTGGAAAATGTGTTCCATAATTTTGAAATAAGTGACACATGGACCAAACTCTATAACCATGAAAGTTACAAGGCAGGTATGTTTGTTATGGCGTGTGTGGGGAAATTGCTTCTCCTAAGGCAGGCACACCACAATGCAAAGCAAAAAGGCGTTTTTAATATAAATCACAGATATGTGAGGCTATGTCATGGGTAATTACAATTAATTCTAGGAATAGGCAGAAATATTCTAATCAGTTCCAGGAACTCATTATACTAGGTCTCCTCCTCCATGCACATATGCACTGCCTCCTGGTGGTCTCCTTTGAGGGTCTCTGGGAGGAAGGCCCCGAGTCATCTTCACGGTGAACTTTTTCCCTTTACTGAGTCGTTTGTCTTCCAAACCGCAGTGCTGGTTCATACTGGTCGTACTGCTGGCTGGGGCCTTTACTCTTCCAGGTATCTCGTTCAGTAGACCATAATGGTCCTGCTTACATACCAGATATCCTACAGGGTAGTGATACATGTTAGTTTAAACAATCTCTCTATTCTTTTTGTCTCGTAAGCCATCTTACAGCCTCATCTCTTCATGTTCTTAGACTATTTAGTTCTGAGGTGGGCACTTTCTGTAGTTTGTAATTGGCTGAAACAGATTTTTTTCAGCAGTCTGTATAGAGAACACTCTTTACAGGTTAAGAAATACTTCTCCTAGGAAGGAAAATCTAACTGTGCTTTTTTCCAAGGAAGCTATTGTAAAAATTGGACATGACATGCTTTTACTGGATTAAAAATGAACTCCAATTAAAGAACTGATTTGGGCTATGGTCTGATGGATAGGGAACATTAGTAAGGGAAAGGTAAATTCTAGTCCTGTGCTGGCTCTGCACAGACCGTGAGACCCTGGAATTACTAACTCCTTCACCGTGAGACCCTGGAATTACTCCTTCACCTTTGTTTCTCCCTTAGTGTTCCCCTCCTCTCCCCACCATACAAGGAACAGCAAGTGTGTTCAATGTACTTTATCTTAAGTAAACTCAGAATTCAACTTAAGCAGCTGTTAGTGATTTTCACAGCATTTTTTCTCGACAATTACAAAGCTAGGTTAAAAACTTTAAAGACAGGTGCAGTTCATACATGTGTACCCTGAGCAACCTTAATTTTGATTTTTTTTTTCCCCTTCCAGTTCTGCATCTTAGATACATTAATTTATATGGTGACTGTATAGAATAATCCACTTTAATAGTTTCTAGATATAAAAGTCATGGAATACAACAAGGTTTCTTTATTGCAGCAATGTATAAAAGTGGCAGATAGATGAAGTCTTTCAATATGTTACTTATGTTCAAGTCTATCATGCATAGTCAGAGATGTTTAGCTGTTCATTTAATAGAAGTACCGTTGGAGATTAATTACTTTGTTATTAACAAAATGATTCAAGGGGGAATATCTCAACATGGATTTATACAGACAGTATTACACAGATGTAAATCTTTGCACCCTTGTGGCCAGTGTGGATTTCTTGTATAGTAGTGGCAATGCAAATCTGGTGTTGCAATTTTATTTGAAGATTTTGTGTGTCCTGTTAATGAAAACCATCACATTCTGAGTGCTACTAGAAGTGGGTTTTTTTTGTTTGTTTTTGGTTTTGTTTTTGGTTTTGGTTTTTATTGTGATCTTGCAATGTTATTACTTAAAAGTTGTTAATCTGAATTGCAGACTATGCAGATACGCATAACCTGTTGGAACATGTAGTTCAAAGAGTATTTATTTATCCTTCTGATTCCTACAGAATAGTTATAAAATTTTGGGATTAGAACTGGAGCTTTACGAAAACGTAGTTTACTCTCACAACCCAAATATTGTATCAAGATGTTACTTTGGTAAAGAGCTTGCATAAGATCTTGTAGAGAAAAATGTGTAAGAGTAGATTGATGCCGTGTTCTGCAGAGCATTCTTTTTAGGCACGGGGAAAACAATAGGCAATTAAGGAGCTAATTTGCACTTCAGCCTGTTATTCTCCTCAGTCCATGTTGAGAAAATAGTGAGGTGCTTTTCTTTCCAAAGCACATTTGCTTCAGTGAGTAAAGCAGATTCAGTCATTGTATTTAAAGCTCTATTCCAAAACCAGTGTTTGCTGTCTAAGTGAAGAAGATAGCTTTGTGTAGAGCAACAGCATTGCTGGAGTGGTGTCCCGTGGGTAACACAAAAGCCAAAATTGGGACAGTTCCTAAATTTCACTGGGAAAATGGTGTTACCTTACAAGTAGTAAGAATGAACTTGTTTATCAGGTTTATACAGACATTTTTCCTAAGGCATATTCTCAAATTTATTGTTTCTCCATTACAGGTGTAGTTTTGCAAGGAAATGTTCTAACATAATGATTAAAAATATTATTATATTTATTTGAAAATTGTGAAAGTGGGATTAATATTGTTGTACACGACAGATATTTCTAATTAGAGTGCTTGTAGCCTGTTATTGAAAGAGGATATTGCAGCTAATGTAGGATCACATTTATAATAATTTACTTAACACTTTAATAACTGAAGGCGATTGCAGTTTCTTCACTGAAGGAATATTCTAATTTTCTCTATGGGGCAGATTCATACCTCTATAACTTCTCCTTGACTTCTAATAGGAATGTGAAGTTAGCATGAAGCAAACTTTCCTGATATATGGAATTTTCCATTCCTCTCAGCATTTGATTATAGAATACATACAGCAAAAGCAGTAATTGCAGTGTTTTTACATTGTTGTACAATGTTCTATTTATGTACTTCTTGAATCAATAGACATATTCAGGGGAATTTGAGGATTAAAAACTGAATTGACCAAAGCCACAATTACTAGAACTAGACATGAATAGCAACCAAGCAGAGGAAATTAGGACTCAAATTTCAGACTTGATCTTCTGAATTGTGCACCGTCGATTTCATGCCTTGCCCAGCGATGTCAGCTCTCTTATAATGCGCTGTGTAAGTGTGACTGCTCGAGACAGCCAGGAAAATGACATCTTACTTTAGACAGCTGTTTTCTAGGAGAGAGATTTAGATTCTTAGATTTAGAAAAGGCTCATCCCTGCTTCTACTACACAACGTAAAACATGACTTGTAAGTAAATAAAATGGCATCTGGCTAGCTGATGTATTTCGGTGGGGTAAAGGATGGTTAGCTCTTATAGGAAAGAAAAACTAAGTGTCTCACTGAAAATACAATGTATAGAAGCTCTACAGTACAATGTCACTATTTTCTTAGAGTGTTTTCATCTTGGGCAGTTCAAAGTGAGAAATAAAGCTTTCTCCTGCTAGTGTTATGTTATTCCAGAGGAAGTAGTTCAAGGGTTGTGATACTTTCTCTTCTCTTGATTTCAGGAATTGTTGGCTTTTACATCCTAGTTTGAATGTATCGTATTTCCCAGAAACACATCAAGAAAACTGACCTTCTCTTTAGGTAAATAGTATCTGGAACATCTTTGGAGCCTCTATAAGCATGAATGAATTTCTTGGGATTTATCACACAATACAAAAATCAAAATTGGAATCTACATCTTTACTTGCGTTTCAAATCAATACATCTTTTCTACTCTTTACTCTCAGTAACTGTATCTGAAAAATTAGATATGTACCCAATTATCACACCTCTCAGATTCATGTCTTAGTAAGATAGTATTATGAATGTGTGATCTGTTCTATTTTTAGTGATGTTTTAAACTCAATTTAAAGTAGAGAGAAAACTGTTGGCTTACATTCTTCAGAACCCGTAGGAAACCTCTAATTATGAAGCAGCAATAATCATTTCATAGTTAAGACTGAAGCTGGCTTCTTAATTTAGACCTGAATATTATAGTGTCTTTAGTGAGCTCCAAGAGTTCTTTGAATCACTTTTAGGCTTCATGTGCTGCATTTTATCCTGGGGTGTATGTTTCTAGGGAGTTCGTCAGGTAAAATGTTTTACAAATATCAAAAATCTCGTCTGGCTGTTGAACATTTTCTTAGATCCTTGAAAGTGTGAGGCCTACAAATGTCTCAGTCATGTAATTATTTTCTTGCTAAGAAAACAAGTTCGTTGTTTTAGAGATACAACCTTTGTGTGGCAATGAGGAGTTGCAGTGTATTGGGTTTGTTTGGCAATGTTTTGGGGTGGCACTACACGGGTGACTTCTGTGATAAGATGCCAGAAACTTCCCCTGTGTCCCATAGAGGCAATGCCAGCTGGCTCCAAGCCGATGGGCAGAGGTATGGAATGCCAAAGAGCTCATCCACATAAATATGTTTCAAAATGAACCTGGGAGATGGGAGATCACGAAGGCTTTTCCTACATGGTGGTTTAATTTTCTCTTGAATTTTGAACTTTGAAGTGGTAGGCAGTATTACACTTCTTTTTGCTGTCGTTGTGTCATGGTTTACCTTGAGATGCTTTGAGACAAAGACTGAATTACTAGGGATGGTTTCCATAGCAATTACAACTCTTTGAGTATGCATGTAACTGCTTTATCTTTGTTTCCGTTTTTCCAAGGATTTTTATTTACCAGAAGAAGGGTGCAAGTTATAACTTTATTAAGAGCGGTAAAGGGGATTTATTAAGTTTTGGGAAGGGAGAAGCGGTCTTAATCATGCCAAAACCATAGTGAATAATTTGGTAATTTTAAAAAATACTATTTTTACTAGCCCACATTTGTAGATAAATGGAACTTATACCTGTGCCACAGTCATTTCTGTACACAGAGCACTGTCTTCATGCAGATAGATCGTGGTTCTGATGTGGGAATGTGCTTAATTTTCCTGGCTGTTCTTCAGAGTGTGGTCAAATGGAGTGAAAAGTGTCATAGCCTGTCAGGTGACATCTGCGAAATCCTTTATTTTGTGTTTGTGCACTAACAAAAGAGGATCAAGCTCTGTTTGGGATCTTCAAACTCTACTGCAATATAAAAAGCGAGTACTGATAAGTAGATTTGGTCCAGTTCCATGCTGCCTTTTGCCCTTGAATGATCTATTCACAGGATTTCCAAGTTATGACAAAGTTCTCTGTTATGTCTACTATATAGGTATCATTTTCTAGATTATACTGTAGTAATACAGTAACAATTAATTGCTTAATTGCAAAGAAAAGCACACTTAATTTGTCAGTTGAATTAATTCAGCACGGGCAAGTGCTCAGGAATTCACTGGGAAGTTATGAAACCAAGAACAGAAGAGCATGTGTCATACCTGGAAACTATTTGAGCTCTTAATCAGAAATGAACATCTGTCTTGACTCTTCTCTCACTTTGAGGAATTTAATTCAGTGGATTAGTCATATTACTTGCTATTTCCTGGCAGATCTACTGTGGAATCTCTCTTAGTTCCCCATGACCTTATATTTTGTCCTCTCTTCCTTTGCGAAGCCTCTATTGACACTTGATTTGTGGTTTGTCCTAATAAAATTAGGGCTATACATTTCTTCTAGACAATTATGTCTTAGATCTGATTATTTGCAGTTTGTTTTGTGTCAATTTCTTTTGTACTCATACAGCCAAAAAATAGTGAGCTGCGCAGATTTGTTATGAGGTAAAATGTCTGACTCTATATAGTTTCACAGATGGAATGGTGCTTGTTTCACAGTGGATGTGCTACTAAAACTAAAAAGGAACAGCATGAAAAACATTTTATCTGTAAGCTAAGATTATCATTGAAATGTCTGTATTTGGTGTACAAAAGTGACGAGTGAGTGCGTAAGGTGTTTGGTAAGAAATGAGCTCAAGCTGTACTTCTTTTTCAAGCTTTACTGTAACAGATTTATTAAGTTTTCTTTGAATTTTTAAAAAGTTTTCTTTTTATGGGAAATCTAAGAAATGAGTATTGCCTTAGATTGCTGTAGAATTCCTGCTGAAGATTATCAGAACTTTTGAATATAACCAATCTCTTTGCACAAACATTTTAGATAAGAATTCAGAGTTGAATTCTAGATTCTGCCATGAGATTTGCATATGCTACTCCTATGGATCTTAAAGAATCAACGTTAATTGCAGTAATTTGCTGCAGAGCTGTGTGGTGCATCTAATCAAAATATATAGACTGACAAGAAAATCTACAGTCAAGCGTATTAATTTTAACGAATGAATGGTACAATTTCAGTACCATTAATAGCTCATTATGCTCATTATGGGTATTATTTCTTCTGCTGTGCTTTTTTGACACACTCTTAATGTGCCAAATCTGCCCTACTGTCTTTCTTTGTGCTGTTATCAGCCACTGTCTCTCCTCTAAAAGTCTTTTCACAGAACCTCTAGATCCCCTCCACCTTATTAAAAAATGCAAACTTTCTGCTAAAAACAACTCCTGGAAGGGACTCCTCTCAGAATGGGATACAAGTGGGGTGAGAGACAAAGGACAAGACGTATCTAGGGTTGCACGACTGAGAAAGTTTGTAAGTTGATGAATTGTCTGACATCCCATACAGATGCATACAATCCAAAAATATCTGTAGTGAAGTTTGAACTAATTTTCTTTTGGGATTTCACTGTAGCCCTTTCTCAACACTTGTTTAGGCTGCAATGGGTTACAACATGCCCCTTCTGTGCTGTCACCATGCATGCTTAGTGCTGGTTCTTATCTTCCAAGGGAACTCCCAGAACGGCCACTTACAGACGGAGAGCTGCAGATGGAAAAATATCTCTGTCCTGAGTCCCTTTGCATTCTTTTCTTCAAGCATAGTCATTCAAATCCCATTCTTTCTTTGCAGTAGTATCCCATTTATTGTCTCTTTCTGTAATCTCTTCTTTTTGCTGCTCCAAACTCTTGCCCTGCTTTTGTCGAATTCCTAGTCTCCTTTTCATCTTGAAGACCGCGGGCACAAGAAGTTTACATGGGTTTTAAAAAATTGATGGTGTTATAAAACACCCAAAGCAGTGAAACACCGGACCTCAGTTCTGGTTGGAGGAGCTCCCTAATCAGGAAGACTCACCACGTGCTGCTCCCTGTGCTTTTACTCTTCCCTAGGCATCCACGAAAGGTTTCTGCCAGATGCAGGCCTTTGCTCTGCTCTTACGCTCCTGGCTGCTGGTGGACACATGTATATTGACTAGAAACATTTGTCAATATTGTGTCTGTGTATAAACCTGACAATCCTTCCTTTATCAGTACAAAATGTAAAAAAAAAAAAAAAAGGTTATTTTTAAGTCTAAGCTTCATCTAGCACCTCACAGAAGATTATCTGCTCCGTCAGGATATGGGCTAATGCATATAATAAAGGAGTTTCCTCTTAGAAAAACCACTTTAAAAATTCCTGTTTTTTCCTTTAGCTTGTCCAAAACTGAGTTGGGCTGCCATACTGAGTCAGTTGGGATTGCTGCACCTCACCACTTCACATATATCTGAGGCAATTCTTTTTTCATGTGTTATTTGACACTGATGGGAATACTTCATTAGCCTCCCAAATTCTAAACATAATAGCAATCTAACAATGTGTCCTTAGTTGTTTTGGAATTGAAAAAGAATGAGACTTCCTGCACTTGGAATTTTAATGGATCTTTTAAAAAAAATAATCTTTATTTTCCTGGATTATTATCCATAAAAGAATTTTGGATTACTGTTTGGTTTTTGGTTTGTTGATTTTTATTTTTTTTTTCATCAGCAATAGGCAGTTTTTCCTTTATAGCGCTGTAATCACGGAGCTTAAAGAAACAAGATGAAACTCCTTAGTTGTTTATTTTCTTACTGGGGAGTGATGAACATTATTGAGAAAGAGTTTTTCTGTTGGATTGTGTGCAGTTAAGGAAGTGAAAAAATAAAATGGAAACCTATTTTCTTTATATGGGGCTCTTAATAAAACAGCCATATCAATATTTAGAGAACCAGATCTAGATCGTTCCTGCAATTTTTTATTGCCAACTACTCCTAGCCTCTCTGTTAGAAGATACTGAAAACTGTATCCTTAAAATTATTGCAATTCATTCACCTTTTAGATCTTTAATTTAAATACTTTATGATATTGCTGATCAAAAGCTGTCTGAAATATAGATTATGTTGAAGATTATCTGCAACAATGCTAAAAGCACCCAGCTTCTTTCAGTGTCTCACACGGATGAGTTCTAGAGCGCAGCCGTGATGGTCCAGTCTTGATAATCCTAATTTTTTAAACCTTTTTGCCTTTTTTTCCATATTAAATAGGCTGCATAAATATTTTTAGCTCTATGTCAGTCTTTCAGTTTAAATCAAACAGACATTTTATTTGTGGATTTGAGAGTTGCATTCATGTGTTACAAGTTTCTCAATGTATTTATCTTCTATAAAACTCAGTATAACTAGCATTGTCTTCACTAAACACGGTATCAATTTACTTCTTCATTTGAGAGCTCAGATTATCATTTAGGCTCCAAGTATGTATACCTTAAGACTAAATAAATTTACCTGTGCAAAATATTGAGTGACCCACAATACACAAATTTAGAAAACTGAAGTTGTATCTGTAAGATGCTTTTACAAATCTGTAAAAGCCCTGTTGATTCAGCTTTGATTTTTTTTTTTGGTTGTTTCTCTAATGACAGGAAAATTTCTCACATTGGGCACTTATGAAACTGCTGTGGCGGTGCTCAACCATACTCTTTTTTTTTTTCGTAATCCTTGCACGCTATTGCTTAGTAAATTAAGTTAACCAATCAGTTCAGTCTTCACTATATCTAGCTTTAAATTTTTGTAGCTTTATTTTAATTTAATTTAAACTCTTACTACTTACTTTTGGATAAAGTTGTGCAGATGTAGTCATCATTGTAGGAAAACAGTGGGGGAGAGAAAACAGTAACATATATATGAAAAAAAGATGTTGCTAAAATTCACAGAGAATGCTAACACTTTGAATGTGGCAATGTATATTGGGCAGGCCTCCAGATTTGGGAATATTTCAAAGAGTTTTGGAAAATAAGTCTTGATCTAACTTTTTAGCCTTTGAAGCATTACTACACGACCCCATTTGCAAATGTTCATAATCCTATAAAAGAGATATATAATGAGGCTGTTAAAAATCCTTGAACATTGATTAAAGTCCTTTAGAATCCAAAGAATCGCACTGATATTCATGCGTGATAAACCAAGGGCCTTTATATTAAACTGGTTACCTGCAAAAGCTTCTAGGCATTTTACTCTTTAATTCTCTCTGCCCTAAGTCTGATATTTGATTGCTCCTGCAGCCAGATTTCCCGGCTAGATTACTGGGGAATCCAGGATTACACTTTCAGTGCTGCCTTCTACATACGTATTCAAACAGCAATAGATAAATGCTGAGAGGAAACACAGCAGATTGAGGTGTGGTTGTGCTGGACTTTGTCCCGTTTCTAACCAGAATGATCTGCCTCATAGTTAACATTTAGTCTTATGGTTTTTGTAGTAGGAAGTACTAAATTATTTCTAATATCCTGTTTTGCTAGCAGTTGAGTTTTAATGGTGTGCACCGGAGGAAGGAAAACACATAGAGTTAAGGGTGATGAAACATGCCAGTGTCCTGCTGGCAGCCAGTGTGTAATTCGGTATCTTCTAAGCACCAAAGACAAGGCAGGGTATCACTGGGAAATATTATTTGTAGCTTTGTAATATTCAGCAACTCTTTTGTTGTTTGGATTGTCTTCTAATAACGCTTTAATACTTCCTTAATATTTATCCTAATTAACATAATTTTTAATCCCCTACTTTTGGGGACTGAAATAATTGTAGCCCTATTGAACAAATTACTGTATCTCTCTAGCAGTACTCTCTTGGCACTTTCTTGAAAAGCTTAGGAGTACTTCCAGCTATAAACTGCACATTATAGGGGGTTTTATGGTGGAGGAGTATGTTTTTCATATCTATAGCTGAGTATTTCAACCTGGCTAATCTCGGTAGTAACTGAAGGTTACAAAGTCATACAAAGGCTCTTTAGATACAGAAGCAAAGTAGACTGATGGGATCATCAACCCAATTTCTATTGAATAGGTGTCCGTATCACAGAAAGTCCTGCCGTGATTGGCACTAATTGGCAACCTTGTTGGCAGATTCTGGAATACAATCCAAAGACTGATTGGGTAAAGAGGATGGAACTATTGCATCCACCTACGTCCAGAGGTACCTGTTTCTTGTCAGGATTGACAGCTATTGGTGGAGTGTGGTATGAACCTTGAAAAGTCATCTTTGGTTCTTTTTCTTCATCCTTTCTGTAGATTTTGGTTTTCAGCATTTTAGAGTAATACTAATACTTCTCAGAGAAGTAAAAATCACTTCAAGACTTAATAAAAAGAAATTAAGTTGATAATATTCCTGAAATTTCATACAATAAAAAATAATAAGTTAGCAGAAAAGATGAGTCATATCCAGAGAGTTACGATTTTGGCTTGAACCAGGAGAGAAGAATGCCATAATGTTTCTCAGTGTGGAAGGTGAATTCAAGGGGGTGAAGTGGTGAGGGATTGTCTCAGTAGGGGTGTGTGATTTGTAGGGAAATAAACAAGATACTATTCTGTTTTTTTCACCCAAAAGTCTTGGCATATTAGCTAAAAATACCAATTTTACATGACTTTTAGGAGACTTTTCTCTACTGCATATTTTTTGCCTCTGTGTGTCGATTCAGCCAGCCTCTGTTGTAGTCCAAAACAGTATTTTAATAAGCAGCTGCTTTTAGTTCTTGTGTTGACATTCATCACGCAGATCTGGTGTATCTGAAGATCAGCAGACGCTCCTGTGCACAGTTCCTTACTTTTTCTTTTAGGACTTCTGGCTTCTCTCAGACTGAAAATTAATTTAAAACTAATTAAAAAAGATGAAAATACTTAGGATCATTTATCGTTTTAATTAAATTAGAAGACTAGAGGGAATGTTTGTGGTCATTTGTGACCACTCACATATTTCAATTGTAAATTAATGGGAACTCTGTTCCCGGAGTCACCCGCGGATAGTCCCATGAGTCATGTTACTTGCTGCTTTTTCAGAAAACTTCAGTGAGTGTGGGCTCGGGTAATTGGATAGAGGAGTATTACATTAGACTGCAATTTATGAAAAATACATTCTCTAAACACAAACTATTATTCCAAACATCCTAATATGTTGTGAAGACTTTACAGTGGGTTACATACTGAAGACCAAGGAACATTTTTCTTGTTGGATTTTAGTTTGTAGACCTCTGTTGATAGGTGTGTTTTAATACACTTTACCTAAGTAATACGTGTAGCCAAAAATCTAAAAGTTTAAATTTTCTTCATACGATGGGATAAAATTTAATGTATAAATACTTCATAGTTGAACGATTTATGATTTGTCATTTCCAGTTTTATTAACCCCTATATAGTAAATTTTATTACTGTTACATTTGTAATCTTTGAGTCTTATACATGGTGCTTGTTCATATTAAATACAGAATTTCATAACATTTGGATCTTTTGTGAAAATTCCTTTTCTGTGGTTCATTGAGAAGGTGATGGTGGTCACCTGATGGCTGTATGGACTCATCGGTGAAGGAAAACTAAGTGCAAAACTTTGTCGCTAATGTGGCTGATGAAGGAAATAACGAGTGTGTGGTGACAGGCTAAAGATTTGTTTGAGCATTGCAGAGGTTTTTCTAAGATTTCTTTTCTCTTAGTTCCTGTAAAATTCTTTCTTAATGAACAAAGAGTTGATAGATAATTGTTTTAACACGGGATGAATAATTGCCATTGTAAAAAGAGGCCCTTGTTCAGAAATTTTTGAATTCTTAGTGATTTCGTTGCTCTAAAGGTCTTAATTTGCATTCCTGACATCATCTTAAATTTGGAATTTACCTTTTATGGTAAATGGTGCCATAATTATCTAAGAAGTTGCTGGAGAGAAGCACAAAGGATAATTTTAAACTTGTGTTTGCTGAGGACTTCAAAGCTCTCTCCCTGCAACACTAATCTTGCCACAGAAGGGTGGGGAAAGCAGGCAGATACAGACTGCACTTCACAACACACCAGTAATAGCGTCAGCATCTGTGGAGGGCATATGGTGGTGTGCTGATTTCGGATGAGTCCCTTTTGAAGCTCGCCGCGGGTCAAGGAGGCTGCAATAAAGGAAAAAGGATCAATCCCACAGTTGTTTCTAGAATCCAAGAAGACCTTTTTCCTCACATTGTGGAAAGTTGGCTCGTTTGTCTGAGGTGAAAGTTGTTGTGATTTGGTTTACTTTAATTACATCATGGAAACATTACAGATGAGAGTTCTGCTTTGATTGACGTGAGTGAGGCACGCTCTGCTCCCCGGCACTTCTGTGCCACCTCAACTGGATTGCAAATGCTTCCTGCCGGGAAGTAAAGCTGGGCTGAAAATCAAGTATTTTTAGTGCTACTCTATGGCACATTCACCGAGGACACTTCTGTAAGGTGTTGAAACTTTTACGGGACAAAGAACAAGGGCAGAAAGAAAATCAAGTAGCTGATTCTGCACCACAATACAAACATAAACTGTTGACATATGGACATGCTTGGGAGAATGTTTTGGGAAAATAAAATGTTACAGAAGACTATAAATAAAAACGCTACTCAAGTTCTTCCTGTTCTTGATGAAGTCGCTTAAATTACACATTAAACAAAATATCTGCAGTAGATAAATCCTTGTAGGGGAAAACATCTAAAGCTAAATTCTTAACAAAGGCCTAAGTAAACCGTAGGACCCGAACTGAGGTGTGACATTGCAGAAGGAATCTTCCACAAGATGGAGCTGTGTGATTTCTGCTTTTGGAAGCACTTCAGTCTATTAGTAAATGATTCTTTGATTACTGTACAAGGACAGAAGAATCACAGTGCTCTATCGTGGCTTTCTTACTCAAATGCTAAGGAGCTGCTGCAATTTAATTCTAGATGGTTGTGTGGGTGCTAAAAATACTGAATTTAATGTGGAGACCTCTGAATCTAGAAGAAAAATTATATTCAAAACAAGAAGAAAAATAAATCCATAACCTTTCTGTATGAAGATCACAGTGATTTGCCTAGTGTGTGCTGTCCTATTAGCTTTTCTTTGTTTACTCACGTTGATGATGACTGCAATGCAGATTTCATTAGAATGATTTCTTATCATTTATGTTCTGTGGCATCTGGATGAGGGAGGGATACAATTGCTCAAATGGTACTCCGTGCAAGTATTTTCAGTGACACTGATGGACCTCTGGTTCTGGAGTGTTTATTGGGTCTGAGCAGACGTTAAGTAAAATACTTGGAATTCTGTCTTTGAAAGCATTAACTGAAAAAGATCAAGGATTCATAGTAGAAAAATAACAGAACAGGAGGCCCTGATGCGATGCTTTTGCATAAAAAGGTAACGTAATCCTTTTCCTGTACAAGCAGAGAAAGTAAACAGGAGTAAGGGTGTGTGAAGTTTTGGTTTTCCTCCTTATGTGGCATTGGTGAGACTGGCTGAGGAGGCTGGAAAGAAGCACAGCACTCAAAACTTGCAGAGCCAGGGGCTGGCTTCAGCAGAACTGAACAGAGAGGAAGAGCAGGCAGCCATTGGGATTCTGTGTTAAGTGTGTGCCAGGGATCATCCAAAGGCCTGGAAAGGCGAGAGACTTCTTCCACAACATACCAACAATCTCTTAAAATAATTCAAGTCGTTGAGGTGTTAATAACCTGGGATATGTCCCTAACAACCCGAGTGCCAACTGTGTAATTACTGATAGAGCAGACCCAGACAGAAAGGGTGTGATGACGTGTAGCCTCAAATGGTGACTGTACCAAAAGATCGAGCACACACAGGGCTACTGGCTTGTTCGGAAAATATAAATAGCAAGTTGTTTGCAACATTGTTAAACTGCAGTAAACCAGACGTTTTTGGATGTTTTACTGTTTTTTTATTGTTATGGGTTATAGTGGGGTAATGATTATCAACAATCTGCAAACTTTAACAAATTCATTTGATTACCGTGTGTGTGCTGAAGCTTGGTTTCAGATGACGTTATGTCCAGTCAAGCTACAGCTCGCTTCTTCATTCACTTTTCATTGCTAAATTCTAGCTTCTCCACTGATTCCATAATCCACTGCCAACCCCTCCTCAGTTCCCTACCTTGTGGCTGGGTGAGAGGGAGAAGACCAGTGATTGCTTTCGCGTTCCATGCCAGTGGATTGCGTGGCTGGTATATCCACAATGATTGACACGCAGGTATGTCAAGCGTAATAGATAATTGCTGAGCTTACACAGCAATATTTTCCTCATTGGGAAGACTCATGTCAGTCTTTATCTCCTACTCAACTGTCAGTTCTTGTGGAAACTTGTCGGAACTTAATATCTTTTAGACCAGGTCCTTTTGTCAAATTTGATCAAAATTAGCCAATTCATTCGAATGTTAGGAGGGAGGGGATGAGAACTGACAGGCTGGCAGCGCATTTGTGTAATTTATTTCCTCGCAGAACTAGCACAGAAAGCAAAGTTTTCTAATTCTCAAAATAGGCAATCAGAAATCAGTAGCGTGCATTTAACTGAAACTTACATAAATTCACCTTTCTGTTGATGTGTACAATTTAGTGTTATAAGTCAGAATGTTGAAAAGCCTCATTTTGGGTTTGTGTATATGGATATGTATAAGCTGATCTATAAATAACATTTACTACTGGAGAACCTGAGGGTAAAAGTCTAGCAGTCTTTCAGCTTATTTACCTAACACAAGCCAATTTTTAATAAAAATCCCTAATTCCAGCAGTGTTGATTGTCCACCTACTTTTTTTCCTGTGGCAAAAATTTTATGGGAAGAGGAAAGCTGAAGGAAATTGATGAAAGCAGATGACAGCTATGTTTTCACATAATCTTAAGATGTAATAGGGATTTCGTTATAGCAAATCGACATGTCTAATTTTAAACTAGAACTAAATAAAAATACTGCTTTAATGAATGTTAGGTGGAGAAGGGAGACGATATAGTGACTGAGTCTGCAGCCTGTGCCTAAAACCGCTATTACAAAGTTAGATATTAGACAACTTACTAGAGGTGTCTCTTCTTTAGTTATACATTTCTGAAAGCAGGTAAAGTGAATGACCTATTTTTCAATGCAATTAAGATACTGTAGGTACAATGTAAGTAATAATAAAACATGCATCCCAAATCCATGCATTTTTGATTTCTATTAAATAAAATTAACCATATAGATGTTTGGGTTTACTACCTTTACTATTTTATGTGTTTGCCTCGAGACTGTCCTGCTTTGATGTAAAACAACCAACTTTCTGCTCAGTGATTTTATTTCTTAGAAAGGTCTCTTCTAACTTTCTGAAATTAGCAGCATATTGTGCAGAAAACTTCTTGTTCTCAGAGTGATAAGACCTATGTTTATAATCCATGCCAAAGAATGATATGCAAAGAGGCTCTTGCTTATACGTCCTCCTTTAACAACCAAGGTTAGCTCACTCACTTCGTTATTTGCCCGCTGGAGGGTTGGAAATTGAAAAGTGTAAAGGGGTCTCACATGCAAGAAGGAGCAGAGAGGCAAGTGACCCAAAACTGACCAACAGGAATATTCCATCCCATCTGCTCCACGCTCAGTATAGAAGCTGAGGGATGAAAGGATCAGCCTTCTTTCTTCAATGGCCAATATCCAAGGACTCAGTCTGTTCATCTGTCTTTGATCCCAGTCCATGAGTTCTTGACTCCAGAACTGGAATCCAGTTCCCATCCATCACTTCTATCTGGCCTGGGACTTCCCCAGTGCTTGCTGGGGACATCATCCTGGGAGCTTGCTTTGGTTTTGATATACTGTACCGATTTAATTATTTCCTCTTTATTTTATTATTAATATTTCATTAAAGTAGTTTAGTTCCTTCTAAACTCTTAAATCTTTCCTCATCCTCTGCTGGGAGCAAGGGGTTGAGGGAGAGTGTCTGTTGCTGGTCATTGTTTTATTTGGCCGAAACCACAGCAGAGACTTTTGGGGTGCAGTGGTCTTTAGCTTGTAACAGCAGCTTTACTTTTGAAGAAGTCATAAGAAGTGATCCTGTGATCCTGTGGTAGAGAATGAATTTTGGCTCGACACAATAGTCCGCCTAGGTACCGTTTTTAACTTCAACACGATCTGTTGAGAAAGGTATGATTATGTATACTCCGTCATTAAATCATATATATCAAGGGATGGAAACTCTGTAATATGATTCTTCCTCTCCTTCCACGGGTAGAAAATGTAAGAACCTGTTTGGTTTAAACACACTGTTCAGAAATGAATAATTCTCATCAATAATGTGAGTCGAATTGCATCCCATGAGGGAAAGCATGAAAAGAAGGCAGACATTACTAGTCAAGTTTTACTTTTGTGCCACCAATAAACAAGATTTTAAGTGAAACACAAAAGCAGTAAATTGTGGGAAATTTATGATATGAAAAAGGAGGCCTGTAATAACAGGGAGAGCTTCTGAAGTAACTTACGAACCAAATGAAGGTGCTTTATTTGCAGGTAAGTACAGTGCAGCCTACACACTTCAATCAAGCCGGCAGTAGGCTTCAGTAAGTGATAATACGGTGTGAAAGGCGGTTTTCTGAGAAGGATGGAAAGATGCATGTACTTAGTGCTCGTTAATTACCTACCCAGTAAACAGACACCAAAATAGACTCACTAGGTTGCCTTGCGTTATAGCACCCAAACATATTATCGCCCATGGGTTTCGCTGAAGCTGAATTTGCACTTTTGGTATGGTGAACTCAAAGTTCATGGGTAGGAAACGTCAACTATGAAAATCTGGCTAAGAAACATCTACATGTAGGTGCTTCACAGGTGTACCGGCTGTTATCAGGCTGTATAACTATAAGAAGATGAAGTGCTTGAAGATGATGTGTTGGAATGTAGCAGTTTATTTAACTGGAATGAAGTACTTTGCTTATTCGCTTGCAAATGAAATAGGAAGTTAATTTCATTTTGGGACTCAGATGTAGAATACTTTTGGATTTTGTCTGTATGTGCGTATATCGGGTTGTATTTGAGTTTCTTTGGCCTATTTCAATTTGTCCACACATCGAGTATTCCTGAAATACTATAGAAGCAAACAGAGGCAAAGAACTCTTATTCTGAGTGTAGATAATCTGTAACAACTCCATATCCAAGCCAAGATGAAATGTAATTTCTAATCAATTTAAGACAGGCCTGATATGTTATGGAGTAACTTTTTTGTGCAGCCAGGCTCCACTAGTAATAAAAATATAATTGAGTAATGCCTACTGTGCTCCCTGTAGGCTCCCCAGGGATGCCTGCAGTCATCGCGTAACACACTCTTTGTATGAAGACAGAAATGTCTCTAACATGTTTGCTCCAAAAGCAGCATTACTTTAGAGTAAACACTGAGACATGAAAAGAATCAGTGGTTTTGTAAATCACTTCTTTCAGACTTTTAGGGAGCTTTTGCTTGAGGTATGCATCTGGTTATTTTATTCAATATATTTTTTATTTGGAGAAGCAGCGGACTTGATTTCCAACATCCTGCCCGATAGGCACTGAGCTCGGATAGGTCTTCTTAATGCTAGTTGTAATGAGATTTCTGGATTGGGTTAAATACTACAGGGAGAAGGAAGAATAGAGAAAGAACAAAATGCCACGGTTTTAGTTGGAACATGTGTGTTAGAGGTCCTAAGTTTTCTGTTGTCTTTCAGCAGGAGGAATTTTGTCTCCGAACTAATTTTTCACTTATATTGACCCCACAGAAAAGGTGAAATTTGCAGGTTAATGACTTCTTAGGATCCCTCCTTTCTACTTTTTCTTGTATGTTTGCCACTGTGAACTCAGAGTTTCTTGTCTGTTGGCTGGGGCTTGGGAGATAGCTCTGTCCCACTGCACATTCCTCTGTTTTCTAGAATTTACTCTTTCACACTTCACAGGAATTCTTTAAAAGCCATGTAGTGTACGAAATCCGTCTTCAAAAAAGCACAGATGTAAAACAGATATTACTGTACCGCAGATACTTGATTGGCTTTGTAGTTGAGCCCTTGATGTGCCCCAAAATGATCTGTAAATACAATGAAGCTGTAATGAAATGTGTCAGCTTGGAATGGAAAGTCCCGGCTGAGTACCAGGGCTCTGTCTCTGGGAATCAGTGTGGTGTTGTGTTAATATTGCAGGCTCATGAATGTTTTAGCTTGAGTAAATGCAAAAATCCGTCAGACTCTCTCCTTTATATATCTGTTTGGCTGGAAGAATCTGCTGCAGGGTTAGTTAGCTTTCTAATATGACTCATAGTTGTGCTTTCTCATCTAGATTATTCTTATGCAGTGAATGTTGCGAAGTTCTCCTTTCTTTGAAATGCAGTGCTCTTGCCTGTTGTTTAGAGCACTAGAACTTAGATATTTTGAAAAGTATAATTAATTCACAGGATTATGTGACTTTTTTGAGGGGTGATTCCTGCTCTGCAGCACCTGTTTGCCTGTTCACTCAACACAAATTCAATGAATCTTTATCTTCTCTCCTTCCTTTCTGTATTTTATCTTCCTCTTTGTAGAAAGGAAAAGGCTCAGCCTCAGAGATCCAGTTGAAAAATCTCCCTGCGCATAGAAAATGATAAACATGGTATAGAACAGGAGGGAGAATATGAGGAAAATGGGAGATAAGAAGTAGTTTACTCAGATACGTGTTTACCAAACAGGAGGTACTGGTCTAGAAAAGTAAAAGCGGGATGTGGGGGAACACAGCACATGGACAGGCTGCCTCCTGTAGACAATTCGGCTGTATATAAACTCTTTTCTGACATTTTAGGTGTGCTCTCATTTTTTTCAACAATAGCAATGTCATAGGAAACACCTGACAAGAAACATTATTTCAATCCAGATATAGAAAATAGCACACACACAAAATCCTAATACTTCAAGGTATATTTTGATAAGAGCTTACATGGAGAACAGTTAAATAACAAACATTTAAAAAGAACTTGTTTTAAAGATAATTAATAGGCGGTTTGCTTTTCAAAAGTGCTAAATGACCAGTTGCTTTTACTAGTGACATTAGAGAGCTAGAAGATGCTTAGTGGTTTTAAATGTCAGGTAATATATATTTAGTATTGGTTTAACCCTACTCCATGGAATTCAGTGTGAGCTTTATTATCAAATTCATAGATTCAAAGAATGTTTCATGTGAGAAGGGCCCCCAAGAAGTCGTCAAGTCTAATCTACTGCCCAAAGCTGGGTCCACTGTGCATGTGAACAATGCTGCATGATTTTGGATGTTATTCCTTAAAACAGTTCAGAAAAATACCTGATGCGCAAATGCTTATCTGAACCAAGAGCAGCGTCTGAACCACATCACAGGAACCTTTCACCCATCGGGTCTGAGACTTTGAGAGCCTTTGAAGCTACCTTTGAAGCTAGATCTTCAGATCAGTAGCACAGTCACATGGTTGGGTTTTTTTTTAAAAAACAAGCTATTTGATTAAAAAAGCCGAGTGTAGTCTCATACACTACATATGAGAATTAACCATCAGGTGATTTAAATAATACTCTTTAATTGCTTCAGTATTCATCAGCAGTAAAAGTAAATAATGATTGTGGTTGAAGGGAATGCGTTGGAGCACAGGTCAAGAGGGAAAATTAAAATGTGCAAATAAATTTGAATTACTATTGAATAAGTTATGTTTTTATAGTTAATTTTCCAGGAGGAAAAAAAAAGAAAAGACAGAACTCTGTGCTTCTACAAAGTATTCCAGTTCTTTGACAAGTGCAGGTGTATGGTGAATTATGATTGAAAATCCTAAAATAGAAAAAGGAAAATGGAGAAATAAGTGTAGACAACAACATGTGCAGTACAGTCGGTTTTAATCAAAGAATCACAGAATGGTTAGAGCTGGAAGGGACCTCAGAGATCATCCAGTTCCAGCCCCCCTGCCCTGGGCAGGGACACCTCCCACCACACCAGGTTGCTCCAAGCCCCATCCAGCCTGGCCTTGAACCCCTCCAGGGATGGGGCAGCCACAGCTTCTCGGGGCAACCTCTTCCAGTGCCTCACCACCCTCACAGCAAAGAAGTTCTTCCTAAGATCCAATCTAAATCTCCCCTGTTCCATTTTAAAACCCTTCCCCCTTGTCCTGTCCCTCCACTCCCTGACCAAGAGTCCCTCTCCAGCTCTCCTGGAGCTCCCTTCAGATCCTGGAAGGCTGCTCCAAGGTCTCCCC
>VZRU01000210.1:20163-129046 GCA_013398155.1 Pedionomus torquatus
CTTTATTTGTCCCTGGGATTGCCACCTCCCAGGGGCAGGACCCTGCCCTTGGCTTGGTTGAACTTCATGCCATTTGCACCAGCCCAGCTCTCCAGCCTGTCCAGGTCCCTCTGGATGCCATCCCTGCCCTCCAGCGTGTTGACTGCACCACCAAGCTTGGTGTTGTCAGCAAACTGGCTGAGGGTGCAATCCAGAAAAGATGTTAAACCCGTGCAATCTGTGTGCAGGGGTTTAATATAAGGTATTTTAAAGTTAGTATTTACAAAGGAAAGTTGATAATTGAGAAGAAAGGGGTATTGTATGGAAGACACTGTGAAGTGGAAACTTCTCTAAGCAGGAGCAATGAGCCTTCTTCGATGTGCTCTGCCAACTTCTGTGGTTAGTCTTTACCTTCTCCTCTGCTGCACTGGGTAAAAGAATGAAATATTTTGGCAGTGTGATGAGGAATATTTTTCTTTTTTTTTTGTTTAGGTCTTGGCATTTTGCCAACCCGTCATGTTTGATTACTTAGTTGTTCACATTAACGGGAAGCAGACATAAACTGCCATCCTTAGGAAGTTTTGGATTAGCTCGTGAACAGAAGGGAATGGAAGCATAAGTTTAAGGAGATTGTCTTTGCCTTCTGAGTTCACAGCCTTGCTGGGGTAATTGTTTTCCAACCTGCAAAAGAGAACAAAAAGAAGCAGAGCCCTGTTCACTGATGAGTTTATTAGGAAAAATGGAATCCTGAGCTCTTTGCACATATGGATGAAACTGCTTTTATGAGGAGAGAGAAAATAAGAGAGTCACTTGAATAGTAATTTGGGAGATCAAAAGATCCTCTGTTAAAGAAAGGTGGCACCCTGAGAAGTGGATTGGCTTCCTGTTTTTTTGAAGTTTAGAGAAGATGGGCAAATGTATCAAATTGATTAAAATTATGTCTTTTCACTCAAATTAGAGAATCTCCTGGGCAGTAAAAACACCCATACAGCATACCATCTCTACCCTTGTTCTACTAATTCTGCATGGATCTTAGCTAGAGATCGCTGGTTGGAGCGACAATGGGCCATCACAAGATGAAGATTTAATTGCATCATGTATCTTGCTAAAAGTATTACTCGAATAAGGTAGCTACTGTTTTTTAGAGAAACTGCAAGCTTCTCATTTTTTACATACGAATATGTGAGAATTTTAAATGTAGAACTCAGAGAAAATGCTAGGAGAGACTGATGGAACCTCTGTGTCTGAGTTTAGTGCACAGAAGGAATTAAGCAAAACCAAGTTGTTAAGCTTTTAGATTTGGGTTTTCAGCATCTTTTTTTCCATAGTAAAGCTTACTTTCTAGCCATTTTTCACAGCTGTAACTATACATCTCTCCATAGAAAATATTTGGGCAGATGCTTTGAACAATCCAGTGCCAAGAATAAAGAATAAATAGTCTGGAGAGACTCCCCTTTGTGTTTATTAGTGACTGATTTTGGTTATACTTATGTTCTGGGTACATAACCAGTGTCAGCTACAGATGCTTCTCTTCCTGCAGCTGGGGACGAGCTCCCTTTCTCCTGCAGGAAAATACATGGCTGCCTGTTCTGAAGTAGAGGAATCTCTCAAGGGCATCAGCAAAGCCAGAATACTACAAAATAGAAGTGACTGATCAAGAGATCGTCTTTTGCAGACTATATTTGTGCCAGTGTCCTAGCAGTCTCCTAGTCACTTGTCTTTATGAAGTTTCCAGAAGAAATACACTACAGATTTCACTATTAAATCTTGAAAGTGGAAGCTCCGTGTTTCTACTTAGTACAGCATAAGCTTGCTGAAATACAGATGTGCCTTCAGACATGGGCTGTGGCTTGAGTCACATGAGATTAATGTAGTTTTGTATTTTTGATGAAATTCACACCACCTTGAGTGTAGTTCTCTGATATTTTGCGGGTTTTCATTGTTTTTGTTTGTTTGTTCTGTTGGGGTTTTTAGCACAGAACTTGTTAAGAACCTCTTTTCTATTTGTACAAGCAGTGGAACAGTCTTTATTTCTGAAAATTATGGGACTCATTAAACAAATATTTATTTAAACTCTTGGCACAAGAAAGTATAATTACAGCAGTGGTTTCTTATTCTGCCATACATAAAAGTTTGGTCTCTGGTGAACTCTAGAAAAGGCATGTAGTTAGTGCTACAAATAAAACAGTTTTAAGAACTGTTTTTACAAAAGAGCCAATGTTAAAAATAAAAAAGGTTTAGTGGTATCTTCCTTTATTCTGGCATAAACTGAACAGATAAGAAAGAGTTTAAAAGTTTTGTAGTTTGCCTTGTCTCCCATTTTTAATCATTCCAAGGGAAAAAAGTTGAAAAAACAAAAGTATGAATCTGAAAGTCATGAATCTAGAATTCATATATGTATGCTTGTGTGTATAATATGTTTAAGTATTTTAAATTTCTTCCTCATAGAAACAGTAAGTATGTGCTTAATTACATTTCTCCTCCTCCTTTAAACGGTAGTGACATACTTGGGTTCTGTTTGGTTTTTTTTTCCAGGCAGATGCAATATGCCATGTATTATTTCAGCTGAAATCTAACAAATACGAGTAAAGCTGCTGACTTCTTTAATTGGATACTATAACACAGTTTTTATAGGAGTTGTTTGTTGGATCAGCGTGTGAACTGAAAGACCAACAGTTTATGCCACGGAACTAGTTCCATATTGCATGAATATAGCACAGTGTTCCTTGCATGAATTAATGCTGAAGTTTTTTATGGTCTTGGTTTATAAACTTGTAAAAGATGCATTCCAAGAACATGTACAATAAGCTGCACATACTGATTTTCACAATTGCCACCACCTAGCTTTCTAACAGATAAAGGTCTTTGCCAGTATGGCTATACAGGTAAATAAGCCCAAATGTTACATACACATATATACACTTAATAATGCTTTCAGGAACGCCCAAATAGAAGTACACATATTTGTTTCTTAAGATTACATCCTCGTTTCTGTGAAAGCCCAAGTTTTCTGCTGAGGGTGAATCATTCTAAAATGATTAGATTATAGCTTGGAGAATCTGGTTTTATGCCTCTTTAGGAATTGTTATGTCAGTTTTACAAGCTTAGATACCAAACTCTTTGTTGTCTTTGGTGGTAAGTGATGAAGTGTGGTCTCCAATGTATAAGTAGGTCCTGCAATGAGTAAATTTAAGTTGAAATTCCATCAAATTTTTCCTTAAAAACTTAGGAAGTCTGTCAGTCACTTGGGTTAATAACGCCAGTTGGGGGACTGGGTCTTTGGTGGTGAGGCTGCTCCTGGTGTGTGCTGTCGTCTGACTTGGCTCCTGGTGGAACAGGCTTGCTCTTGGTCCTTCCTGACAGGCTCATTGTTGTGTTACGGTTGTGGTATGACTTCTGGTTGGAAGGGGACTTGGACTGAGCTGGAGCACAGGCAGAGCTGGTGCCTGGCAGTCTCCTGTGGGTATGTAAGCATGATATTAATGTGGAAATTTTTGTCCTGGATGAGAATATTCACAGAGATTTGAGATATTTAATTCTTTAAGAAGCACAGATAGAAAGTAGCTGATCAGTAATGATCAGAGATCATAAACAACTAGGGCTGTACAAACTAAAAAATTGTTCTGGATGTCAGTATGGGAATAGATTTCCCTGGTCAATATTAGCGAAATTTGTCATGTTTTCCAAACTGACCTGAACGACTTCTCTAATGAGATATTGCACGTATGTCAGTGTTTGGCTGTTGCTGGCAGACGTCTTTGCTTGTCCCAGCTGTGTAACACTTCTTCAACTCCAGAACACTGGGGTAGATGAACCTTAAAATAAAACAAACGATTCCCCCCAGTACTGAGAAGGCAATAGAAAAGGTAAGAGTGAGCTGAAAAAGGATGCCATACCAAGTAGGAGATGGAATAGGAGCAGGGGAATATTATAAGCCATTTTGTAGCATTCAATGATAGTTAAATGGATAAGTAGGAATGTGTTTTCCTAAAATACTGTGCATAATATTTCTGTGAAGACGACAAACTCTTCTTATGTCATCTGGTAATAGGACTTGAAGTCTGTCAGGAAGAGCTTAGGTAAAGTTATCTGTTAGGTATGGCTGACCCCACACTGGAGACAGACTCTTTATAGAGTTAATCATAGCTAAAGAGGAAACAACAGCACATAAAAATGAATATTGAGTACTTGTCTAATAAGCAGTGGAGATGGACTAAAAGAATAATAAAACGAATCTCTGTGGTTTTAGTATATGAGAGGATTTTCTTCTTCTGAGTGCTGCATATATTTTTTTCTTATACTTTTTCTAAAATCGGTGTGATGAGTTTATGTGGACACATTGTTTGGGAGACTGAGTGGCTCACATGAACGAAGGAAGTGTAGGTGTCTATAATAGTAATGAAAACCAAGCGACCTATTTAAAGAGTGATTAAAAAATGACGTGCTTTTGCAGCGGAATGTATTTCTGTGTGTTTTCAATTGATGTAGGGAAGAAGGTGCCATCCATATTTATGCTTCATTAAATAAGCACAAGGGGACCTGAAAAATAAAAAGGAAAACTGCAACTTTCTTCCTTATCACTATGAAGGAATTTGTCAGTAAGAAATGTGCTATTTAAATTGTGCCAGCTAAAAATGGGGATTTTGGCACATGAATAGAGTCTCTTCTCAGATTCCAGAAGAAAGAAATCTCAATTATTCAAAGTCAACAAATACCAAATGCTTTTCTATGTGGTTCTGGATTCTGACATGAAGAATTAAAATTACTGGTTACTAGTCTGGGTTGATATTTTCAGAAAACGGAATAACTAACTTCTGTTTCTTTTTCTGAAGTTGGGAAGATTTTTTTGTTTTAAAATGCTGGTTGTAGAAGCTCTGCTTTTGTCTACACTACAAACGCTGTTAATAAAGATGTCTGCAGCTGCACCTGAGCATGAGCAACATGCTTTATTACACCATATCACAGATAATCTATCTTTTTTTCTGATTCTGTCACATTTTGCTGTGACTTTATCATCAGTTCTTTAAACATGATGAAACTTCGTAAAGGAGGTCCTTGAGTGGTAAGGTTTTATTGGATAAGAATGCATTATATAGCTGTGGTCTAGCATTTTCTTGATATGTGTAGAGAAACTGCAATGTTGGTCACTATTCATCTTTTCTCGTGATTAAGAAATTACGGGTTGGGGAAGGAGAAAATCAGAAGTATGCATGACTGCTAAAGTGAAATCTCTTCTGTGATATGTTCTAACCTCCGCATCCCTATACCTTTCTTTTACAGAGCTGGGGAACTGCAAGTTAACACAGTTAACAAGTTAACTCCACTGACTGGAGTTCCGTGAAACTGGCTTCGGTGGCAATGGTGAGTGTGCTTGGGGAATAGTAATAGATTCTTAGTATGTATAGAACAGGAAACAACCATCATCAGGTTTTTTTTTTTGTTGTTGTTGTTATTTGTGTATTTTAATTGTTGATGGTAAGACATAGCTTCAGTCATCAAGGAATTATGTGGAAAACACTTTAAACAGCAACTGCTGCTGCAGGCCCTCAAGGGTTCATTCAGACATAGGCTCCATATTACACTCCTGTTGTACTACTAGGTCTCTCCAATTTGCTACAGTATTCTTTGTCTTCAAGTGTCCACTGGGCAGAGTTAGTTTTCTTTCAGTGTCTTGAGTTTCAACTGAGTGAATTTTAAGCTTTCTCCTTTCATATCCAGGTACTCTTTGATTTTGAAAGTCCATCTACTAAATACCTTGACTGGTTTATGGTCCCCCTCTTTAGAGGGGTGCATAACAGCTTGTTCCTAAACTTTTCCTTTCCTTACTATGATTTAGAACTTTTCACTCGTGTCTGTACAGATTATCAAAAGAGAAGCTGATGGAGGAGGTAAACTAGTAAACAGGATTTTCAGCCCTTCTGCCATAGAATATCTTTTGGTATGAAGTATTGTAGTAACTGCATTAAAAAATGATGAATTTTCTCGAGAACTGAAATACATGTGAATGTGTGTGTATTTTGGGATTGACTGTAATGTAGTATGGTTAAAAAATTCCTTTACCAGTATTCTGGTAATGTTAGCATGCAGATCATTTGGAAGTTCATAAAATGCTTATATTTGTAACAGGTTTGGAAAAAACCCCCAACCAAACAACAAACTAAAACACAATCCCAAACCAACGAAGACCGACCCACCCTACCCCAACAAAAAAACCCAACCAGACAAGTCTTGTGTTGCTGTAACATGCTCATAGTGTTTGGATTATTAAATACAAGGACAAGGCAGGAGACTGTATCAGGAAAAATGTCCTCTGTGATTTAGTCAAATAAAACTCCGTTTTTGATTGTTACTATGTAGGTACCATTTCCTGTTAGTTTACTGAATGAAACCATTACTGAGCAATTTTCTACTCTTTTTATGTAAGATAGCTCCAAACATTCTTTTTCTTAAGTGTCTCAGAGTCACTTACCTACAGAGCTATATTAACTGTGTGGGGAAGGTTACTGCAGGCACGTGTGGAAAGTTGTAAGTAAATGATAGAAAGCGCCCCTTAAAAATCCCAGCATGCAGTTTTTACCTTTTCTCATCTCTTTGGGCCTATTGCATTTGCTAAGAGAAGTTCTTCTTGTAGACTGTCACCATCTTTGTCTTGTCCTTCTATTGGCAAAAAATAGAACAAGATTTAACACCATCTGTTTTGGTTTGTTTTGGTTTGGGTTTTTTTCCCCTTTGCTGGTTATATTTGTTCTTAGTGTATATATTCTAAGGCATGTGTATGCTTGTGTATCAGTTATTCCACTTTATGTAAATTCACCTAAGAGTTGTGTTCAGAGCAGGACAGTGAAGCTGGTGAGGGGTCTGGAGCACAAGTCCTTTGAGGAGAGGCTGAGGGAGCTGGGGTTGTTCAGCCTGGAGAAAAAGGCTGAAAGGAGATTGCAGTGAGGTGGCGGTTGGTCTGTTTGCCCAGGCCACAGGTGGTAGGAGAAGAGGAAATGGCCTCAAGTTGAAGCAGAGCAGGTTTGGATTGCTTATCAGGACAAATTTCACTGAAAAGGTTATTAAGCATTGGAACAGGCTGCATTGGAACAGATTGGAACTCAAGTGGTTGAGTCACAATCCCTGGAGGTATTTAAAAGAGGTGTAGATGTAGTGTGCAGGGACATGGTTTAGTGGTAACTTGGCAGTACGAGATTAACGATTGGATTTGATTACCTTAAAGTTTTTTTCCAACCAAAATGATTCTATGAATCTACAATGCATTACCCTGGTGGTCTATTGCATCTTCTGGAATTTGTGTTCTGTACTTATCCTCGACAATTTATTTTGGAATAAGCTAACGTTTTGAATTTATTTGGTAACTTGCCTATTGACTTATTTTTTTTTTAATGAATGCTTTCAATGTATTCTGGGTGTTGTAACAGCGATACAGTAATAGCACCGGTGTGAAGATGTACGTAATGGAAGAGAAGGCTTCAAATACTGCAGTTCTTGCTAATACAGTTATCAGGTGGAGGCTGATGGCTCTGCTCCACATGAGCCGCTTTTCAGCATGTCTGGTCTGCACTTCTCTGATCTTCCTTCTTTTTACTTCTTTACTGTTCCTTCAAAGCACCGAGTCTTTTTCTCCTCTGATGTTCTGTTAAGCCTCTTTGTCACTTTTGTCCCTTTTTACCTATTAGTGTCTGCACTCTGCTCCTCCCTCTGCAGAGAAGTTGGAGGAACTGGAAATGCTTTACTTTTTAGCTAACTAATGGCCCCAAAATGTTCCTGGCTAAATTAGTCTGAGCTAGATAATGGGAGCACATGCTTTATTTGATGACAAATTCTATCTCTTTATAGAAGGCCGTTAAAGGTACAATTATCCACATATCTATCAGTCCTGACTTAGCTGCACAGACAGCCGTTGTTAGCTTTACTGTTTTGCAACAGGTTTACTACATGCTGTGGTGCTTCAACACCTTCATAATGCTAATCTGAAGCTATAAGATATATGTAACAACAATACAGGCTGGAAATAGAATATAGTCGAGATGAGTTTCACTGGCATTTTATGCTAATTGAACTTCCTTGGTATGTTATGCACAGTGGATAAAACATCAATTTCCCAGACACTCACGTCAACCTGATTTCAAAATGTCTTTTGAACAAACTGTTTGTGTTGTTCATATTGTACTAGAAGAAATATATTAGTTTTCTGTAAATATGAGGAAATCCTCCAGGGAGCCACCTTCCCTCGCTGCAGTTTCTTTTGCAGAAATAATGCTCATATGAAAAACAGAAGCTTGAGTTGATATAATGCCTGAATTATAGGTAGCCATAACACTGTTCAGTAAGCATTTAGATCTAAATTTCCCAGAATGCATTATATTTTCAGTCGTAATATCTGTTTATTCCCATTGGAAAATAATCATACTTTCATAAAAAAGAAAGACAATAGGTTGCTATTGCAAATATGTGTTATCAATGTAATGTGTGATTACAAGATATAAAATATCTTAGCAGCAAGTATTAGGAAATTGGGATTTATTAGTAAACTTGCAAAATAATGAGGATACCTTCCATCAGGATGTTCGATTAACTCCTTATGTTTCCCTGCTAACGCTGTTTGAAAGGACAAAATCCTTGTGCTGTCTGCTGTCATGAAAGGGAAGACTTTGTGTTGTGGTAAAGAAGTTTTACTTAAAAAATAAGAAGTGGATTGCGTGTTACCTTTTCCTTCTGTTATTAGCAGGATTAGTTCCAGGGATATGGATTGAGAGCATTTGAAAGAGAACTGAAGACACTTTGGGATTGCTATGAATGTGACCTCTTTCCTCTGCCAATGCCCTGGATCGTACTGTGTACTGAGCTATTCCAGGAAGCTAAAGCAGTGAAAAACACGCATGTGGTCCATCATACTGGGAGAAAAGTCCCCTTGCCAGCTCGTAGTAGGAGGGATGCATATTCAAAAAGGCAGGCTGTAGTCAGCTCCTGTTCATTACAACTTTCTTTAACTTTGCCTTTTATTGTGGTACCCTTTCATGAATATAATTTCACAGAAAACTCCATTCTATCATTTGGAGTGATCTAAGATTGCTGATGTTCTTACTGTTATACTACTGGACTGTGGATACACCAGGGGTATCCAGCTCTTGCCCTGGATGGTTATGGCCTCTTAAAGTCTGTTCCTCATTTCCATGCCAGCTGATGTGTCTGTCTCACAGAACCAATCTGTTTGCTTTCCCTCATGTGATGCAAAATATGTGCATATTTGTTACGTAACCGTATAATCACCCACAAATACACTCCACAGTGTGCCACAATGGGCCCATTTAAGCATCCATTACCTGGAAAACAAGTCCTGGGGTCTGAGGAACTTCAGAAAAGTTGATGGCAAGCACCAAAAGTTTTTGAAAGGCTCTGGGAGTTGTTCTAATTGATCCTTCCCAGGCAGGAGAATGGCAAATCTTAGATGCAGTAGAAAAAGAACCTTGTAATAATCTGCCAGTGTAATACATGCTGTTATCAGTACCATTATCTGGAGATCCTTTCTCAAATTAAAAAGCATTGTTTTTCTTTAATACAAAAATCACTGTTCCTTTTATGTGATGATTTTGCATCTGAGACAATTTCTCAGATCTATTTATAATCTGCAAATCCTGGAATTTCTTTTATACCTTTCTATGGTATTTGTGGCATTCTCCTCTTGATAGATCTCTGGACTGCTTTGTTTCAACACCTAATGAGAGGAGAACCAGATGCTGACAATACATTTCCTTGTACCTGGTGAACTTTGTCTTTTCTCTCTATTTCAACATCGCGATCAAGTTCTGCCTTGAGATATTTCTTTTGGTTGTTGCTTTGATGGCTAGTTAGAAGATAATATATAAAGCTCATGTAAGTCTGTTTTTTTTATTTTTTATTTTTGTAATGCATATTTCATCTCTTTAGTAGGCATCTTTTCTACATGAGATTATAATTTCCATCTTTCCTCACAGTAAAACTGACATATCAAAAGAGGCTATCCTGAAGAAAACTCAAAACTTTATTGTGGAGCACGTAAATGCCATGAGCTACTGGATCCTTCTGTGTTGCATGTTGTGTGTGTGCACACATATTAAGAAAGGATTATGCCACCGAATATTGCCATGGAGTGTGTTAAATATATGGCATACTCTCAGATTGTTTTTTCATGGCTGACCAGCTACAGATTTTTGCTTTTGCATCAATGCCTGATACCTGTTTCACTGCTACAATTAATCTGGATCTCTAGCCGCTTTGGAGGGTCCATTGCCATTGCAGAAATATGATTGCTACGATTGTAGTAGACAAAGCAGATGATGAACATGAAAGGAAGGAGATTAGGTCTAGGCAAGACCTCAGATAAATCCACAGAAATAGAATCCAAGTATTCTGCTTCCCAGTATGGTGTCTGTTTTGATGGACTGTTTGCTTGACTTCAAAATTGTGTTTGAACAGTCGGCTGAAAAATTGTGCAATGTAAGAGTTATGATGAAATGGCCCTCTGCAGAAGCTTCTGATTGTTTTGAAATCAGGCTAAACTTTTGATTAAGTTTGAAGAACCTGACTGTTTATATGTGGGAAATATTTAGGTCTTTGAATATTTTTCTGCTCGGTTGGGAAATTTTGGGATAAACGATGAGGTATACTCTAGGAAATTGATAATGTACTATTTTAAAAATTATTTTATAAACAACAAATAAATTTTAATAATAATCCTAAGCCTGTGCCCTTCCATCTCCAGAATGTGTATGAAATACTGTATTTGTGAATCTTAATTTTGCTTAGTTACCAATTTTAGGACACACTTTCATCTGAAGTCCAAACCACTCAATTAAATCCATAAATCTAGGCTGAAGTTAGCAGGAGTTGCAGATAGAGAGTGTGTCAAATGATCATATTTCTTGTTTGATAGCTGTACAGTAGTAAGACCAGGAAAATAAGCAGATGGTCAGACAAATCAAGGTCTTGACTGACAGCAACATGGGACCCAGTTCAATTTTTGGGGCTTATTATTAAAATATTCAATATCATTTTGAACCCTTGCCCAGAAACCTACGAGATTTTCTGTTTTCTTGTAGCTCAGAAATAAGCAGTTTTTCCAGGTTTGCGGCAGTAAGACAAAGATTTGAAATAACAGCGATAAAAAGAGGTAACAGGCAGGAGAAAGGGACTAGAATAAAATACCAATTTAGAAATACAGAAAAAGTAGGAAAAGCCAGGTTTCTTGTTAAATGCCCTTGAAAGCCATGCTCCCTGCTAGCTATCCGCACTGGCTGTTACTGGATTCCCCCAGTGTGGTTAATCGCTCCATCTGTTAGACAGCTAGCAGTTTTTCCTTTGCTCTTTTCTGACTCTGATCTAGTTGGCCGTAGTTCACAGCAGCCTCTACACTTCTTCAGTGAGTTCAGAATAAGATAAATGACAAATTAAGTCTTTGCTAAAGAAAATGTGACTCCTAGATCGGAACCTTTTCTTCGGAAAAAAGAATGAAACTGAGCCTGCTTTGCTTATTTCTCTTACTAGCTTTGAAAGATCTACATTTAGCCAGAATAACATCTTCCTGGTAATACTTTATTACTGGAAAAGTGGGCGCTGTTTAGTTCCCTATCCTTGAATGGTTCTGTGTTGTATTTCCCTCTGCTCTACAATTTAGCTGCTGTTTAAAGAAAGGTTTCCAAATACAGCGTGTGTCAATTGGGCCTGCTCTGACCTGGTCCTTTGTCCCGCACTAGGCAAGGCAGAATGCTTTCATGGCTTTTCAGATCTGCATGGAGTGTTCCTACCCTTTGGAGCTCTTCTCTGCTTTTCAGCAGTAAGTACAGTTACTGGGAGAACTTGCGGGAGGCAGCGGTGTGGCATGGAGGATGCTTTGGAGCTCTCTGTCTGNGGATCGTACTGTGTACTGAGCTATTCCAGGAAGCTAAAGCAGTGAAAAACACGCATGTGGTCCATCATACTGGGAGAAAAGTCCCCTTGCCAGCTCGTAGTAGGAGGGATGCATATTCAAAAAGGCAGGCTGTAGTCAGCTCCTGTTCATTACAACTTTCTTTAACTTTGCCTTTTATTGTGGTACCCTTTCATGAATATAATTTCACAGAAAACTCCATTCTATCATTTGGAGTGATCTAAGATTGCTGATGTTCTTACTGTTATACTACTGGACTGTGGATACACCAGGGGTATCCAGCTCTTGCCCTGGACGGTTATGGCCTCTTAAAGTCTGTTCCTCATTTCCATGCCAGCTGATGTGTCTGTCTCACAGAACCAATCTGTTTGCTTTCCCTCATGTGATGCAAAATATGTGCATATTTGTTACGTAACCGTATAATCACCCACAAATACACTCCACAGTGTGCCACAATGGGCCCATTTAAGCATCCATTACCTGGAAAACAAGTCCTGGGGTCTGAGGAACTTCAGAAAAGTTGATGGCAAGCACCAAAAGTTTTTGAAAGGCTCTGGGAGTTGTTCTAATTGATCCTTCCCAGGCAGGAGAATGGCAAATCTTAGATGCAGTAGAAAAAGAACCTTGTAATAATCTGCCAGTGTAATACATGCTGTTATCAGTACCATTATCTGGAGATCCTTTCTCAAATTAAAAAGCATTGTTTTTCTTTAATACAAAAATCACTGTTCCTTTTATGTGATGATTTTGCATCTGAGACAATTTCTCAGATCTATTTATAATCTGCAAATCCTGGAATTTCTTTTATACCTTTCTATGGTATTTGTGGCATTCTCCTCTTGATAGATCTCTGGACTGCTTTGTTTCAACACCTAATGAGAGGAGAACCAGATGCTGACAATACATTTCCTTGTACCTGGTGAACTTTGTCTTTTCTCTCTATTTCAACATCGCGATCAAGTTCTGCCTTGAGATATTTCTTTTGGTTGTTGCTTTGATGGCTAGTTAGAAGATAATATATAAAGCTCATGTAAGTCTGTTTTTTTTATTTTTTATTTTTGTAATGCATATTTCATCTCTTTAGTAGGCATCTTTTCTACATGAGATTATAATTTCCATCTTTCCTCACAGTAAAACTGACATATCAAAAGAGGCTATCCTGAAGAAAACTCAAAACTTTATTGTGGAGCACGTAAATGCCATGAGCTACTGGATCCTTCTGTGTTGCATGTTGTGTGTGTGCACACATATTAAGAAAGGATTATGCCACCGAATATTGCCATGGAGTGTGTTAAATATATGGCATACTCTCAGGTTGTTTTTTCATGGCTGACCAGCTACAGATTTTTGCTTTTGCATCAATGCCTGATACCTGTTTCACTGCTACAATTAATCTGGATCTCTAGCCGCTTTGGAGGGTCCATTGCCATTGCAGAAATATGATTGCTACGATTGTAGTAGACAAAGCAGATGATGAACATGAAAGGAAGGAGATTAGGTCTAGGCAAGACCTCAGATAAATCCACAGAAATAGAATCCAAGTATTCTGCTTCCCAGTATGGTGTCTGTTTTGATGGACTGTTTGCTTGACTTCAAAATTGTGTTTGAACAGTCGGCTGAAAAATTGTGCAATGTAAGAGTTATGATGAAATGGCCCTCTGCAGAAGCTTCTGATTGTTTTGAAATCAGGCTAAACTTTTGATTAAGTTTGAAGAACCTGACTGTTTATATGTGGGAAATATTTAGGTCTTTGAATATTTTTCTGCTCGGTTGGGAAATTTTGGGATAAACGATGAGGTATACTCTAGGAAATTGATAATGTACTATTTTAAAAATTATTTTATAAACAACAAATAAATTTTAATAATAATCCTAAGCCTGTGCCCTTCCATCTCCAGAATGTGTATGAAATACTGTATTTGTGAATCTTAATTTTGCTTAGTTACCAATTTTAGGACACACTTTCATCTGAAGTCCAAACCACTCAATTAAATCCATAAATCTAGGCTGAAGTTAGCAGGAGTTGCAGATAGAGAGTGTGTCAAATGATCATATTTCTTGTTTGATAGCTGTACAGTAGTAAGACCAGGAAAATAAGCAGATGGTCAGACAAATCAAGGTCTTGACTGACAGCAACATGGGACCCAGTTCAATTTTTGGGGCTTATTATTAAAATATTCAGTATCATTTTGAACCCTTGCCCAGAAACCTACGAGATTTTCTGTTTTCTTGTAGCTCAGAAATAAGCAGTTTTTCCAGGTTTGCGGCAGTAAGACAAAGATTTGAAATAACAGCGATAAAAAGAGGTAACAGGCAGGAGAAAGGGACTAGAATAAAATACCAATTTAGAAATACAGAAAAAGTAGGAAAAGCCAGGTTTCTTGTTAAATGCCCTTGAAAGCCATGCTCCCTGCTAGCTGTTCGCACTGGCTGTTACTGGATTCCCCCAGTGTGGTTAATCGCTCCATCTGTTAGACAGCTAGCAGTTTTTCCCTTGCTCTTTTCTGACTCTGATCTAGTTGGCCGTAGTTCACAGCAGCCTCTACACTTCTTCAGTGAGTTCAGAATAAGATAAATGACAAATTAAGTCTTTGCTAAAGAAAATGTGACTCCTAGATCGGAACCTTTTCTTCGGAAAAAAGAATGAAACTGAGCCTGCTTTGCTTATTTCTCTTACTAGCTTTGAAAGATCTACATTTAGCCAGAATAACATCTTCCTGGTAATACTTTATTACTGGAAAAGTGGGCGCTGTTTAGTTCCCTATCCTTGAATGGTTCTGTGTTGTATTTCCCTCTGCTCTACAATTTAGCTGCTGTTTAAAGAAAGGTTTCCAAATACAGCGTGTGTCAATTGGGCCTGCTCTGACCTGGTCCTTTGTCCCGCACTAGGCAAGGCAGAATGCTTTCATGGCTTTTCAGATCTGCATGGAGTGTTCCTACCCTTTGGAGCTCTTCTCTGCTTTTCAGCAGTAAGTACAGTTACTGGGAGAACTTGCGGGAGGCAGCGGTGTGGCATGGAGGATGCTTTGGAGCTCTCTGTCTGGATGAAAGCGCTTCCTCTTCTGCTGTAGGCAATTCAAAGTGTCTTTGGGCAGCCCTTCTTCTGATCTGTGATATGCCTTGTGATGAATCAGTACTGTGTCCCCAAATATATACTGCCAAGGGAATTAGTAAGTATTTGCATAATGTGAGAGTAAATAATGATTAGACCATGTAGACTTTTTTTAATGTTTCAAACATTTAAATGCTTTTATTTAAGTTTGATGTCTTTTTTGATTCAAAGTTCCAAACATTTACAAATGAAATGAATCACTGGGGATTTGGTTTTTAATTTGTAACCTTACCACAGTTTTGGTTTCTAAATTGTGATGGTAAAAGCCCTTGTTTTCCCAAAATAACACTCTCTCAAACCTGTGGTTGTTAAAGGTTTGAGTTATTAAATGTATATAATTGGTATGTGGTAGCAGAGGAGAATTTATTTGTCTCAATCTATGTAGCTGGTTATCTCTTGGAGTATGCTGAGAACCCATTTCAGGTGGCGAGCAGCCCTGAGAGTTAGGAGGCAGAACGGTCTGGTTATGATAGTCTGTGCTGTTAAGGGTGAGGGAGAAGAGCTGGAGAGCTCTAACGGCTGCTCGATGGGGGCAGAATTGGAGAGAGGCTTGACACGGTAGTGCTCTGCAGCCACGGGTGACGCGTTGTGAGTGGGCACGCAGGGCAGCGCTGAGCAGCGACAGTGGAATTTCATCTGCTTGTTACAGAGCGATGCTTCTCCTCTCATTTCCTTGAGCCTGAGGTATTTTTATGACCAAATTTGAATTGCACTTTTATATCTGTTGGCCTCATGCTGACATCCTTTTCTCTAATCACATTCAAACAAGTGCTTCCTTGAATTATTAATGTCTTTATGTGCATTGGAAGTGATGCTGTCAGGAGGGGAAAAAATAAATATGAAAATACCTTCTCCCATGGGAAACAGAGAAGCCTGAGGTGCTCAGAGACTTTTTTGCGTCAGCCTTCACCAGCAAGGACTCTAACCACACTGCACAAGTCACAGAAGGTGAAGGCAGGAACTGGAAGAATGGAGAGCCACCAACTTCAGGAGAATACCATGTTTGAGACCATCGGAGGAGCCTGCAGGTGTACAGGTCTGGGAAACCTAATGAGACTAATCTGTGGATCCTGAGGGAACTGCTAGATGAAGTTGCTAAGCCACTCTCAATTGTATTTGAGAAGTCATGGGAGTCCAGTGAAGTTCCCATGAACTGGAAAAGGAGAAACGTAAACCCCAATTTTAAAAAGGGGAAAAAGGAAGACCCAGGGAACTGCAGGCCAGTCAGTCTCACCTCTGTGCCCAGCAAGATTACATCCCATGGTTGCTTGTATAGGGTGGTTATTATTATACTTAAGAGTATCACCATCCAGGATCAATTCTTTTCATTCTGCACTTCCAACTATTATGTTTTTTAATCAGGACAGGGGGGAAATAGAAAATTGATTCCTTGCAATGAGTTAAATCATAACCTGCATTAAACCTCCAGTTACATGGGGACAGAAAAGAGCGTAACAGGAAATCGGTTTGTTCAAACAAGGTATACTGCATCTTTTCCTCCCCTCCTTCCACGTCTAGCAGGTGAGGCTGCACTTTTTTCCTAATGGCTTCCTCTGCTTATTCACCAGACCTTCTTTCTCTTTACCTCTGGTGTAACTTTCAGAATTGATCCTACTTCTCTTTTCAGCTGCACATCTGGTGACTGCAGGACTTAATTATAACATTTTTAATGATCAGCTCTGACATTTCTTCTTGCAATGCACAGGAAAACCCAGGACAGAGTCTTTTTGTTATTTCCTTTCTGTCACTCAGTAGCAGTGAAGCAGAACATTGCAGAAGTGAAATATTAAACCAGGGAGCATGTTAAGAAACTACTTTTTTTTTTTTTTTTCTTTATTTTGGGATCAGTGCTAAAGTCTACTTTCAGGATGACTTTTTAATCTTCTGCCACTTGGTCTCAAGAGTTCTTTTTCTGTGGGTGTTAAAAAATGAAAGGAATTCACATCCAGTGTCCAGCAATGTGAGATCACAACGTGAGATTCCTCTTTGGCTTCTTTCTTCCCTACTCTCTAAATATTTCCTTTGTAAAATAAGTTTTAGACGTATTAATCATCTGAAGATTTTAAAATGTTATGTGAATTCTTCCTTAATTTGCTGGAAGGTTCTGTCTGCTCTCATATTGTGTAGAAATATTCCATTGTCTGTTGAACTGCAGCTGAAACAGTATGGGAAATGGGATGCTTATAGGCACTTACTACACAGGCAATAGCATTTTGTAGCTATACGGCTGCTTTTCTGTGGTAATCATTGTGGTTTGGGCTGAACTGGCCACTGAAACAAACCACAGATGCTGTCTGACCTCAGGAGAGGAGGAAGAGAGAAAGAGACAGTTCAGAAATTAATCCAAACTGACGAAAATATTAAGAAAATATTAAGAAAATAGGGCCACCAAGATGCTCCGAGGGCTGGAGCCCCTCTGCTGTGAGGACAGGCTGAGGGAGCTGGGGCTGTTCAGCCTGGAGAAGAGAAGGCTCCGGGGAGACCTTGGAGCAGCCTTCCAGGATCTGAAGGGAGCTCCAGGAGAGCTGGAGAGGGACTCTTGGTCAGGGAGGGGNATGGGGCTTGGAGCAACCTGGGCTGGTGGGAGGTGTCCCTGCCCAGGGCAGGGGGTTGGAACTGGATGATCTTTGAGGTCCCTTCCAACTCTAAACATTCTATGATTCTATGAAGAAAGTAATAAAAAGGAAGTAATGAAATATATAAAACCATATCAAGCTCCCAGGGTGATGATCATGTCACCAACAGGCATGGGGAAAGTCCCAGACTGGACTCAGCATGGACCAGAACTGGATTCTGGAATGCACAGATTGGGATCAAAGGCAGGCAAACAGGCCATTGAAGGAAGCTACTGAACCCTTTGATTCCTCAGCTTTTATATTGAGCGTGATGCGGATGGGATGGAATACCCCGTGGTCAGGTTTGGGTCCCCTGTCCTGTCCGCTCCGCCCCGCAGGTGTGACCTCTCTTTTCTGCTTTTGACCCTCCAATATCATAACCATAACAAATGCACCTGAGGTGACTTTTACAGCAATAAGTTCAAGCAGGAGCCTCTCTGTGTACCATTCCTTGGCATAAATTATGAACAATCAGGTCTTATGACTCTGGCAACGGTGTCTGTTGATTATGCTGTTAATTTCAGAGTTTAGTTAGTTAGAAGGGGCTTAGTTGAAGAGTAAAATTCCTGAATGGAGAACTTGTTCTGTTTTACCTTAAGCCAGGACACGGTATCCACAGTGTCAATTGAGAAGCGATAGCGTAACGTCTTAGACTCTGCTGAATGAGCCCCTGATTATATATGTATTTGGGTGAACTTAAACCTTATTTTGAATACAGGGTATATTACAAATTACGTAACATATCACCAAATTATTTTCACTTAACAAGATCATTAAGTTCACCCATTCTTCAAAAAAGCATAGAGAAGTTGTAGTTCTTGTTTCGTATTGATGTAGAATTATTTTACAGCTGGATTTTTGGTCTGGAAAAACAAATATCTTGTGGATGCTATAGAGTGTCTGAATATCAGCAAAATAGAAAAACTAGGTGTTTATTTCAGTTACCAAAGACTTTATGAATGTCAAGGCCTTTTTAGATATTTCTAGTTGATCACTGAGAAACACTGGTTATTTCTGTAGAGCTTGGCTAGAAGGACGTAATTGATGTTTTGTTAAAGTTTTCATTTCTTCACATAATAATTGAACCTCGTCTTGGAGAAAGCATCATGAAAATGCCTGTCTCCCTTATGCTGCTTTCTTATCCTGTTTCTTTCAGTGCCCTTGTTTCTAAATCTAATTTTCCCATCATTTGGAGTGTCAGTTTCTTGCTCCAGCAATATTGGTATCCAGCGGAGTCTGTGGCATCTTGAATAACTTTGCTTCTGAACTCTCTGTCCCTTCTTTTATTTTTCAGTTCCAGTCATTCTTCTTCATCTGTCTCAGCTCAAGTTAACTGGAGGAAAAAGCCCTTTCATCTTTACAAGTTGGTGATAGGAGATTTCTTTCTTCTAACGTGAGCGTGTTTGTCCTTTCTCAGTTTTGTTGTTTGCCTGACAGTTTGGTGGCTGTTGATGACATTTGTTGCTGCTTCCACTTTGTACTGGTGTCCTGAATCATGAATTGATTTAACTTGATCTTTCTTTGGTTTTGTGTCCTCTCAGTGTTGTTATTGGTTTGACTCTCTGCCTATGTGTATGAAGCCTCCAAATCAAAGTGGCTTATTGAAACACAAATGCAACAATGCTGTTTAAAGCGTGGTTTTGTTCACTTGGGGCAGTGTTTCTCCTTTGGTGTTTTTGTTGCTTGATGATTTTAATATCTTTGCAGTTGATTATGAAGAATGCTGCTGCATGATCATTGTAATTGAGTAGCAGTTAAAAATGCTTCTTATTTGCATTTGTCAGCCTGAGCTTTTGCCAGGACTCAAATCTACAGTTTTGTTGGTGCCCGTCTCTGACGTTCAACGGAAATAAAGGAGTGCCAGTGTTCTTTTCACAACATTTGTGAGCTTCACGTTACATTTAGATGTGTTTACTTATTGTACTTATACTTTATTTTGGCTTTGGACCGGTAACTGATTCACACCACCTTTGTGCAGCGACTTTATTAAAAATATTTTTCTTTCTACAAAATCATCATTTTTTTGATTGCTGAAATGATGGTTTCTCCTTTCATGAGGACAAAGTCCAATAGACTGGTGAGACTTCAATCAGGGCTTAAATGTGTGCAGATGTAATTGCTCTATAGCAATTCAGTAGAGAATATATTAATCACCTTACTTCTCCATCACCCATGACAGTTTATCCATCATCCTAAAATATTTAATAGAAGGTATATTTGCTGAAAAATAGAATGATCTGGATGTATTTTAGGTAGCTGGATACAGCCAGCTTGCTGAAATAGGAATTTCTCATACTTTAGCATAGTAAATATGGCAATAACTGAGAATTAAGCAGCTTTAGTTACTGTCAGTATAAGCAGCTGGTTTGTTTGGAGCAGATCCTTGGTTTTTTTAACATTTATTTTTATAACAAAACTGTACCAAAATACCCATTAACCAGCAGATACAGATTAAATTCATGTGTATTGACCACCCCCATATATAGGCAGCCTTGGTAGCGTGACTAACATTACGTTGATTCATCAGTTTTAAATGCAAAGTACCAATTCTGAATCTACTGCTGGTGGCATAGTTTTTGATGTTGGTACCTGTGGTGTAGCTGCAGAATAGAAATATTAGGTTTTCAGTACTCACATTATTTAATGAGATAATGTGGTTTATTCCAATTATAATAGAGAAATTAATAGCATAAGGCTTTTTTTCTTAGTTCTCTCTGAAGTGCTGCATTACAAGTGCATTAAAAAGGAGATATGGGAAACACTTAGGTTTTGGTAACTTTAAAACGTTTCCTTAAATAAGAGAAATGTTTCAACTAATTTGTCTCAAATGTTTTCTCTCTTTTTTTCTTGCTTATTAGTTGACTGTGAATAGATGATGTAATTCTTAATTGGATTTTTTTAAAAGATGCTTGCAAATCTTTTTTTTTTTTTTTAACTGGAGTTCTTGACATCATCCTGGGATAACTGAAGGAAGTTTTAGTTCAGTGAGAATTTGTGTTTCAATGATTTTGTGACCTGATGCACTAGGTGTAATTGGAGAAACTACTTTTCCCCTCTTGTCCCTTACCCTGCCCACTTACATAAGTGAGAAGTTTTACATCAGATATGGGTCTTGCTGTCTGCTTGTATTTAAGTTCCCATTTTAGTTGGGGTTGTTTTTTACTACTGATGCAAAAAACCAGATCAATTATTTGCAATTCATAGTGTGCCAGAGGAGGTGTATGCTGTTATCTCTCCTTCTCGAGTGAATGAAAGCTAAGTAGCACAGCATGAAAACAGGTTGAATTGGATTCACCTTCCTCAGTCAGATTAAAAAATTTAAATGCGTATTCACAGCAGAGTTTGGAGCACTAATGGCTGTAGAAACAGAGTATTTGTCTGCCAGAAATATGGCCAAATTTAAATTAGCTTTCATATTGTAACGATGATTTATTGCAGTTTATTTCCACTAGGAATTCAGAGACTGGATTATTTTTTCCTGTGTCTTTTTCTGTTAGTTTTGCCAAAAAAACAGAAGCATAAAAGGAAGGGATTCTGTTCTGGCTTTCAGAATAGCAGTGAAACTATAGCTAGGAGTGAAACCTGCTCAGAACCTCCTGTTCTGAGAGCCAATGTGAAGTGTGTGTACAGCAAATGTTTATTTTAAAGCCTGAGTGAGATTTAAGAAGAGGCATATAGAGACTGTTTGGAGAATTTCCTGGTCTGGAATCTTTATATTAAATTAAGAGTGAATTTACAACGTGTCTCATTTTAGAGACAGGTCAGTGGTAACCAAGCTAAAAAGAGCACAGATTGGCTGTTAGTTAATGCAAACAGTACTTTCATTAAGTATTCCCATTAGGCATTGATGTGGGTTCGTTACGGTTGCTATCTCTAGCATAATCTTAAGAATTACATACTGGATTTTGAAAGAAAAACAGCACTTCCAAATGCCAACCAGTAGCTGTAGAATTGAAGAGCCTCACATTTTCGCCCAGAAAAGGAGCAGAGTGCTTCTGACCTACTATCTCTTAATAATTTTGCCAAAAGGCAGTTCCTGTCTAATTTTGCTCTAAGGCAGAATCCTGCTGTGGCTACGTGTGATAGAGCTAAGCTCTGTCTAGAGCTCGCTGCTGCCCGTCCTGGGCTCCTGCCTCTTATCCTCAGGCTGGTTCTGATGCTTCTCCGACCTCATGGTGTGCCCGGGCAGAGAACCACACTGATAGAAACCCTGCCCCAACTGATTGCTCTTCTGCTGGTTTAATTCCCTGAACAGCCTCACTGCTGGGTCACAGGAATGGCAAAGCTCGTGCACAGGGAACAACAAAATATACTTTAATAACAATCAGTGAGTTACAGCAGCTGATGCACACTGATTTAGCTGTTCGTATTTGCTAATGGGTGGATGGCCACTTTATCATCTAATCTGGCTTGCTTTTAAACGTGGAATACGAGCTGGACATGCGTTATGGTTGAAAGATAAACTGTCATTATTTTCTTCCACTTGTTACAGCTCTGCAGCAGTTTCTCTGAACTGCTCTGCGTGACTGCTGTGAGTCTGGGGCCGGATGTGTGATACTGCTGTAAAACTGCTTGAAAGCAGGGTAGATAACCGCAGTGATTCTTTGTGATTCCAGTTGAGAGTTCAGAGGAAGCCAGAAGGTGCAGGTTTGTCAGGACGCTCGGAAGATGAGGGTGCAGGTGCTCTCAGTGTGCACGGAGTAACTGGATTGGTTTTGCCAGATACAGCAGCCCCTTTCATGGCTCTGCACGGTGCGTGTTTTTCAGGGTAAATTCAGGGACAGAATAAGGACAGAACCATTGCAAAAAATCTTTGCTTCTGGAGCTAATGATTCAACACCAAGGAGTGGTTTCCTTTGCTGGCCAGCAATCAGGAGATAAGACTTGGGTTTTGTTGCTAGTTTCATTAGTGATTGTTGATGGCAAAGGAGCGTTCACTTGGTGAGTCTGCATTTTGCAAAAGAACACCAGCATGTAGCCACAACGAGACTTTTCTGTCCCATTTTAAAAATGTCTTTCTCTGACACTTCCTTCTGGTCTTTGTACCAGCTCTCCCCACTTTCTTCCCCACTCTGTAAACTATTTCCCCACTCGAAAGCTACTTCCAAGACCATGAGCAGCCCTGGCATAAGTGAAAGCAAAGCAATTAAACTCATTGCAATAGTAAACATCGGTGAAGAGTCCTACGAAGTTTTACAGTCTGCAAGTCTCATCAAATTCTGGCTCTTTCCAAATGCCATTACAACCAAACAGAGCTTGATGAAAGCCCTGAAGGTCAGCACACATTGGCTGTTTTGCACGAAGAGTAGGTAATAAAAAATTGAGTTTTCATCTTCTTCGGATTTTTCTTTCTTCTTTTCCCACTTTTTGTTAATATATTTGTTATCTCAGATGCGGAACACTTTGTTTCTTCTCCAGTGACTCATTGCTCAGCAATACTACAGTGGACTACAAAACACTCAAAAGGCAAAAACATGTAAAATACTAACTGTGGGCTTGATGTGTATACTTGGTGAGTCTTTCAGTGTTGTTTGCTAAAAACCAGACAAAATAACTTAGACTGTAGCATCTCAGTCTGTCTATTTTAGCAAAATATTAAATGGCTTGAGAACAGCAATTACATTTTTTTCCCCTATGAAGTAAATAGTGTTAATTCTTATTGATTTCAGTAGCTGCTGACATGTCCTAGATACTTAGAACACTAGTAACTGGTGTTTTCTCCTACATGTACACTTTAAAAAATAAATAGATTTTCCTATTAGATGCAGTATTTAATATTAAAGTCACATTTCACACAAATGTGGTCTGTCTTTTTCCAGAAGCCTTGTGTTTTTTTTTGTTGGGGGAAGTGGTATGTGCTCATCAGACCTCATTTTTTATCTGTCTGTGCTCACGATCTTCAAAATCATGGTCACAATTGCTATTACTCAGATACGGAATTAAAGAAAATGAAATTGTCTTTCTATGTTATTGCAAAATTCCCTAAGAATATCAAATAGAAGATTCGGAATAAAAAAATATTGTATTACAAATAATAAATCCATATCTATTTTCCTGGCATTTGCTTTCCTGCATGCAGTGGTGTTGCCAAGGTGATGCAAGTCAACAGAGCTACTGATACTGTAGAGTTTGAGGACTAGTACAAGAAAATCTTTAAAGACTAAATACAGTAATTTTCACTAAAGCATCATAATGACACGAGTTTTTGTGATTTTGGTGGGCTTCAAGCTATACTGTTAGTTTGTTTTGTTGTATCATGAAGGCGAGGTGAATAAATACTTAAAAGTATTTGATATGCCTTCAGAAAAAGTGGATCGGGGGAAAAAATTTAGAAATATTTAAGACTGTTTTCCTGTGTGGAAAGACTTGTTTTCTGCTTAGGCATGGAAGTGTCTGGTATGTAATTCTGGCCAGTGTGGTCTTGTATAATTAATTTTTCTGGCTTCAGAAAGTTTAATCTATAATATTGGGTTTTTGCAGGGTGTTTTGTGGTCTATTTGTAGGCTGTGCTGAAATCTTTGTTTGGGAGATGCTGGGAAATATAAATCTGTATTATAATCAATTTGGAGCAGCAGTTTGCTGCTGCCTGCCTTCGCGAGGTACTCTCTGACAATAATACAGATGCACTTCTAAAATAGCGTAGGTGGCTGTTTACAAGTCTGCAAGCAACCTTCACTCCCTGCAACTGTTTTCAGGGAGCAGAGTCAGTGACAGATGCCCTAGAAATAACGAAGCAGAGAGAGAGTGCGTTGCTATGGAAGCTCTTCTACGGCTTGATGTGCACTGTATCATCCAATTTAGAAGAGCTTCGGAGCCAAGCAAATATTTCCCCCTCCCCCCCAACTTGTTTTTGGGGGCAAATCTTGTGAATCAGAGCACAGCCCAAGCAAGTTGAGAACTCCAGGAGCCAAAACTGAAGTAATCTGGTCCTTGGTGTAGCTACTCAGCTACTTGGCAGCCACCCTGCGCGTTCCCAAGGCTGCCAGGGTTAGTTGTGTGTACGGAGTCTGAGTGGGAAATTGCAGTTTTGTGGCTGTTGAGTTTCTAGTTCTGGTACAGACGTAAGAAGAAGCCTTGTACTTCTGAGGGCAACTTTGGCGTGTCGGTTTCCCAGCCTCAAATGAATGTTTTCTTTCTCCCACACGCTGTCTAATCTTTTTAGAATGTAAGTGCTGCTATGCAAAACTTATTTTAGTGTCTTGGTCTGTCTAGTATGATGGGACTCGGTTCTTAAAGCTGCTGGAGCATGAACGGCAATGACTAAGTCAGAGCCGTTGCCCCTCCTTAGCCTCCCCTCCTCTGCCCCAAGGCTGGTGAGAGATGGGAAAGAAGGATTTTTCCTTTTCTGAAAGATGTGCTTTTGCATATTATGCTCTAATTTTTGATGCAGTAAAAACTACCAGATTCCAGTGTACTGGGAGGTGGAGAAGAGAAAGGATTGACTGCTGCATTGGAACAAGGGAGGAAAAACAGCATCATTAAAGTTAAGATTAAGTTAAAGATTTATGTTTGAGGCTTAAGGCTTGTGTAATCTTTACTATTGTGTTCTCTTTCTCTCCATTTTTTTTCCTTTGTGCTGGATCAGAGGCGAATGTGATAAATTCCCATTACAGGGCTTACATTTCAGTGATGCTGAATACCTGCTGTTTTTCACGAGCAGAGAATATTTGGAACTTCCCAGCTGACACTAGCACCAGTTTCCAACCAAACTTTAAAATAGCTGAAGCAGTTCTGTTTAAAGTATTTGGAAGGATATTTACAGTATCTAAATAATTACTCGTGCTATATAAGACATATTGTTGTGATGTATGTTGAGCAGACCTTATAATTAGTTCTCTCGGGAACTGAATGAAAATGTGATTCCATTCTGCACTTTCAAATAAAATGTGGCCTTGCTAATTAATCAATTTTAAGAATACCAGGTACAGTCACATAAAACTCATCATTAATGCTGGGACAAAGGTTGACAACTTTTGCTAAGAATGCAAATGAAGGGGAGAGCAGCAATGATTAATCATTCCCCTACTTGAAAGTGATTTTTATTTAAACCCATCCTCCCTATTATATATAACTGCAAGCTTGTTAATAGTTTAAAACTTCTTATTGCACGCTGTTAAGTACTTTGGCAGATCACAGATGTTACTTTAAATGAGCACTTAATAACACTGAGGTAGTGACGCTTTAATGTGGTTAGCAAAGTACTAATACTTCTAGTATAAAGCAACATCAGGGGAGACTACAGCATCTAAAAAAATGAAAGATGTCTTTTCTTCAGTGCAGAAATCCAGAGGCAGCAGTACAGCTCCCTCTCTATCATTATTCCTGACAAATTCAACTGCAAGGGGAGAGCATCTGCATCTCACTTCTTGAAAACATGTGAAATATCATCTCAATGTCCTCTTGCTTACATTTAAACTCTGTGGATGAATTATCTTGTTTTGCAGCATAAGCAGTGGGGAAGAGAATAATTGTAACTGTAATTCCAGTTCTTCACTGAGCCACAGCAGAGTTAGTACCCTTTAGCAGCAATAACTTTGTACATTGGGTACTGAGGTTGTAACTTGGTAATGAGCATCCACTATAGTTCAAGAATGGTGTTTTGATTTCTAACTGCAGCACTGGTAGCAGAACAAACGTGCTTGTCACTGCCATTTGTATTCCTCACACCTTTACTGGAGCAGCCTAATGTTTCAGGATACCAAATTGATGTCCTGTATCAGCAAAAAGTTTTGCTGTACGCCTAACTAACTAATGAAAAGGAAAGACAAAATCTATTTTAATGGTATGCATCTAAAGCTATAGCAGCAAGAGGAAGAACCAACCCATTTGCAGAGGGTTTCTGCGTGTGTGTATGTTCAATGCATATATTCTCTCCAATATGAATCTGTCTCCTAGATGCACTGTCAGATCAGAAGGAACTGTCAAAAAATTCTAGTAACATCTTACATTGTGCAGCTCAAATCTGTTTATCATCATCTCCAGAGCCTCGATGCATGTGGCTTCATGGCTCTCTGCATTTTATCAGTCACTCTGATGTTCTTAATGCTGTAGAAGCATTTCAAAATTTGTTATCTTTCAGAAGTTCGAGCTAATTAAGAATTAGGTAAGTAGAATCATAGAATGGTTAGAGTTGGAAGGGACCTTGAAGATGATCATCCAGTTCCAACCCCCTGCCCTGGGCAGGGACACCTCCCAACAGCCCAGGTTGCTCCAAGCCCCATCCAGCCTGGCCTTGAACCCCTCCAGGGATGGGGCAGCCACAGTAGATGTAAGTCAGCTAGGATGGATACATAATATATCTGTTTCAAATCAGTAGGTGTCAGGCCCTAGGTGCAACCCTTCTCCTTTCCCAAGGCTTTGGCTGCCTGTGCTCAGAGCCAGCTTTCCTGTGTGCAGCTGTGGCCTGGGCTGAGGCTGCTGTGGGAAGAGCACTGGGAAGCTGTCTTGGAGACCTCCCTGGTTTTGCTTGGGAGCTGCTTGCCTGAGCTTTGTCGCCTGCGCTGGGCCATTTACCTTGCCAATCCTGATCTTGACCCTCTGACTTGACTTCCTGGCTTGAACCCAGACCTGCTGCATCGATGTGGACTGGTGTGGCAGTCGCTGAGTGTGCCTGACCTTGCTGCTGTTTCTGGCCAGCTCTGCTCTCCTTGCTCAGGTTGTGCCCATCAGCAGGAACGTGGCCAGTGCCTGCCTTGTCATGCTCAGCTCCTGCCTGGTCCTGCTGCTCCCTGGCACTGACGCCCTTCTGGAACGCCATGTGGTTGGGGTGACTCAGGAATTTTGTGATGGGAACAATTTTGTGAAATGAACAAATATTTGTTTCTTAGTACTTTTGAGACATTGGAAATGATTTAGGGATGCGCTGTTTTACATTTCCCTGGAACAAGTTTGAGAGTGTTTCTTCTCCCAAAGCTTTTGAAAGGCATTTGGGTGTATGGTCCTCACTGGCAACCTCCATCAGCAGTGCAAGGCTTGCTTCTGCCCCCCCGGGCTCTCTGAGATAAAAATGGTTTGCCTTCGATGAGGCAGAAAAACTGTATTTTGAAAACAAGATGTCAGCCTCGCAGAGAAGCTTGGAGAGGTGGAGGGTGTGAAGAAACTACTGAGGAGTTAGTCATCAGGAATGCGGTACGGTGTGGACCTCTACGTGACACCATCTTTACAATATATACACACGGTCAGCTCAGTCTCCCACTATCTTGTATTTTTAACACGTGTTTCAGACATCCGTTTTAAATGGAACTATTTTTCTTCCTGTTTGAATGGCAGCTTCTCGCGGTACTTCTCAATGGCACCAGTGCAGCGCATTTTAAATAGTATTTCTGTAGGTAGGTGAGTAAGGACTCGAACTCCAGCATCCGCCAGAAATCTCCGGCCGTTGATGGCCCAGTGCTGTGACGATTTGAAAATTCACCTGTAGTCATAATGAGCACCGTTCTTCTGGTTATAGTTTTCTTTGCTGCAAGGGAATATGCTGCAGAAGCAACGGCTCTTTAATACGGGATAGAATCACTGTAGTTGCAAAAGATCAACAGAAAATCTCAAATTAGAATAATTTGTCATTTTATTATCTCCAGTAAAAAGTGTGTTTATTTTTCTTATGCAGAGGTGATTTGGTAGTGCCTGTCAGCTAACTGAAGAAAAAAATTCCGACAGCAAAGGGAGAATTTTGTGCTTTGTGGCAGTGCTTGAAGTGAATAAGAGAATTTTAAGTTTTTTTAATTTTTTATTTTAAACGATGAAGAGCGTGTGTGTGTGCAGACACGCGCTTTTTTATAACTACACAAGGGTACAAGACAAAGAGCTGTTTCTGAGAAGCTGAGCCAAGCCTGGCTGAGCAGACTCACTGGCGTAAGCGTAGGGAGCAGATCCCGCACAAGGGAAGGGCATGGGATAACGGGAAGGACACTGGGTGGGCAGGCAGGAGCTGGTGTGAGACGTTGCGTTTGAACACAGCCCTGAACACACGTCCCCACGGTGGAGGCTGAACGCCCTTGGAGGTGGAAGGGGTTACAGATTCTGACATGTCGTCCCGAAGCAAAAATAATGCATGTTGCTTTTGCCAGCGCCGTGCCTGCCTCAGAGTCTTTTTCCACTTCATAAAGACCATTAATCTCCTCTGAGGTGTGTGGGGTGGCTCCAGTTGTTTACTCAGGAGCACAGGCACTGTCTGACTCTGTAAAATCATTTTCATGCGAGGCAGTGCCCGGGCAGTGATTGCTGTTCAGTTGTCCCTCTAATATTCTTTTGTCTCAAATGTGTGTTTACAGCAAGGAAAGAGGGAAAGGAGAAAAGTTAGAAAGAAAAAGGCCAAAGCTTCATGTAGTTGTACAAGAAAAAAAGCTTTTAGGAAGGAAATCCATTGAAGCAGAAAGGGCTGTGTAGGGGCTTTGCTCAAACGGTTTTTAGGGTTGTGACCTCTATCCCTCTGTTTTCCAGCCCACAGGTCACAAGCCTGAAACTGGCAATCTAGATATTAACTTGTTCTTTAAAAGGAACATCTTTATTAAAACTGAACTCCTACATGTCAGATCTTTTATTTGCTTGTATCTGCTCAATTACTGATTCAAATAGGGGATTTTGGGTTTTTTTTGTGTGTGTGTGTGTTTTACTTCTCTTGGCACACACAAGCGATACAGCTGCAGAAGAGCTAACCAGAGATTTTTACCTGCTTGTGCCAGAATCTCTACCCCTGAGTTTTAGTGCAGAACGGTGTATTAGCTTTCTATTGCACCTCTGAAATGCATGGAAAGTACTAGACCTGCACAGGCGTCCAGGAGGAGCAATATTGAGAAAATCATCATTTTATGCGTTTCTTAAAGAAAGCGAATTTGCAGAAGTGCCCTGTGGAGTCTCTTTGCTGTTGGTGATAGGGGGTATAAGAGCGAAGACAGCTTGGCAGTTTAATCCAGCATGAGATGCAAGGGCTGGCGATACTAAAGAAAAAACAAAATACAGGCAAATTTGAGATCACCACTGTACAGAGAGTTGAATCTAAGGTATTTTGAATCTCATTTCAGATAAAGCGTTGGTGTGAGACTTGTATGGGATCTGATTCAGTATTGCTGTCAAATACCTGAAGACTAGCAAAATTATTGTAAAAACAAGCTGCCTTCTGACTACCTCTTGAAATCCAATGTGCACTAAATTCTATGAAATAGAAAGAATATAAGCTTTAGATAGTTTTTATGTTTTGGAGGATTTTGCATAGTCTAATCTTTGACAGAGGTTCTTCACCCTTATATCAAATGCAGTTTTCCTTATCTATTTGGTGATGAGGTAGCAGGTTTATCCCAGAATAAATATTTTAGTGCTGTTCTATACTTGGCTTCCATCCTCGGAGCTGCGCACTGAGGTTTGCCAGTGGGGTTGCAGTTGGGAGCTTGTCAGCCGGGAGCCGGGCCACTGCTTTAGGCCACCCCAGATTCCCTGGGAAGGTACAATTAGTGTTAACGCCTCCCCATCCTTCCCAGTCTACTTTGGCAATTTCTTCTTGACTTCCTACTTTTCGTTTGTCATGTTTTTGAAAAGCTTCCAGTTAGGGTGAATCTCTTTTTAACTGTAATTAGTACAATTAATAAATAAATGTGTATCATGAGAGGGTTTTTTCAAATAAACATTGTAGAGATCCTAGACTATTTCTGACTTTTGTGTGACCAGAGGGTATTAATCAGGACCTGTTTGTGGCACCCTATTTGGATATCCAGGGAAAAATCGTTCCATGTGCAGTATAAAATTTAAAATCTCCATAACAAGGAAAGGACGCTTGCATGGTTTTATTTGTTTTCTAAATTGAAATGAAGCTACATCAACAAAGTATTTTTCCCTATATTTTTTTAAACATGAAGAATATGCACAGCACTCGTGAAATTAGCAGTGTAAAGTTATGTATCCCAAACTAGCAATCTTTTCTCCTTCCCTTCCATTAAGAGCGGCTGGATTTCTTTTCTGAAGTCCCTAAAGATAAATGAAGCCTTTCATGGCAGGTTTCAGCCCCTGAAAAACTTTTTATGTAGTAATAAATGCACTGGAAAAGAGGTTTACAAGAAAAGTGCTGACACAGCCTTCACCATTGTGGCACAATTAGTTTAGCTGCAGGTTTGTTGTAATCCCAAAGCAATAACAGAAAATTGTCAAGTCAAACAAATTCCATCTCTCCTTTCTATCATGCAGTCCCTGGATTATAACTCTTTGTGTATGATTATTATGTCGTCTTCAATTAAGTTTGCTAATATCAGCATCGCATCCGGCTTTCTAAGTAGTTCAGTACGGATACTCTGAGCAGAGAGTTAGCCCAAGACAAAGCACAGAATAAATACATCTTACAGGAAATACCAGCATCATTCTTGTATTTACTGCTCTCCATGGTATGTAGTTTCTTTCTTTGTTTTCCCTCTCTCTTTTTTTTCTCCCTTTTTTTTTTTTTTTTTTACTTCTTTTGCTGTTGAGAAAACAGTTCTGTGTTTAAGATAAACATTGACTAGACTAAGTCCTTTTATATTCTTGTTACAACAACACGAAGCATGAAGCAGGCAACAGTAACCCTTCTGACCAGCACTACGAATAGATAGAAAAACTGCATTTCAATTTTGGTGTAATTGTTTAAGCTATTAATCACCACCATGACCAAATGCCAAAAGGGGTACTAAAATCTCTTTGCTGGAAAGGTGGGGGGGAGAGATGACTGAAAATCCACTAAATGTGTATTTGATTCTTTCTCATCATTCTCAGATGCTACCATTTCATATATCTTGATGCACCAAGATGCCTATTTCTAAAAGACTTGCAGAGGGAATATTTTCATGACAGAACAACACACTGAGATTGAATTCAACTGAAAGGGATATTTTTTTTTTACTCTGGTTTCGTAGAGGCAGCATAAAAATCTGTGATACGGAAAAGGCAGAAAATAGTGCATTAGTGTAGAAAATGCAATCCTGTTCTGAGAAAAGAAGTGAAAATTGCTTTCTCTCTCTTCAAAATTTCTTGGTTTACCATTCCCATACATGTCAAATCCAGAAAAAGTTTCTTCTTTCCAGGGAGAGAAGAGATAAAGAAAGAACTTGATCCTTTGAGTGCTTAGGTCTTCTAAAGTGTTCAGATGTTACTCAAAAGCTATGAAGTGTAAGCAAGCTGATTTGGCAAGTGTTGAGAAGCTTGTTGCCATTCCTAGCCCTGCCATCCCCAAGTTCTGCTGGCTGTGTGTGACCTGTGGCAGCCACAGCTCTGCAGCCTCCAGTCACTCCCTTTCCATTTAAACCAGGGCTGTTTCTGTCCCTGCGAGACTGAAACTTAACTTCTAGCAACGACTTCAGCAAGGGGACAGCAGCAGTTCTCATGTAAGGTTAGTGCCTTGCCACCTCTCTCCAGAGTATTTGGCATAAGGAAGGAGATTTTTTTCAGTTTTTCCCCCACAGAGTTCTGGACTTTTATGGTGTTGTCACCTGGAGGGAACTGGAACCATATATATGCCTTGCGTGTGTAGGTGGTGTCTTTTGTCTGCTTAATTACTGGCTAAGCATGAAAGAACACAAGCAAAGTGATACTTAGAAGTACGGATTTTCACACAGACAAAGTCAACAGAATCACATTTTTATAAATGTAGTTGATAGAACAAAATTCCCCTGGGGTTTGGAGGCCTTCCTTTTTGCCCAGGGCACCATCTAGCAGTACCCAGTTCGTTGATAGATGCTGGTATCGCTCAGAAAGGGATAGGATGTACCTTGGTTTTGCTCAAGGTGTGATCATGTTTCTCTCACATAAGTACAAGCCTTTCTTTACACAGAGCTCACAGTGCTGAGTTTCTCTTCTCATATCTCTCAAAAATCCAGATTCTATGCTTTAAGAGTTATTCTCTGTCTAAGCTTGGCATTTGGGATGGGTTGCCTTGTCACCTGGCTGTGGTTCCTGATGCTTCCTGGTAGTTGCATTGCATGTGGTTCTTCATGGAACGTGCTCTATTTTTCCCCACTGATGTGTTTTTGCATTGTTGCTCTGCCCCAGTTTTAATTTCAATTTAAGTTGGAGGAGAATTCAGTAAGGATGTAGCCATTGAACAAGTTTATTACCACAGAAGAGCTGAGAGTCCCTTCGGTTCCTTTATTGCACGCTAACGGTCTTAATGTTCTGAGACTGAACTCTGCCTCCTTCCTATGAGAGAGCAGAGAAACGCTTACAGCAATATCAGATGAGGCCGCAGTGCTTACAGCTGTTGTGCAAAAAGCATTTTATATGTTCAACAAATGGGGATGGATGCTTTGCAGAATGTGCCTGTGTGTGGAGAGCGCTAGTCGAAACTTCCCCCGTGAGCTTTTGTTGGGTGTTTGGCAGAAACAAAAGGGAGGATGTGCTTGTTGAGAATGAGCTATGTTCCCACAGAGGCCAGGAGCCAAGCTCAAGCAAGGACTTTCCCTGGCTGCTGCATTTCTCTGTCAGGTTCCTCCACTTGTGTTACTGTGATCTGTGAGCCCATATAAATGGAAAACTGAGTCCTAAACCAGAGGATTACGATGAAAGCTAGAAGCTGAGCTGCTGCAGGGGAATGCACTGGAATGTGTGTTTCACAAACATGAGAACGATAGCGCCCCTCTCCCCCAGCATGTAATTCTATTTTATTTGTATTGGTATAAGAGTATGGTCAATTCTGACTGTATCCTTTCATATCCATGTAAATGACTATTGATGTGAAGTGAGACAGGGAATCAACTCGCTGCATTTTTCTCCCTGAATCAGAGAGTTCCCTCATGATTTGTGCAAAGGTAAGTAAAGGATACCAGTGCCACAGCTCTATAACAAAGCCCCAGTTTTAACAGCCATCATGAATAAGCATAATATGAGTTTTCAGGGCTAATATAAAGAATGCATGACTTTATGCAAATAAATGGTTTGCTGACACCAATATGTGATGACTTTCATTAATTTAAAGGCTGAGGAAAGATGAATTAGCAGCTGTCCCCAAGGGTTTCTTCAGTAGGATACTGGGAGGCAGTTGAAGGTGGTAAATCTAACAACAGCACTTGTTGAAAACAGTATCTGTAACGTTTCTGTTGCAACTGAAGAAGCTTTACTCTACCAACGGGAAAGAAGCAATTGCTTATCAAGTGCGAAACATAGGAGTCGATAACCGGTACGTTCTGCAGAATTGCCTTACTGTATTGGAAGTGCCTTACATTTTCTTGCTGTGTGAACTTTACTGCCTGTACCTTGCCTCTGTCACATGAAGTTGTATGTCAGGAACTGCTTTACCTTCCACAGGGAGCTCCGTCAGACCTGCTTCGGATTCCTTCTACTGTGCTTAGGGTACCTGACCTGAAGTGTCCAGTCAAATAAATCAGGCACTTGAAAAGGCATTCACAAATCCTAAAGTTTTAAGTCCCATGTTACTTAGAATGGCAAAAAAGTTGGCAAATTTTGCACCTCTACCTAATTCAGTTTTTGGTATCGAGAAGAGTAGGTGAGAATCTACAGCCATTAGCTGTGTCGTGGCTGCAGGGAAGGATGTTGGTTGTATCTGCAGAGCAGCTCTGCTGTGCTCCCACTGGCTGTTTTTGAGAGAAACTCAAAAAATCTGTTGTAGGTGCGCAGCAACTCTGCTTTGACACCTAATGGAGATAGGAGAGTCCAAACCAAGGACTTGTTGTTTGACCGGCTTTGAATTGTTGCTCCTCCTCCTCGTCCCTGCACCTGGCAAGGCTCGAAAACACCCAGACCTCGAATCTCCCAGGGCCTGGCTGGCCTGAAAGTCAATGTTTTCATGAATTCGGACACTAAAATCCTTCAAAAGTGCAATTTCCCAGCGTTAGAAGGAAAGTTAGTCCTGGGCCTCTCCACCCAGGACAGTCTTCTGGCTGAAGTTTACTCTTATATGTGGAAAAAAATCATTTGCTATTGTTTTCTTTAAAGATTTGTTTTTCCCAGTTTTCCAAGAGTCTGTAGACAAAATGAGAAGAGCTGCAAGTCTCCATGTGAAAGTTCACATTGAACGGGTGACCTGACAGCCGCTGAGGGCTTGTGCTGGTCTGATATTTGGCTAGAACTTAGTGAAATCAAAGATAAATAATGCAAGTTGAAAACATGTCAGAAGCGGTAGACATTTTGCAAAGCTGTTCTGCGTCTGAAAGCAGAGGCTGTAAGCCTGTCCTGGGCACTCTGTCTGGAGGAAGAGTAATTGGCTCCTTTTGCTCTGAGTCAATCTGGTTCAGAGCACAATGCCCTTTTTTTCCACGGTGGGTCAAATGTCTGCCAGGGATTTGACTCCAAACTTCCTTTTGGACTTTTCCAATTTTGCTTCCCTGTTGTTGCATCCTTGCTTTTGCTAAAATCCACATTTCTGAAGCATGATGATACTAAAAACCTTACTGTACCAGCCTTATGAAGAATGAGGGACTGCTTTTCAGATGGTAACTAATTGACTCTAGTTGCACCCTGACTTCTGGGGTTTTCACTTGCTGGGTGTGCAGCTGAGTCTTTAAAGGACTAAAGTAAATAAAGAAAATATGAGCATCTTATTTGCTGTACTTCTTGCCTATACTGATCGATCTTCTTTCACAAGCATTTAAGTGGCGTTGGTTATGCACAAATAAAGCAAAACACTTGAAGGAAGTTACAATTGATCTGCTCCTATTTCCCTTCTCATATTCCTCAGAGCTTCTATAATATAAAATTTGAGAACAATCCAATAAATCCACACCTGCTATGTGGTTAATCTGACCGATGCTCTGAATGCTTATGCTATTTTCTGGAACTGTGAATGCTTAAGACTGCTTTATTTAACTGTGTGTATATCCACTGACTTGATTCGTTATAGAGGCTCTCCCTAAATTTTTCCTAAGTATTTATGTGGTAGACAAGAATAATCCAGAAGAGAATTTATTTTAGTCTCTGCCCTTAAATTTTGTAAATATGCATTTCCATTACAATGTTACGGCATCTTTGGGACTGTGAATAATATTTGCAGTATGGGCTGATGGTTTGGTTGGTTGCTTTTCCTAACTAGGTTCTGCATTTGTATTGCACATGAGAAATCCTGTTGCCTGCTGAGCTTTTCGACAGTGTCTTTGCTTATGCGGGACCCTGAAGGAAATTACCGAACCCTGACATTGCCCTTGAACAAAAGCGACGTGCATTTTTGAGGATAATACCAAAACTTTGTAAAGAATGTGCTCAAACATCTATATTAGGGAAGTGCTATAAATTCCTCTTGGACTGTTGGCAACAACAACTTGTTGTTGAAGAAAGATTGTTTGGGAAATGAGGAGACAGGAGAGACAGAATTAGCATCTGTCCTAGCTGCACCCTTCCACAAAATAGCTGCTGCTTAATTTCCTTTCTTTCTTGTTTCTTCTCTTCCCATTGCTGATTGCTGCGAGTGACGATCAAGGATTCAATTCCAAAATATTAGTGCAATAGTTTAAACAAAATAAAAGCAACTCACCAGAGTGCATCAAGGAAACCACTGTGTTGAGCGTATCTGAACTGATATGAAAGTGCACTTTAGATCCTTTAAAAAAATCTAGAAGTGACAGTTTGACAGAGTGTTTGATTGATGCTTAAGGAAAGGTCTTGTATGACCTTATGTGTGTATAGATACGTTCACTGGAGGCTTGCTGCGGGCCTGGGGTATTGCAGAAAGACTAAGAATTTAAGAGTAGCTGTTGTTCAAAATTTGTAAGAATACAACGTGAACAAAGTCAGCCATGTGGGAATACTCATTTCATACAAATATGTCTTTTTCCAAAGTATTTATTCAGTGTTCCAGCTCATCTGTTAGTGAGGGTGCACAAGGATAGTAATCTGATTTATGCCGTGGTAAATGGAAGAGCTGGGGGAACTGGAGATTTCCTGTTCTAAGTACTTGTTTCACTTTATACAAAAAGTAGCAATATTAAAGGACGAGTAACTTATTTGAGCCTAACTGCCACTGGATAGCATCAACTCTAGGATAAATATCCCTAACAGAAGTTTGTTCAGGGAAGAAATCTTTCAGGAAGGTCTTTAAAGATTTTATCACATAATACTGTTTACTGCATTATTTTATAGAATTTTGCTTGGGAGCTTTCATAGCCTTCTTTTATTTAAAGTTCCTTGTCACGTTGCTAAAGAATTTGAAGCTAATATGGTGCAAGGAGCCATGTAATCTTGCACTATTTTGCTGGAAGCTTTGAAAGAACGAAGGGGGCTGCTGTAGTCCTGTTCACAAGAGCAGGAATAGCTGAACTGGGCCAGAAGCCACTCTCTTGGTGGCACTTCTCTTTCAGTTGTCAACAAACCCTGTCTTAGCGCAGTGCAAGTGTGTGAGAAAGTCCTGCTCCTCGCAAGTATATGGGGAAATTCCACCTCAACCCAAAAGGTTAAGAGAAAGCCTATAGAATGCGTAAGTTCTGCAGTGATGCAGCTGTTATGGCCAATGGTTGGATCCAACTCCCAGTAGCTCCCTGTCTTTTATTTACACTGTTTTCAAAAAGAAGAAAATTGAAAATTGCTTTTTTTCCCCTGGTTTTGCTTCTGGAATACAATTGCGTTATGTTGTGTGGCTGCGCTTCATTAAACAGCTCTTCTGTTTCCCCCGCGATAGTTTTAGGTCTGTGCTGTGTGCCCTGAGCCCTGGTTAGCAGCAGCCTTTACAGAGCCACTTACCAGAGGTTGGTGACTGGTACCTCTGGTTTACAGGTCGAGGAGCTGAGGTGCAGAGCGTTAGTTGCCCAATTGTGGTGCTACTGGGTGGGTTTTTTCTTTAAAATTTTTCCTTCCCTCCTCCTGGCGTATGGAAGATGCTGAATTTAATAACTGACAAAAAGCGTCTCTGGAAAGAACTGGAAAAGCTCATCTCTCATTTCAAATTATATATGCCAAATATGAAGTTCGTGGCAAGAGAGTGGCCATTGATGTCGAGGAAGATTTGTTGGATGCATGCAAATATCGTTGCTGTTTTCTGCTACTTTGCAGATCTATCATTCCTAAACTCTTTTGTAGTGTCTGCCGGGAGTTTCATGGAAAATTATGCAGAGATTCCTTTTGCTGTAGCCATATTTTAAAGAACCACCTGTGCCTATTACTCTGAATTCAAGTACCCTCTTACAAAAAATACAGATGATGATGTTTTTATATTTAGAGAGCTAGTGATTTAAATAAAGGCCAAAGTTAGGAGCGTTGTGAGATTAATTAGAAAGTAAAAGCAGTGGCTCTGCTCTGCCTGTTTCTTCTCCTTTTGTCACATATGAAGTAGGTGGCAAATTTAGGAGTTGTTTTTCGTTCTTGAAGAAAACTTGCATCTTATAATTACCCTGCCCATATTTCTGAGTGCTGTTAGCAAAAACTGTGTCCCATCAACTGAAATTACAGGTTGATGAAAAAATAAATAAATCTGCCATTTCAAATCACGTATTTTAAAATAGCTGAATGTGTTTTATTTGTAGAATTTAAGATCTAATATTTTAAGAGTTTATTCACATTTTACTTGATTTTTGGCTTCCTTGGCCCAGAAACAGAGCACTGATGTGCTGAAGATAATATTCTAAAATTGCACAATTGCCACTTATTTAAAAACAATTCTACACCTACTGTGTGTATCTTTTGTACTTTTCCCAAATGGCAACAGAATTTATGACTGTAAGAAGAAAAATCGTTTTTTCTCCAGCAATGTGGGTGAAGGTCACCTGCATTTTGAGTAACCACACAAATGACAAAATAACTCAGACTGAAAGGAACTTCAGATTTGAAAATTATTTTGGGGTTTAGATAAGAAAAAGCTGTCTCAAAACCAACTCAAGGGGCTGCTGCTGTTTTCGGTTATTTCCTACTTAGTCCTTGCTTCTAGTCTAAGGGTTTTAACCTATAGCTATTTAAATCAAAGCTCGCACTTTAATTGCACAAAGGAATGCAAAGAAACAGGTGGGAAGGCAGGTGTTTTCCTGCTATAAATTTTTCTGGTGATTGGTGATTCATTTGTACTTCTCTCCATGTCAGTAATGGATGCTATATATAATGCCAGGTTGAGAGAGGGCCACCTGCCGCTCTGAGCTGGCGTGCCTTGTGTAACGTATCGTACCAAAACATCCGTCTCTTCCAGCAGTGGAACTGAAATTTTGCTGCGAGGTTTATTATTTACGACCAACCCACTCAGCATTTAAGATATATGTAAGTTTATAAATGAATCCATTTTAAGTGGCACTTATAAAAGCCAATGACCTAAACTCGGGTTGGAATGTGACCCTATGCCGTGTAGTTTACCTAAGAATTTCACTAGATTTAATAGTAAAAATGTAAGACAATATGATCAGACAGATGGTACATTTAATGCTTATAATTAATTGATATGGTACTTAGAAGTGTATTTCCTACATTGAAAAAGTACTTGAAGCTACAGTTTGAACTGGGGATCCTACTGAAGGTGTTTTGCAAAGAGCCACGGCTAAGGAGCCGCTTTTTTGCCAGGACTGACGGAAGGACTTGTGCTTGGCCAGACCTTTCCCAGCTGAACTGAAGAGCTGTGAGGGGTAACAGCCTGCAGTGGGAAGCAGGTGCTGCTCAGCAGATCAGCCACAGACTGAGGGAAGCGAGGGAAGATACGCTTAGAAACCAAAACCAACCTCTGATAGACCACGTGAACACTATTATGCATTTCTTCTTCCAGCAAGAGAGCTGGCAGGCTGGGTGAGCTCTGGGAAAAGGTGTCCCACAGGCCACAGGGGGTGACAGGCTGTGCGGACGCGTGGCTGGACTTGGACTGGGGTGATAAAGTTCTCCATCCTTCCTGATAAATCTATGCTTGATTGATGAATAGATTCAGTAATCAATGGATTCATTCTGGGCGCCACTGGGGAACTAACTTCCCTGTATGGGCTGCTCTTCATATGCTGTGGTGATCATATGAGGAGCGAAGGGGCAGATTACAAACTTACTCCTCAAAGTTTACTCTCGTGATTGGTTTCATCCACTGCTCTTCTGTATTGAAAGCGTTTGCTCCTTTGGGTTGTTACCTACTGGCACAATGAGTTTTCCCTTGCCTGGTGTACCAATAAATGCAGTCTGCAAACAGGTTACTTTTAAGAGTGCAATTCACTTAATGCAGATTTTTTTTTTTTAAATATCCTGCTCTAATGTAATAATTTTGGTTTCACTTTGCTGCTTCTCTTCTTACGTTAGGCTCTAACAGGGGGCTGCAATGGCTTAGGTACTGTGAATCAGACATCTTTTTAGGTCCTTTCTAGGTCTCTGCATTTGGCCTCGGGTCTAGGATTAGGTGCTGAAGTGCCTTTACCGAGTGCCTTCCCCTGCTTTCTGTGGGGAAGGGGAGCAAAGGAGTCATGGAAATTCCTCTCTGCCCCCCAGTGGCACTGACCAGGATGATCTTCTCCTGCAGAATTGCTCTTTGCTAGTTTGTTTTTTTGCTTGTTTGTGGATTTGTTTTCTTTCGAAGGCTGGGAAAGGAATTGCTCCTGTTCCCAGGACAATGTACGAGGCAGCATTCAGAGGTCATTGCTGGCCTTATTGCAGGTCTGAAAAGTAATCCTTAGAAATCTGTTTACTAAGGCTTCAGAAAGTTCTTAGATCTTAACTATGTACTGCATATTTTTATGAGAAAAGGTATTCTTCCAGTATCATTAGTCTTATCCTTTCAATTAATAGATTTTTTTTTTCCTGTTTAATCTCTCTTGAGTTTTTCCTCTAAAGTGGAAGTGTTATCTTGTTGTCATACACAGGTGTGAGAGACCTGGTTCTAGACTCAGCTTGTCCCAGGTAATTTGTTGCTGTTCTTATGTGATATATTTAGGGATCCGGGTCTTACGCTGTGTGTTACAAAGACCGTACGTGACAAAAAGCCCTTTGTTTTCTTGACTTGCAAAGACCATTCAAAAGGAAGGAGGGACTGAAGAGCAAACAGATGAAACAAAGCATATTGTTATTGGTTTTTACATGTTAGGAATGGCTGGGGTATTTCTCCAACTCTTTTATTTTCTGTCCTTCTGACATTAAACTGATGTATGTAAGTCTGGTGGCTTGCTTTCCATGTGGTGATTAGCTGCACTTCCATGGTTTAGTCTGTGTCATCGGAGGTGGTTCCAATTCCTGTCCTGTGCCAACAGTGGATGAGGCCCCAGGTAATTCAATTAACTACTGGGTTGCTCTGCCTTTTTAAAGGCCCTTAGGGTAGGAGGTGATTTGAGATTGCAGTTTGGCCTGAGTAAGGTTTAAATTCACTATAGATGAAGTCCCCTTTTCAGCTCAACTGCTTATTGATTTATTGTTCCTAAAGGAAAGCAGGATTGCACATAAATCATGTTGCTCTGGGACCACTTTGCTACTGGACAAGATTCGAGAATGGATGAGTAAGTTTTTCTTAAATGTTTGAAGGCATTACTGGAAATCATTAAACAAAACCAAATCATGCAATAAAACATCTCTGGGTTATAACTTGCAATCAGTTTCCTCTTTTGTTGCTTTATTGAATCTCTGTCGTGGCTTTGTTATCTCTCACCGTTTTATTTTCTCAGTCTGCTGGCAGACTGGTTACTTGCTCTCACTGCTTAATTCCCCATATCCTCCCCCTTCCTCAGTCATGCCCAGGCTGCTGGCTACTGCACGGATCTGCTCGTGCATCTCTGTTTCTCTCCAGCTGGGTCACAGGCTTTACATATTGCACAGGTTTGCTTGCAAACCAGAGAGATAAAGTGACACCAGCCTGGGTTTTTTTTTCAGCTGAAGAGCATCTTTGTGATGAGCAGCAAAAGGAGCGTTAAACTGACTTATGACTCATGAAAACATGCCTTCTCGTCAGAGAGATGATACTACCTCTTTATCTCCAAAGGTGTACCGAGGCCTAAATCACTGATATTTGCAAAGTGCTTTTTTATTCTCCTTTGAAAGAATTACACTGTTCTGCTTGGTGAGAGCAAAGTTTGAGAAGTTACTTAGAATTCTGACAGTTGCCCTCCTACTGAGGACTCAGCCAAGCCTAATGCAGAGCACTACTGCTTTTAAATTGTTAAAACACTTTTCATTGTTACACTTAGTGAATCACAATTTTGCTTTATGCTTCTTTCTGCAGGAGCACTGGCATAATTTGAAGCAACAGCTACTTTAATGGGATGTAATGAGCAATTAATGAGCAAAATAATATCTGTGGTGTTCATGGTAACAGCATGTCATTGCTCCTTTGTTCCTGTTCTCATCATTTTCTTCAGCATCTGACCTATAATCAGTTTTCTTTTCATGCTTATCTACAGTGCTATTACTTTAGGCAAGGCCTCATCGTCTGTTTCAGCACAGAGAAAATTGATAGTGTGAAGAATTACATGAAAAGAGAATAATGTGCTTTTCTTGACATAACCAGCTTCCTGTGCTCTCCACCAGTGTTGATAAAAATGACAACCTTAACTGGCTTGCAGTCTCCTTTTCCTCACCACAGTCGTTGTTTCCAAATTGAATCTTTCAAGTTGCAACCTGTCCTGAATTCTGCAGTAGCATTTCCAGATGTGTGGCCTTGAACCTGTTCTGAGTCCTGTTGACTTTCTGAGTGTTCCATAGAGCCCTGTTGCTGTGCAGTAAGGGTCAGAGTAGTCTTTTCCATCACCAGAAAACTGAAGAGGAGAAACAGAAGCTGGGAATAAATGTTTCAGCTGTAACATTATTTCAATAATTCAAGATTCTTAGAGCTATTTATTCTCATTCCCCAAATAGTGTTTGTCTTGAGAACTCAAGGGAATCAGCTGACTTTACTTTAGCCTCAAGGTGTATTAAGGATGGTGTTCAGGAGCAGTAACTGCACTGGAAATCATGAAGTAGTGAAGCACAACTTATTCTAGAATACTTTTTTTAAAGAAAAATATTTTACATTTCTATAACATTAGGAGGTTTTTGGATTTTTTTTTTTTTTTTAATTTTTATTTAACAGGGAGAAAACTATATGCAGCCATGAACTTTAATACTCCTGAGAATTCCAGTTTACTTTACTGAAAGATGTAAAATTTAGTTCATTATGATTACATACTCTCTATTTCTGTACCCCTGGACAAAAATGTGCTGTCTTCTTCACGGTCTTCCTGGGGAGGAAGCAGTGCAGTGAAATGTGGATGCAGCTCTTCCATAGAGATGGCCGATACTCCAGTGCTCCCACGCTAGTGCTGCGTAGGCCACCAGGACAGTATTATACTACTAGAGCTGTAATTCACCTATAACACCTAGGAAAAAAAAAAGCCTTTAAAATAAACTCAGGTGGATGAACTCTTCTTTATCGAGATGTAGCACAGATGTGATGAAAAGCAGGGCCAAAGCTCTTACAGCGTAACACGGATGCTCCTTTTCAAGGGCATCTTCATGAGATTGCCCATGTGAGGGCTAAACAGGTGTATAAAGTTTGGGGCAGATGAATGGAGAGGTGAAGGTTGAGTCAGAAACCTGGAGCCAGCTGCATCGAAAAGATCAGGCTGCGCTTTTTGAAGGCTTGAGGAACGTGCAGGCTGCACCTTGAAAGGCAAGGGTAGGCAGGTGGGAGAAAACTCTTCATCCTTTACCCAGAGGAAAGTTTGCTGCCGTTCGGGTAGGTTTGTATTTTTACTGGTCTTGTTGAAACTGTGTGGCTTTGCTTATTGTGCTTCATTCGTGTGTGTCAGAAGAGCTGGTAAGTTCTGAGCCTGAGAAACAAGCGTTCTTTGGGAAAGCAGTTGGCCACGTTTGCTCTTTGGGCATGGTGGGAGAAAGCTGAAAAGCTCGGTGAGGAGGCAGCGGCAGGCCGTGCGAATTTACCCAAACCGATTTGAAAGGGAGAGATCTGGCTTCTATGAAGTGTCGCTGCGCCAGAACACGCAGGCAGCTGGGACTAGGGATAGATCTGAATCTTGCTGTCCTGGTACATGCTCTGAAGCATTTGCCCACATCTCTTATTAGCACACCAAAGTTTAGTTTCAAGCTTTCTGTGCTTAACATACGCCTTTGTCAGCCCTTCCCTGATAATTACAGAAAACAGTGCTGGTTTGCTTTGCTTGTTTTTGCTGTGACGGAAGGTGAAGCAGTGCAAGAAGCCAGCGTGGAGACAGGGTTTCTGTTTCCCAATCCAGAGCAGACTGCCTTCTTCCCCTGCGTTAAGAGATCACAGGAAAAGATGGGCGGCAGTTCAAGCTGTTCTCCCTCCTCTACTTTGCCTGCTCCCATTCTTTATTTTGGAGTACCCTGAAAAACTCTGGGGTTCTTCCATGCAGAAGCCGGCATGTCTTACCTTGAACCGATCTGTTCTCAGTAAAATCCTCTTTCTGTCCTGATAAAATTTTCCCACTGTGTTGATCTATGGAACTGAATTGCTGATTTGATAAACTGTGATGAAAAAGTAATTTGTCTCTCTGAAATAAAGGTTAACTGTCTGCCAGGTTTCACTGTTCCAAACAACTGTTCTTTGCCCAGAGAAAAATGAGTTAGAGGAAAATTGAAGGCTGGTGAAAACATCTTTTCCTCACGTTAATCGTAAGGCTTTACTGGGTCTGCTAAACGTGAGTTGCTTCTTCCTCAGGTGAGGTGAAATCTGCGTGTGGAGATTCAGATCAAGGGGGATCTCCTCTCAGTGACTATGCCGTAGAGAAGGGCGCAGAGCCGACTTTTCCTCTTGGAGGCTATGCAGATTGAGAGTGCATCTCTATATTCCTGTGTGCTGCAATGCACAGAGGAACCAGAAGGCACACGGTGCAACCTCCCCTGGCTCAAAATCAGCTTGTCGGCCTCCCCGATGCCGTGGGGGTCGTGCTGGCAGCCAAGCTCAGCTCCCTGAAGCGGTGAAGTAGCAGCGGTAGGTCCCTGGGCTCCCGGTGCTCGCTCAGGTAACCAAACGGTCCTGGCGAGGCAGTCTGCTGCCTTACCTGCAGGTATTGTAGCAGGCTGCAAACCTATTTCTTGGAAGTGGTAGCACTTAGGAATCACTCAGAACTTGATGCATTGTCTGTTTTCATACAGAGCAAATATTCTCACAGTTCAGGCAGGGGAGTAGTTTTTAGAGATTGTTTATTCTTCTGATGATAACCACAGAAAAAGAACTATTTGTAATAAAGACTCCCTTGCAAAGGGAATAAGTGGGGATGTGCTGATGGGAAAGAAGTTATACTGTTCTGGAAGTTTGCATATAGAATGTTAAATTTGATTCCAACTGCAATACATAGATTTTTTAAACTTCAATAGTGGGTTGAACAATCTGCAGTAGTTGTCATTTTACAGTAATAGCCTACATGTCGTAGGCATTAGTGTGTGTATCGTTTACAGGCAGATTACTTCTAAAATAATTTGAACATTTTTGATTTTAAGTGGGAATAAGTGCTGACATTTATAAACCTATTTCCGCACAGATCTTAAGCACAGAAGGTAAAGGTCATACTGGTCAACTTAGACAACTTTTGGTTCATTAAAACCTTGAAGGTGGAATAACAGCCGGTAGTATTTGCCAAGTGATTGATTGGTTTCTCAATGATAAGCATGAAAGAAAATCTTTATGCCACAAGCAGTTTTTATCAAGTAGCTTAGAGAGGCTGCATTTGATAGATAGAGCCTTCAGGGAAGAACCTAGGAGGAATCAATTGTTATCCTGACGATAACTTAGCATGAGCTCATCATTAAGCAACTCTACTCGTCATTACCTCTCAGCAGTCCATCTGCCTTTGTTCTACATTCTGCCTACTTTTCACTCTAATCACCTGCAAAAATTTGAACTAGGTGTTTAACATCCACTTGTCCCAATAGCTAATAGCTTCAGGTGTTTGTTCCAGAAGCATGGGAGGACTTGTATTTGTCAGCAAGGAGCAAACAGAATTTACACTGGGAAGGGGAAAGAGTTGCTCACAATCAGACAGAAACTTCTTGCCTTCTGCCGTGCTGGCTCTCAGGTTAACGTCAAGACTTTTACAGCTGATTGAAGGTGGGCAAGGCTCGGTTTTGTCTCGTCAAACCATTACAAGGACATCAAACACTTGCTGCATTTTCCTGTCATCCGTCTCTTTGTAGACAACCGCAGGAATTGTTTTTGCTTTGCTGACCCTTTGGGCTCAGATTATTGTCCAGAAACACAAAACACCTTGGGATTCAGCACAAGGAGCGACACCTGGTCAACTAGACTGGCAAAATGAAAGGAAATAAGGAATAAAAAATGATTGCTGGTAAAGACCATACAAATCCCTGATTGCCTTAACTGTCCATAAGACAAGGTCCATGTAGATCCATCTGAACTTCAACAGCTTGTGATCTGGTCTTTTCGTTTTCTTTTTCCTCTTTTCCAGACCATTCATTTGGCTTAGGACTCTCGGCTGCCTTGGCCTTTTTGGTTTGCCAAATAAATACCAAGGAAAACTTAGCATTTGCCAGTAACAACTGTGAAATCAGGGTCCTCCGATAATATAAATCCTCACTTTATTTTGAGCTTGGCTTTGAAACTTTACCTAATCTCCACATTTTGCAGTGTTATTGATGTATTGGCAACTACCGATTTTTAGAAGGAAATATTCCTATTTGCAACAACATGCCAAACATCTCTGGAAAATTTAAAAGACTTTTTTGTATTCATTAGTGGCTCTAATGCAGCTATTATGATTGATGAATTTTATTTACTTGAAATTGCTGACAGGAATTGGAGGGGAGGGGGAAGAACTTTTCATACAAAATGTTCTATGCCAATTCAGAAAGTGGGGGCACAAACGTGAGCCGGAGCCTGTAGCAGTGGCAGGACAGGTGCCCCTGCAGCACACCTTCACTGGGGGGTGAAAGCATTTGCAGTCCCAAATCTTGTGAATTTGGCTTTGAAATTGTAGCGTGGCAGCTCAGGGTCCCCTTCACAGTAACTCCACCGTGCCCACCACAGTTCTTTGGAAGAGAAGTACAATCCCTCAGTACGACCTGATGCCAGACTTTGCTGGTGGAGGTGATATAGGGAAGATCGTTTAATAATTTTTTTTGTATCTTCTTTATGTCTTCTTGTCAGGTGGGAGGGAGAGCTCTGAGTAAATTTGTGGTATCTTCTTGTCATTTTTAGAAGTAGAACCCTGAAAATATTGTGTCACAGCTGAACTCTTGCAAATTTTTGTTTAAATGGCCAGAGCTATAGAAGGTGTCATAGAACCATAGAATGGTCAGAGTTGGAAGGGACCCTAAAGGTCATCCAGTTCCACCCCCCTGCCCTGGGCAGGGACACCTCCCACCACACCAGGTTGCTCCAAGCCCCATCCAGCCTGGCCTTGAAACCCTCCAGGGATGGGGCAGCCACAGCTCCTCTGGGAAACCTCTTCCAGTGCCTCACCACCCTCACAGCAAACAAGTTCTTCCTAAGATCCAATCTAAATCTCCCTTCTTCCAATTTAAAACCATTACCCCTTGTCCTATCACTCCCGCCCCTGACAAAGAGTCCCTCTCCAGCTCTCCTCTATTTCATAGAGAATATTCGACTCGTGCCTCATTCTTCATAGGCAATGCCTGGAGAGGCAGCATTTGGGAGGCGATGTATTGAGGAGGGGAGTATGAAGGAAAGCTTGCAAGCTGCTTTTTCCTGGTAAGCCATTTGACTGAGGTCTGTGAGAGATGATTAATATTTACCCACTGTTAGCAATAAGCAGCATACACAGTGGAACATCAGCTAGGATCAGCAGATGCTGCTGTTAGGCTTTGGTGTAAATCAAAAGTAGCTCAGCTGAAGACAGTTTCAATCATGCAATGAAAAGGAGATGTTATCTTCCTGAGCACATTATGTCTGTGAAGTCTGTAAAAGATCCAGGCCCTACTGACAGTTCACCAAAAAAGCTACTCTTGTCCCATTTACTTGCCAAAGATTCTTCTTTCACTCCCCAAATTCGGACAGGTTATCAATGTACTCATACACAGAGTTCATTATCGTCCCTTTTCTGTTGGTTTGTATTAAATGAAGCAGTAGATCCACAGCAATAGTCAAACCCTCCCTCCTTCTAGTCTCTGTGTTACGCTTTTAGCAGGAATGGAAAGAAAAAAACAAACCCACCCAAATATCCTACTGATGTTTAGCTAAGGAATCCATTTAAGAGGAGTTCAATTTCTATTGACTGTCTTGGTGTGCATTGTCTGTATTGTTAATAAAAAGACCCTATATCTGGAAGTTTAAAATTTATATTCAGAAATGACTTCAGGAAGCAGTGAAGCAGAAGTTGACTGGGGAGAGAGGTGGTGATGTGCCTCTGGTACCTGGCTTCTTCAATCTGAACGTCATAGGGAGTAATTTTGTTTCTGGCCGTAAACTCACTGTCAGCCTTCAGGTATGGTGTTCTTAGATCTACAGGTCCATGGAAAGGGAGTTAAATGCTAGGTCCTACTTCTGGATTCTTGTATTTTTTTCTAGGAGTTTCCTCTCTTTAGCTTTTTCTGGTTGTCACAGATTTCTGCAGCAACGTTTGCAACTTGAGTGGTAGTTTTTGTGCTAACAGTCACCACCCGCAAGTAGAGTCTTTATAAACATTCTCCCATCTGTGTGACAACACTGATAAAAGCACAGATCCTAAAACACCTGTTATGGCCAAAAAGGGCCGGGTAAGCGTTCTGACAGTAAAGATTTTTCAGTTACAGTGAGATGTTGTGGTGTAAATTGAACACAAACTTTGGAGAGATTTTGACGCTTGTAGTCACACAGTCCAGCGCATTTGAGAAAAATATATTGAAGGCAAGTCTGCAGCTGGCCTTTGTAGATCTCAATTTTGTGGAAATAAAGAAATGAAACCACCTTCTGGGCTCAAGCGAGGAGTGACCTACATTGACACTCTTAGCTAAGTGCTCACTGAAGAAAAATCTGTGGAAGATAGGATGGTTGTTCAGCACCTTACAGACCTTTAGTAAAGAACTCAGACGTTTTATATAGATCCCAAATGCACAGAGATGCTGCTGAGAGACTACCAAGGCTCATATATGCTGGAAATCCAGGCCAAGTTGAACAAGTTGTGTTGGGAGCCGAAATAAAAATAATAGCAAAACAGACGGAGGTTTGTTCACCGAGACTGGAAGCCGTAATGCAGTTTTTGTAGATTAATCCTTAGCAAGAGGTTCCCAAATCCCCTGTACATCAATGGGAGTAATTTTTTGAGCCCTGGCAGTGGGAGTAGCAACTTTACAAGAGCCAAGGCAACTGCTGTTCCATGATTAACACCAGCGTTATTTAGTCCATCTGCTTTGCCTGTGTTAAAGTAGCGTAAGGAAGCTGGCCTGGAGTCTAACCTGGGGGTTACTTGCACATTCTTATGTTAGATATTGCGTGACTAAAGGCCATGGATTTTTTTGCCTGCTTGTCATCCTGTTTTTAACAGTTAAATAAGAGAAAAGCCATGCTGGAAGTGGCTTTTCTATAGAGGGGATTGATAGGGTCAGGGAACGCTTGGCAGCGAGGGTCCTGAATCTGTTTGTCCCTGCTGCCTCAAATACTCAGTGGTATTTTGCAGTTGATCTGCCGGTGTTTCCCGTACTGACAGCTCAGGAGTTTGCAGACTATTCTTACCCCTCCCTGAGCGGCAGACACACTATCTTCAGTTCCCAACAGCCCACCCCAAACAAGAGAGTTAAGCTACTCTGTGCTCCCTGCCAAATTCTCTTTCCCAGGACACCAGATCCCCTTCTCTTCTAGTTCTCCTCAGCACAAAACCATTTGTCAAACCTTTTATTTACTGCCTCGAGATCCCTGCTTTATTTCACCCCAGGGCCTCTACTCCTACAGACTCAGCCTTTGCATTTTCAGTAGTCAATCCTAATTCACATTTTTCAGTTCCCTGTTTTGCTGTCTGCTGGCACCACTACCCTCCTGCACTGTTGTATTGAGTCACGGTTTAAGGTTATGGGCTCTTGGTTAGTCGTGTTTTGGGGTGGGGGGGGCAGTGTCTTTTTTTTNAGGAGCAAAATCTTTAATACTGGGAACCCCCTTTGACAGGGTGCTGAGAGCAATGTAAGCTATGCGTGACAGCAAGGCAGAGCAGAGGAATGATACATACCTATGGATCTTGGTCAAAGTTTCTCTTTAAATAAAAGCAGAGAGGAGAGATTTTAGGTGATGTTTGTGCAGAAAACTCTGTTTACTGTTGATCTATCCATGAGACCTGCAGGTGGAGTTGGTTATATTGTCTGTCAACATTTCAGCAAGCACAGACTGCAGCAGCTTTCAGCGCTCCTGGTTACCGCAGGGCTCGTGTGGGTGGAAATGCAAGGTCTGTAATAATTCACGAGTTGCACTGATAGCTACCTACCCGTTTCTTTCATCCCCTCTAATCTATTTGAAGATGGAAATCATCCTTTTTTAATTGACTCTGCTCTGCGTCTGTGCACTTACTTTTGTACTTTTAGCAACAGAGTCATCAAAATACTCTTTCTAATGAAATAATTACCCCAAAAGGTGTAGAAAATGCAACAAACGTGCTTTGGGGCAAATAAATACAAATGCAACTCTGCTACAGTGTAAATAGAAGTGTATGTTCTAATTTAGTGTGAGGGTCCAATAGCTGCTGTGGTCAAGATTTCAAAGTACTTTTCGAACAAAATGTTTTCTTTCTCAGCAGAAGCTGACAGAATCCAATACAGAAAGTTGTAATTGATCTTCCAGCATAAAATGCCAATTTCTTTCACTCTCCCATCGCTATAGCACAAGATTATGTGTTTTTATAAGCCTGCCAAGCTGAAATCTCAAGGAATAGATTTACATGGGGCATTAACTGCAATATGTAGCTAGGAAGCTGTGCAATAAAAAAAAGATAGACGGAAATTCCTACAAATTACAGAGCTCATCCACTTCCTGGGTGGCTCCAGGGAGCTCTCTTGTAAAGGCCAGCCTCATCTCAGCAAAGAATAGAGGAGCCTGTATGTATCTCTTATAATTAATGAGGAGAAAACCCCTGGAGGTTCGATTGCAAGAAAGTAAAATTGCAGAGAGCAGAGCGGGGAAAGCAGGATTTTATATGTAGAATGGGAAGACTAATTAGCTTTTATTTTCCATAGGAAGTGGGGCTGTGTATTCTTGCAGGGAAGTGGTGAAGTGGTAGTTGGCCATTGACATGAGGCAGGAATTGGTTTGTTTCTACTGAAGCACAAAGTGTTTTGTTACTGATACTGACATTTTTGTCATATTTGAGAGCTAAACTTCAGGAATTAGTCATGGTGTGAAGTGAGTCCAGGCTAGTCCAGGCGACAACAGCTGCAGGGTACAAGGAAAACCATCTGAGCTACGTGAGCCTTAAAGTTTTAATAAGCTTCCCACCTCTCCATGAGTTGTCTTCAGTCCTTGAGAAGGACAGTGGGTATTCCTCACTCTCTCAGGATGCTTCTGATGGAAACGCTCTGGTCTGTCTGTGCTCCCTGTTGGAAATGGCCACCAAGCTCCATCAGACAAGAAAGGAGGTCCTCGACCTCTCTTCACATTGGTAGCTCCATCTGTAGGAGGATGGAAGCGATAGTACGCTGTGCATTAACGAGTGTGCTGGAATTGGGCATTGATACTAGACTGTCCATGTGTGTATTAAGATTAGTGTAATTTTAATGTGTTAGCTTTTGTGACGGGATATTTGCGGACACGTGTGTGTTCAGACACAATGTTTTATTTGGCTTCAGTAACCTTTGTGGTGGTGATGCAGTGACCCCTGGCCTTTCCCGGGAAGACATGTAGATCCAACGAGGAGATAACAAGGACTGTTCTCTCAGGATACCTCGACTATATCCTCCTCAAGTGTTATTCAAAAGTCTACTTATACTGCTGTAAATATTTGCATCTTGGAGAAGAGCTTGTGACTTTTCCCAGCAGCTTTCTTTCATTCCTTAAAGTTATAATGTGTTCTTCAGATTTTAGATCTAGCAAGTGGTCAGTAGGTGATTGATCTATCAGTCTATTAGTTCATCATTCGATCTGCAAACTGTATTTTCCCAGAATGGTGTGCCTCACTGCACGTTATTAATGGAATGCGTTGGATATCAGCACGGCTGGACAGTTTGCGTAAGCGGTTGCCAGACAGACTAGTGATATTTTCTGCTTTGTTTTGAAGCCATGTCATTAGCCTTGGGGTGAGAGGCCATTCTAAATTGTAATTACTTAGGCTGAGAGCATCAAAAATCAATTTAAGTGTGATTATGTGTAGGCATTTTAAAATTAAAGTTTGTCTTGTCATCTTACTGTTTCTTTAAAGATCTAAAATTTAAACTTATATTAAAGAAAAATAAATTCAGGAAAATATGACTTATATATGTGTGCTACATAAGGGTGCCAAAAGTGTTATAATTATATTTCTTCAAGTGTAACAACATTTTAATAGGTAGTGTCTAGGGCTGATCTGACAAGGCATTTTTAAAGTTTTTAAATGAATGCTCAAAATAAGAAAACATGCCACTTAAATTTAATGAATCATTTCTATAAGATTTGCTAGAATGCTAGAAAAGTATTTCACCCAGAAAGGGCTGTAATATATTCTGGAGTGCTCCGCAGTAGGTGGTATTTGTTCTTTCATTTACGATTTCAAAGAATGAAAAATCCCATTCTACCCTTTTACCTGCTCCTGGGGCAGAAAAAGGCCAACCCTTTGCTAAAAGTCTCTAGTGTGACTTTAGGCTGAATCAGTGCGAATTCTTCAAAATATAATTAATTGCATTGCATTCAGGTTATCCATCCAGTCCTTCAAGTGTATGATCAACAGCAGTGAGTTGACAAGTTTATCAATCACTTTACAAGACAAATCCTGATTAAATAAGAACGGGACTTAATCTTTATATTGCACCATAAATCATGTGTACCGCTCACTAAGAGATGGGATCAGTTTAATTTTCTGCAGCTGTGCTACTGACAACGATTGTTTATAAAGCACCACGGAATTACTTGCATTAAATGATAGGACAAGAGGGAATGGTTTTAAACTGGAAGAGGGGAGATTTATATTGGATCTTAGGAAGAACTTCTTTGCTGTGAGGGTGGTGAGGCACTGGAAGAGGTTGCCCAGGGAAGCTGTGGCTGCCCCATCCCTGGAGGGGTTCAAGGCCAGGCTGGATGGGGCTTGGAGCCACCTGGTGTGGTGGGAGGTGTCCCTGCCCAGGGCAGGGGGGTTGGAACTGGATGATCTCTGAGGTCCCTTCCAACTCCAACCATTCTATGATTCCATGAAATCAAGAACTTGGCTGGAAGTGTATGTTGCATATTGGCTTGCCTGAACCAGACAACCAAGAGAGGACACTTGTGTCTGACTCGATGTGATGTCGCATCTCCTCTTGCCAGGCACTGAGAGGTACGTTTCGGTGTGAGGACAGGCAGGGCAGCGTCGGTGCAGCCCCGTCTGCTGCTAGAGCAGTGGAGATATGGAGGTGTTCTGCTCTGCACGGGTAGGGGTTGTCCTTTGACTATGAGCGTTGTTAGAGAGCACCATAATTTATGAGACACGTGGTAAATGTGCACATGTGTATTTCCAGGGTTATATAGTATAGGATGGGTCTATACTGTGTATATAGTTCATCTAAACTATGGCTTTATTAAACCCTAATGCAAAAATTCAGCCTGGAGAGGCACCCATCATGACTAGAGCTTCTTACCTTTCGCTTTCCTCTCTCCTCCCAGGTCATCCTTTTTCTTAGTTATGTGAATTGCCTCCTTTGTTTCTAATTTGGTTTCTGAATTCTCACTGTGTATCTAATACCAGTGTCCAACACTGCAACTTAATGAGTTCATTTATACGGAATTGAACTTAAAGAAGCTTTGAAGTCCCTGACACTCAGCTGGTAAATCCTCATGTTTTTAACAGCGTATTTGCAAAAGGTATTCAGAAGGTGCTTAGCATCCGACTGAGTCTACAAAATGAAATAATGAAAGCATAAAGCTGAGAGCGGAACGTTCTGCTCCACTACATGTGTGATGGTTCTTCCAAAAACCACAGTCTTCAAACAAAAAGAAGTTGCATGTGTTTAACAGAGGGGAGTATTCTCAGGGCTGGTATCTGGCTTGTTTTTAAAGTGGGGGAAACCCAGACTGATAAAATTTGTGCTGTGCATCCTCAGCAGGGCGTGTGAGGCATATATATATATATTATTTTTTTTTTTAATAAAAAACCTCATTTATTTTAAATATATGCCTCTTAGTTGTAGATGTAATTTGCTGTATATTTCTGAATACTTCAATATATTCTCTATTAAATAATAGAAAACAGTTTCCTGCTGTTTGTGTATTACTCTTCATGGTTTAATTAATTGTCTAGACTAAAAGTATGATGCAGTTCTTAGTTCAGATGTCTCCTGCAGCTAAAGGCATACATTTCTTGAAGGGATTAAGTAGCTATGAAGGCTGGGGAATGAATGGTCTTTGGAAACCTCCCAAAAATTTCTTGTGTAATGATTTTTGTCACGGTAAAAACTAAAGTGGCTGGGGTTCCAGGCAGAAAAATTAATCTCTGTTAGAACACAGTGAAACAATTCTTGAATAGTTCCACTCATCCGCTTTAAGAGCAAACTGCTGGTAAATATTTGCTTCTCTTCCACTTCTGAAATATTTGACTGCAAATTCATCATCATCATCATCTCGTCGTCTTGCTGAAGAGAGAAGGAAATTCCTCCTGCAAGGAATGGAAGCGAAGTGTTCTACACTAGTGAGTAGCAGGGAGCTAAGAAAATCCATTTATTACTGGCACCTCTCAAGTGCAGTTCTCCTGAGCAGAGGGCACTGCCCGAAATCACGAGACAGCCTCTTCAGTGGACTGCAGCCAACAGGCACCGGCACAGCCCGAGGGAAGCTCTGCTGTCCTAACAGTTCCTCTTTCCTTTCTCCAAGTTTGGAGGGTAATGTAGAGGGTGCAGCTGTAGTCCCTCTGCCAACAGCAGGGAACTTTTCCTTTTTCTGGTTTTGTCTGTGGGAAGACTTTGGCATAAAATCCCGAGCCACTGAGATTCCCACGGCCTCTTGCGAAGGAGGCAGCATCTGAAATGGCTCAGAAGTTCAGAGCACTCGTACAGCCTGCAGGCCAGGTACTGAGTAACGTGAATATCAGGGTGCTTGTCTCCCTGCTTGCTTGGTTCTCAATACGTGTCTGTCCGAGCACTGAACAGGCTGGGAGGGTAACTCTGATGTGTGCTGATGAAGAGGATAACCCTGCTTCATGTCATGGTGTGGCAATATGATGTGGAGCCTACAGGGGATGCTTTGCAATGAATTAAATTTGAAGTAAGCAAGCTGATTTCAGTGATGACAAAGAGAAAATTAAAAGCCTTCATGGAAAAGTGAAGAATTGGAAGGAAGTGTCGGTATCCTGGCAGTTGCTCACTGGTGTCGATTGAAAAAGTAAAGATGAGCTGCTTTCTGGGGAGTATCTACGGCAGCCAGCTTCATTTTCTGGTCTGGATTTGTTCACTTGCAGTTCACTTGGGACATTAATGGGATTATTCTACTGATTACAAGAATTGCATGTGTTGCTGCGTAAACACAGTCAGGGCTGGACCTTGCTATGAGATTTGGCATATACGTATAGTGGAAAGGTTCCTTTACTGGCAAGCATGTCAGCAAGTAAATGAGACTGTTATAAAATAAACAGTGATAAAGCACCAAAATACTATTAATAACATTATATACATGGAAGAAAGAGATATATGGAAATTAAAACTCTATTTGGGGGTTTTACCTGGGAGACTACCTACTGTTAAATGGATCGCTTGTTGTTGTGATGGGCTGTTGTATGAAACAAGTACCTGATGGGGCTACAGGAAGGCTGGGGAGGGGCTGTTCACAAACGCCTGCAGGGATGATGGATTTAAATTGGAGAAGAGCAGATTTAGGTTGGATATTAGGAACAAGTTCTTTCCTCTGAGGGTGGTGGAACACTGGAGCAGGTTGCCCAGGGAGGTGGTTGAGGCCCCTTCCCTGGAGATATTCCAGGTGAGGCTGGATGAGGCCCTGGGCAACGTGGGGGTGTCCCTGCGACTGCGGGGAGGTGGGACTGGATGGCCTTGGGAGGTCCCTTCTGGCCTGGAGGATTCTATGATTCTATGGTAAGATGAGTTAAAATGTATTTCTCGGTACTGGTGAAAAGAACAACGAGAGCCTGGGGGAGAGCCTTCGTGACACTGGGAGGTTTATTTTCCCCATGATTTCCTGGCTCAGGTTTTGAACTGTTGGTTCTGTGCCGTTCTGACTCAGCGGCTGGGGCAGTGGGAGTGAGAGCGCGTGGGTTAGAGATGGATACTGCCACGAAGCAGGGTTCGCTGGGGGGTGCTGGCTGTAGAGACCCCCCAGCCATCAGGGCTGCACAGCGGGTGGCAGACTCGTGCCTGCCAGCGTTCCTGGGCTGTATGAGCATGGAGAGAAGAACCTGCAAATGTTTTCCTCCATCTCCCTGCTCCTCCCACACCATTTCAGGCAAGCAGGCAGATAAAATATTAAAGAACCAATCCTGTCATATTTATTGGCTGTTTCCAAATGCATTTTGGGCATTTTGAGCTTTCAAGTCATGCTGAGTTGTATTTACAGGTAGTGCTTGTGCGTTCCTTAGCACACAGAGAATGCTGTAATGCCACCCGGGCCCTGTCCACTGCTGCTGAAGTGCTTTGCCAAGAATGATAAAAGGTTTTGGTTTTGCAGTCTCTGAAATGCTCACTAGAATATTCAAATGTCTTTCAATTGCCAAATTGTGAAATTTGTTATAAATTCTGATGATGACTCATTACACTGTTGCTCAGAGGTGACAGTGACTTTTTAATGCATATTGAGTGAAAATTGGATGTGAGAAATTGCACTGGCAACATCAGTTGTTACTGCTGTGATTGTGATTTTTTTTTTTTTTTTCATTATTTTATTCAGTATGAACTTCACATCTTCACTGAAGCCACACTGGAAATGTAAGCTTTTATAAAAAGAAATGCACAATTGGAGCAGTATCCACACAAGCACCTGAAAAAGGTTATTAATGATTCTAACTCTGTGTCTTTGTCCTGGGTGGAGAGGCCCAGGACTAACTTTCCTACTGACGCTGGGAAAATTGCACTTTTGAAGGATTTTAGTGTCCGAATTCATGAAAACATTGACTTTCTGGCCAGCCAGGCCCTGGGAGATTCAAGGTCTGGGTGTTTTCGAGCCTTGCCAGGTGCAGGGACGAGGAGGAGCAAGGCCTGGGCGTTTGCCCCAAGCTGGCCAACAGGGTTATTTCATACCATGAACGTCACGTTCAAGAGAAATTAGACAAGTTGGCTGCGCAGGGGGCTCTCCCTCGGTGGTGTCGGGTCCAGACAAGTCCTTGCCCCGGTGCCGGACCCCTGAGCCCTCCCTTTCCTTCCCGAAGCCCTTGCACTGGCAGTGCCCGACATTTGCTGTCCCTGCACGGAGGGCACAGCTTCTGCTGAGAGAAGGGGCTGAGGATACTTCTTGGGAATCTCCTATCAGTGTCGGGATTAGTACTGGTTCTTTAGTATTATTGTCAGTTATTTAATTTTATTCTATTCAATCTATTTACATTTCAACCCTCGTGTTCCTTTGCATCCCCCGATTCCCCTTTCCTGGGTGGGGAGGGGTCATTGGGTGACAGGATGATTGTCTGCACAACAATAAATGGTTAAGGGTTTTCTCAAACCACAACAGTCTTGCCTTGGAGTTAACAGAAGTGAGCACAGAAATTAAGTCATTGGAATTCACCTTGGCTGCATTTTCAAGATTTGCAGCAAGAACGCCAGTTGTCGTCCAAGGGGTTAGCTTTTTCGTTTGGATTCCCTCATGGCAGCTGTGGTCACTCCCTGCATTGTCTGCTGAGCTCTGTGAGCACATCACCCTCACCTGTCGGCTTTGGGCTTTCTTTTCTTGCAGGGATTCATCGATGGGTCACACAGGCTGCAGCCCTCTCCAGCTCACGGGGTACTTCAGGACAGTAGCACAGTACGTGCACTTTGGTTGTTCTTCAATTCCTGTGATCCTTGTAGTGGGGTCAGTTTGTGGGTAGAGCTTAGGAGACTATTTTCAAGAGACATAGAACTTGGCCTGGGATTGTAGGTTGTAATCTTCAGACTTTGTTGGGACCCTTTCAATACAGTGTAATGTTTTTAGAGGAAATATTTTTATATTGACTTTGGAACTTCTTCCAAGGTGTTTATGTGTACGGATCATTTCTGTAGACAGTTGCAGTCTTAAAAGGCTACACGTGTACTTCTCATCTTGTTTTGATGTTTTCCATTGCCGTTCACTGTCTGTATCTAAGACATGAAGCCTCAGAAGGAAAAGATAATCTTTAAAGAGTTGTCATTGTAATGAGAAAAGCTACTGGTGAAAACAGTCTCAGGATTTTAACTGAATACTTCCATAGAATGACATTTTTGTTTGAAGAAGGAATGTCATGAATAGTATCTTGGACAAAATAAGACAGATATGAAAACCTAAGGACCAGTAGAACTTAGAAACATCGTTCCTTGTTGTACATGTGAGCTTATATGTTCTATTGCTCTATGTATCACTTGCAGATGTCACTATTTAGGAAAATTCCTGATATCAGCCTTATGCTGGGAAAAGAAAAGCACTAACGCAGCCTGGCCTTGTTGTCTCTGCAGGGGATTAAAAGTAGTTGTATCCATTTGGGGCAGATGCGAAAGTAAGGCAAAACTTGCATCATCTTCAGGAGGGTTCTTTATGTACCTTAGGAAAGAAGAACAAGTAGCACGATTTGAGGAGTAACAGACAGCTCTGGGGCTGTCAGGAGGATGTCAGAGTCTTCCTGATTTTGAAAAAGAGTTGATCTTTAAAAATAGACCCCTGTAATCCACATTTAGATATTAAAAAAAAATCTCTGAGCGTAATTAAGATTGGATGTCAAAACTAGTCAGATTTTTTTAGCACTTCTTTTTAAAGTCTCAACACAGCTATTTTTATTTCATCTGACGATTTAAATCTTTCATTGCTACTTCCTTTATATTATTGAATCTGTGCTAATCTCTGTTTGAAGTATATGCCAGAATATTTTATCTATTCATTGTATTTTCTTTTCCTGGCAACAAAAAATTGCCATTTCCACAGCTGAACATTAGAAACGTCACAAGCATCCATGAACTGTGCGTTTATTATTTTCCTGTAGAGATGTTTTCAGAAGGTCAAGGAACTTGAAATGTATTATATTCTCAAAAAGAAATGAAGAATATTGCCAGTACTTGAAAAGGAAGATAGGAAGAATTCTGAAAAGGCAAAATAAATCTTTGTTACCAAGTTTAAAAAGATGATGAAAAGTGCATCAGCCAGTCTTTGGAACTGTTGCTGCTAATGAATGTGACAGTTCCAGATTAGCACAGGAGACACTACTGTTTTGGCTAGTAACAGTATGGGATTGTCAGTAGTGATGGCGATGAAACTCCAAGTCATGGCAGAGTAAAACCAACGCGTTTCAAAAGCTACAGCCTTTGTAGTGTCCTGATACCAGCTTTCTCAGCCGTGCCTGTGTGAGACAGCTCTACTGGACAGAGCAAAACACCCCAATGTGGCATTGGCTTCTTATAAAAACCAGAGCTTTTGGTTCTTACGCTCCACTGGCAGCCTACAAAGTATTTTTGCTTCCCAAACAATCTTTGGACGTTTGAAAGCAAAGTAGAACTGTGCTACTGCTGTTAGGCTCTGTTTTGCCTTTATCAGACAGGTGGGATAGAAACATCTAGCTTATTTCTCTGAACCTAGTTTTGGATAAATGTATCTAAAACATTCCTTATTAATAGTGAAAGACTATGAAGCTCGAAGGGAATAGTAAAGGATAAGAAGATGTGTTTGTGGACTCCTGAAAGAATTGAGATGAAATGTTTTAGTTGAACTGGCTGCTCCATTAGTGTGGGCTTGGTTTGGGTTGGGTTTTGGTGTTTTTTTTGTTGTTTTTTTTTTTTTTTTTTTTTTTTTTTTTTTTTTTTTTTTTTTTTTTTTTTCTGCTGTTGAGAGGAAACTATTGAGATGAGATCAGAAAATGAAACTTCTATTTCTTAGGCTCACATCTGGAAATTAGTTGCTGCAAGTGCTTCATGCTGAGTACCCAGAGTTGTAAGCTGTTTTTAGAAGTCTTCTTCAGAAGAGTTTGCTGAATTGCTATTTATAAGCTGCACAAGTTTATGAACTTTACAGAACTCATGTAAAAGTATAGGATGTGGTATAACGTAAGGCAATGGGAGATCAGCAAATGAGTTGATTTTTATCCTCTCGCTTGTTGTTTCATAGATTCATTTAATCACACTCCCAGGTATGACTTCTGTGCGAAGTGGCAATTAATCATTTCTCTAAAGGCTGCTGTCAGAAAAAAAAAAAAAGAAAAAAGAATTTTTCCTCAGTATACTCTCAGCGTGGATTTTAGATCTTGATCTGAAATGAAGATGCAGTTCTGGTGAAACTCAGCGTTTTGCAGGCTACTATAAATGTTCAAGAAGGTTATATATGCCGTGGAATTTGCACAAATCCAAAGCTAATGGAACACTTCTGGAGGTATGTTAAATCATAGAATCCTCCAGGCCAGAGGGGACCTCCCAAGCCCATCCAGTCCCACCTCCCCGCAGTTGCAGGGACACCCCCAACCAGCCCAGGTTGCCCAGGGCCTCATCCAGCCTCACCTGGAATATCTCCAGGGAAGGGGCCTCAACCACCTCCCTGGGCAACCTGCTCCAGTGTTCCACCACCCTCAGAGGAAATTTTTCCTAATATCCAACCTAAATCTGCTCTTCTCCAACTTAAGTCCATTGCCCCTCGTCCTGTCGCAGCAGCCTTTGTGAACAGCCCCTCCCCAGCCTCCCTGTAGGGCTCATGTATATGTTGAATGGTGTATATGGTATATGTTGACATTTACACTGAAATAAGTATCTCCCAAAAGGAATATTTCTGGCTTTTTCATAGCAAAACCTTTTAGCAACTGAAAGAAAATTTATGATGGTAAGAGAAAATTGTGGGTTTCTTCCAGTACCTAATTAGTTTTAATCCAAATGCTAGTGGTTCCTCCTTTGGCTTTGCCCCTGCTTCTGTCTGTGCCTGGCCAAGCTCCTACAGTTGTATGTAAGTCCCTGCAAACGCTTCACTGAACAGATCACTTCTCATGGTTTAAGTATCACTTCCTTTATTTAGGACAATTTCTTACTTACTGGAGTTCATTTGCTACTGTATGAATTTTGTTGTATTTGGCCATCAGTGTGAGAAGAAGGTTCATCTGGTTAGAAAGAATTTTCATCTAGATTAAAATAGTTTTTTTCCTGAAACTGAAAGTTTGTGTTCCCAGTTCAGGGATGGAGTCAAAAATGCAAAACATTGAAAGATATTTTGGACTAGAAAGGCTATAAAATAACACATAGAATTTCCATAAATATATAACAAATGAATTGTCTTTTATAATTAGAAAATAAAAACTCAATAAGGACCCTAGTGAGGAAAAAGAGATCTTATGAAGGCAAAAAACCCTCGGATGAAGATCCAGGATACATTTATCCAAACAAGTAAAGTCTAATGCCAGCCAGGACTTTTTAAGTGGGTGTTGGAATGGTTTGCCCTGGGTTTGCTCTAATGATTTGGGAACAGGGAGGGGACCTCGGGAGAGAGTTCTTGTAAAAACTCTGAAGAAAATGATTGCAATTCAGGTAAATTTTGAGGGAACTGGAGACACGATCCCCTATTGAAAAAGCAGAATTTCATAAAGACAGAGGCAGTTCAGTGTCTTAAGGGAGCAAAGCTGCTGGGCACAAGCACCCGAGGACATCCCTGGGCTCTCCAGCCCCCAGGAGAGGCGGCCCTGGAATGAAGCAGCTGTAGAGTGAGAGGCTGCCAGCGCGGCAAGAGATTGGGGCTGCTCATTTCGTAAAGCCTCGTCTGGCTTTGGGATGGGTTAACAAGAGTTTTGTGTGTAAGAAACAGGAGGTAATAAATCTGTGCTATTTGGAGCTAATGAGGCAGAAATATTGCTCAGATTTGGACATCATGCTGATGATGTCTGACATGCTGATGTTAAACGTGCTGACAAATTTAAAAGGAGAGCAAAATGGAAGTCGTGACCTGTGACGGAAGATGAAGTGCGGTAGGTTTATTTAGGCAGAAGAGAGGAGAAGGCAGGACAGCGTGGCTCTTCAGCTGCTTCGTGCCTAGGTCAGGCAGAAGGACGCAGCCTGCTGGTCCTGCTGCTAACGAGTCCAGGTACCAAATTGGGAGAGCGCTCTAAAGCAGCTGCTGGACTAGACAGCTAGTGCCAGAATGCCCCAGTTTAGTGTCAGGGAGGAGTTTTACCCAGTTCTGTGTCATTACAATGCTGAGCCAAAGCTGGAAGGAGCAGAGGTTTCCTTGTGATGAACCAGCATGGAAATGCTGCAGCCAGACTGAAAAAATGAGTATTGACAACTTCTCTGTCAGTGAGAGCGGCACAAGCTGACACACCTTTGTGATGGGGCAGGTAGAACTATCATACTCCATAGCCTAGATGCATATTCTTATCATGCGTGGATAAAGTAATCTGAGGCAATTTATCCTCGATGGGTTAAAAACCTGCTTTCAAAAACTTAAAAAGACTGTTTTGAAAATTTATACTGATGGAAAGATCGTTTTGTTGGTTTTTTTTTAACCAGGAGTGGGACTGTGTGTGGTACGAAGTGAAGGTCATTCTGGATTCAGGCAAATACATTACATTCTGTATTTTTAAAACAGAGTAAGTGCTAGAAAGCAATATAGCAGGCGAGTTACAGAGGTTATAGAATTTCCTTTGCTGCTTGTTCAGAATAGGTTTGATAAATACGTTGTAGATTACATCTGTCTTCTGTGGTCCTCAATGGAAAGTTTGTCTTTTGCCATCTGTTCCAGATCTCTCTTTCGCCGAAGCTCTGAAAAATGACACAAAACACTACCTTTCTTTTTTTTTTTTTCTTTTCAAACTAAGGGTTTTTTCATCTTCCTCCAAGATCTTGATTTTTTGCCATCTTGTGTGGTTTGTTCTCTAATCACATCTATTTGTCTCAGCCAAACAAATGCAACGAATAGTTAAGAGAAAAATACTAAGCAGTAGAGAGAGGTGGAAAGAAAATTGGAGACAGGAAGGAGAAATAATTGTCTAATTACAATATTGTGTGTGCAGAATCCAAAGGGAATGCTCTTGCTGTGATAGAGTGAAATGCTGCAGGAAGAAGTAGGTGTAATAAAGAGGAAAGCAGCAAATAAAACAGGATAACGGAGCAGGTAAGGGGAAATTCAGAAAGCTTGTGGGAGTTGAAAGAAGAATGAAAACAGCCAAGGGAACTGAGAGCAGCTGACAAACAGAGACAGAAGCTGAAAGGGGACTGGAGTGGAGCAGATGGTGGGTGGGGTGGGCAAAGCAAGACAGTGAAATAGCAGAAAACTAGTTCAGAGAAGGCAGTAGAAATGGAAAGCAGTCACATCCAGGGAGAGCTCAGCAGAAGAACTGGAGTTGGGGGGAAAGGCTGAAAAGCATTGCAGGAAGCTGAGAAGGCATCAAGTGATGGGAAACAACAAAGAATTAACATTTGAGAAGAGCAGACATCAGTGTCAAAAGCAGAAGAGCTCTACAAAAGGCGTTTCAGACCCTTCAGCAAACTCCTATTTCAGAGCTGCTCTTGCCACCAGGCTTATAGTTTCTCTTTCCAGGCACTGGTTATTTGTTCCAGGGTTAATACAGCTTCTGCAGCTTTATCTTAAAATCCTGGCTTGATCTCCTCTTCGAGATGTCACTCTTCACAGATTTAATAAATGTTATCAACCATTCTAATCACATAGGAGAAAGCTTCTTGACCATTCATTTCCTGGAACAAGAAATCCTGAAATGTTAGCTGTTCTGTGCAATTTTGCCTGTTTTACCGTGTTTGCCTGGGACTTCCATCGTAGAAGTTTCCCATTCAGCTGATCTACATTTCTCTAAATGCGTTAATAGCAATTTAATGCCATTTACATTTCAACTTGAGTAGATTTTTTTCATTGCTTTCCTGCTGCTTAAGTGATTGGGTTCAGTGAGTGAAGAACCTTCCCTCCACTGTTTCTTCCAGGTAAGAGCAATAGTGAACATAGGGGTGACCAAGGAACTTTGATGTGCCAGTGGCTTTGGGGATCACAGCACAAGAAGTGAATTGCAGTCCCTTGTGATTCATAGAATCACAGAATGGTTAGAGTTGGAAGGGACCTCAAAGATCATCGAGTCCCAACCCCCCTGCCCTGGGCAGGGACACCTCCCACCACCCCAGGTTGCTCCAAAGTAGGGAAATGAGAACTATAGTATATGGAGATGTAAGTGGGCAAGGTGGCACTGACTCAAAATTATTTGGTCTTCCAGCTGGGCATACAGTGGTGGATGCTCAGGACCATGCTGTGGGGTTCTGTCTGTGAGGTCCATGTGCCCCAAGCTATCTGGAGTGTGTGCTGGTCAGGTCTGTAACGGTGTGGATGAGATCGCACCGTTCTTTCCATGTGCTGGATTCCCCAGTCCTTTCCGTTTTAGATGAATACTTTCAGTTTTGTGTGGTGATACTGAATCACGGGATGAGAAATCCTCATGAAGGCAAGGCTAACTGTGAGGGGAAAAAGTGCCACCAACTGTGAGCACTTGTCCAGAGACGTGAGTGTCTCTTTATGTCTTCATCCTTAAGGAATATAATTTTCTGCAGCAATACATAAATTTTGCCCCGTGAAATTCCCTTTTCTATGGAAAGGAAGACTGTCTTAACAAGGTGAATTTAATAATCTGAGTTGATTCTGCTTAATTTTTGGTTATTTATTAACAATCCTTCACAGTATTTACTGAACAAATAGTTGGAATAAACCAGGGTAGTACAAATGCGATACTTCTTCAAAAATATACTACATGTAAGATCAGACAAAGTGGTGTTTGTCATCATTTATATGAAGTGATGAATTATGTAGAAGAGAGATGTTTGGATTGGAGGGTAGGAACTGTTCAGTACTTTGGTTGGGGTTTGAAATTCAACATTTACAAGAACTGAAAATTGTGTTGAAAAACTGAAGTTGAGATCTCATAATTTGCAAACATCTAAAATTCATTTTTTGCTATTGTGTAATTTACTTAGATTGCTTTATAATGTAAATAATAACTGTTTGGGGGATTTAAAGTGTTTTTTTGTTTCCTTTTTTGTATTTTTGGCTTATGATTTGAGGTAGCTGTTTTCGTTCTTGGCAAAGGTTTTCAGTTTCATGAGGAAAAACAAGAAAATAAATAAAAACTTAGTCACGGAGTACTAGGCAAATGAGGGACAAATGAGACAAAAGGAGAATTGCCGTCCCATCCCTGGTTTTCCGAGGCCTTTAGCACCAGTAGCAAGTCTGAGTTCTGATGGCTAAACATTGCCATTGTGTTGTTTTCAGAACAGGAGGGTTTGAATAGCGATCCGGTTCAACAGCTGGAGATAGCCTGTTGAGCAGTAACGGGTTTGTTCACGAGCTGTGTTGCAGTGGGAGCCAGCCCGTTTGGAACAGCCAGCAGTAGTGCCCTACTGAAAATGCAGCCCTGCAGATACCAGTACTTCCAGTGCTGCCAGTTCCAGCTCTGTATCTCGTGTCTAATAGGAAAGAAAGCGTGGAAGGAGAAGGCTGGTGGAGGGGAGAAAGGGCGCTCTTTCCAGCCTCTGCCCCCATCCCCTCGGCTATCATACACTTCACTTAGTGGAAGATTCAAGTAGTAAAGCTGTGCATTTGCCCTGGACTCTTTTGATGTGTCTCTGTGCTACAGAAATGCAAATATTCTTATACCTTCTTGTGGACTCCATTTCTTTGTGCCCTGTCAGAGTCTTAAATTAAGCTTCTATTTCAGGTGGTGCTCTAACACCCCACTAACCTCGGCAGGCTTTACATTTTGATTAGGGGAGGAATGGGATAGTCTCTCCCTCTTTTCCAGATCTTCCTTGTACCATTTTCATTAATGTTTTTCTTGCATGGAGGCAAAATTAGTAATTTTGATAATTAAGTATTACTGTCAATATCTTGTACGCTCATGTGAATACAGCAGGATTATTCTTCAAGGTCCAAAAACCATATAGGCATCTGTCATGGGAGTCAGATCACTTAGTTCACCTTTCAAGGTTGTCTCTGCACCTGCAGGAGGCAAACACTTGTACCGAGATCCGTAACGGACAGACGGGTTCCCAGGCCGGGCTGAGGCGGCTGTCACGGTCCGTGCCCTGCACCAAGTGAAAACCTCGGAAATAAAAAGGAAGCAGGAAAGGCTGCCAGAGAAGTAGGTCACACACGCACTGCTCTCACCCCAAATTTCTTTGGAAGACCTGCACCATGCAGTGTGAGCTTGCTTGTCTGTATAAATTTGATATTCTCGTATGTATGAGGCAGATTTGAAAAGACTTAGGTATTGGAGTAAGTATTTTAGCCCTGATCTATCAAGGGCGTTTCTCTGTACCCGCCTTTCCTCCTTTTCCTTTTCAACCCCAATCAAAGAGGCGAGAGATCTCACAAGAAATGTAATTGTTTTCTGTGGTGTTTTTTTTTCTCTTCAGACTTATTTTGTTTGATGAGGTGGGAGACAGACCACCCAAAGGCCTCTACTGAAAGCAATAATGGCAAGTTGTTTTATTTGACATGAGAGAATCTGTATGGAACGAGGCGCTGGAAATCATCCCGTGTTGTATCACTGCTCACAGGCTTATTTCCAGTATATTTGTTCTGCTTTTTTAGGAGGATCCGTTGAACTTCTGGGGCGGGAGAAGTTCATGGCTTTCCATATACTATTTCATTAATAGGAAATATTTCATTAACTCATTTTGCTCTGTGACTCTGCGTTTCAGTGGTCAGACAGTTAATGGAATGTCTGATGAGGCACACTTTATTATTGGGCTGTGCAATGGAAAGAAGCGGAGGATGCACGCTCAGATTCTTTACTATATGGTTTAATAGCGGTGATAAACAATTCCTATTAGGAAACAGGTTTTAGATGCTCCTGATTTTAAAGTTTAAAGTAGGAATTATTATGACAAATCTCTCAATCTCTGAAATAAGTCTTAATAAGAGAAAATAAACCCTGAGAGAGACCTATTTGGATCCTCTCTCTAGGCGTGGAAGCTGTATGAAAACATATTGGAGTGTTTTTCTTCTATCAGACGCTTTAGCAGCAGAGTTAAAACAGCTCGGTCTGGCATAGCTGCTGTGCTGCCAGCAGCCCTGCGTGCCAACTGGCCCATCGAACCATCTGTGGGGGTTTGTCAGGTTTTTTTTAGCATTTGTCATTTTGATCTGGGGTATAAATGATCCAAATCCTCGTAAATGTTTAATATGTATGTAAGATGCCACGTGCATTACTCAGGCAAGGTATTTTATAAAATTCTTGTGAAATATTTTACGTAGGAAATAGTTCATTTAAGATTTTGCCAAAGCAAGCAATTCCTGCTTTCAAAATACGTGGCTGTTTTCAATGATTTCTTCAGCTTCCAGGGTATTAGTTAGAGAATGGGAAATGATGTTCTTTGTTGAATTTACCAGAGCCATCTTGAAAATCAGAAGCCAAAGGTTCTGGCATGCACCTGAGCGGCTGGAGGATCGAGTTGTGCAGAATTGCTGGAGATCCAGTGTACACCCAGGCATGTTTTGGACAATGTTTGCAGCTCCTCAGAGTGGGAAAATGATAAATAGGCTGTGAAATAGAACTTGCCACTGCTGGGGACTCAATCATTTCTTCCTTTGAAGTATTCTAGAAGGTATTTGTTCCAAAGAAGTTTCTCTAAAGACTAATTATTCTAGAGAGCGTGTCCCATATTTTTGGACATCGGTAGGCAAAAATTCATAAACCTGGGGTAAATTGAAGCAAAGAGTTCGGGTACTTCCTCGGGGGGGCATATTTACCCCGCATCACCCAGTGGAAGTTTGAGGCAAAGGTTATCTGCAACTACAGAATCGTATTGCAAGGATGAAGCTTTACACAGAATGCAAACAGGAAGGCTTTGTAGGGTTGATGACCAGGTGGAAAAATATTTGGATCAAACAAATTTAAATTTGTTATTTCTCTCATTAAAATGTTTTTTGTTCAATACCAACAGTTGTTTTCACCCCAAAAATTACTGTTCTTGGAAAGAAAACATGAAAATAGAGTTATAAGCTTCTTTTAAACGAAGCATTCATCCTTAGAGCTTTTGTGTAAGACCTGAGAAGCGAGTTCTCAGGGTTTTCCTGAGGGACTGGAGCTGCCCTTCACACAGCCCAGGGAGGAGCACGACCAAGCTGGTGAGTGAAGGCAGGCAAGGAGACAAGCTGTGTGCTAAATTCTGCTTATATGCAGACTGTCGAGAGTTCTGGGCACCCCATTTAATAATTCTGTATTGTTTCTCCTGTTAACAAATCAAAGATGACTAACTGTGAAATTAAGTTAACGTAGAATACTCTTTCAACTGCTATTTTCATTTAGACAGTATAGTGTCCAAATTATAGAGAAAATATTACTTCAGAAGGAAGTTCAGGTTGCACATCAAAGGCTTTAAACTTAAGGGCTGCCAAGCTGAAACATCATTGCCCTGAAAGCTGGATGAGGGATAACCTGGCTGGGCAACGTGGCCAGCTGTGGGAATCATCGAATCCTACAACGGTTCGAGTTGGAAGGGATCTTAAAGAACATCAAGTTCCAACCCCCTGCCCGGGGCAGGGATGCTTTGTTGGAGTGGGAGTACAGCAGCTGGTGCTGGTGCGTGGGGTCATGGTCCTCTTTCCTTTTTGATAGACCCAAGACCCGGCTCTTAGCGTGTATTACTTCAATCCAACAGCATGACTTTTTAATTAGAATATATTTGGTCCTCCATTCAGGAAAGGGAGGAGTGATTTAGGAATACGTACACACGCCGACATATGTGTGTCCATATATCAGGACTGTTGGCACTTCGGGCAGATCCGTGTCCCTGTGAAGCGCAGGTGTAAGTCTGGTCCTCTATGAGCAGCGCAAAGCGATGTACTTGCCAGCTGGTTTGTGGGTGAATGATTTGTTGTGAGTATTTCAGAGTTTATAATGATAACGTGTGTTGGTTTTGCACTAGGGGGAGTAAAAATATTGTTAAACTCTTCCAAGTGATTGAATTTAAATGAAGAAATGAAGCCCTTTTGATCTAGATCCTTTGTTTCCCCCTGCAAGCTGCGTGCATTGACAGGAATATACTGATAGAAGCAGAATCCTGATTCCCATCACAGACCGGAGGCTTGGCCTGGGACTGTGGAACAGGTTTCTCAGCTCCGATTTGACTTGTGGGTTATGTCACTGAGATACAAAAAAATAAGTCCAATCTATGGCTGGAATCTAGAGTGAAAGTCATTTATTGCACTAATAAGTTTTAATTTGCCTAAGCATTGTTGTTGAAACACTTTCCACTTGGCAAAAAAACTCCTCCAACACTGGTGTAATGGTGTAATTATTGATGCGTACAAACTAATTATCTGTGCAGAGATTTGATCCAAGGACACTACAGAAGTGGTTGTTGCCAAAATGTCTGTTAAAATCAGTATTGAGGTAATTCTTCTAGAGAGTTTTCGTTTACAGTGCTGTATTTCCCTGCACACATACACTCGTAAAACAGTGGTAAACCTGACAAACCACCGTCGCTTCTGCTCCTGTGCCGTCTCATTAGGTGTTTAACTGAGATTTTCAAAGGAATCCAATGAAATTAACACTCGGGATTTGGGATTTGTGCCCAAGAAGTGTCACAGTGCCTGGCTTTTTGTTGTTGTTGTTTTTTGGTTTTTCTTTTTTTTTTTTTTTGACAGCTTTTTACATGAGAAAAGTTTTTGCATTTCTTTACTCCAAACTTGCCTTTAGATTTTTTTTGTGTAACTCTCCTGTGCCTGGGACCGGGGTGCTGAGAGCAGCACTGGGCCGTAAGAGAGGGGTAAAAACAAACCAGACAAAAGGCAGACCTATTGGGCAACAACATCTACCGAGTTTGTATTCTTTTGGTCAAACCAAGGGCAATCTAGTGTTTCAAGTGCAAACCAGATTTTGAGGTGTGTAGGCAGCAGTTCCTGCCTCAGAATCAAAGCACCTATGGGAAAGGGAGCAAAGGATATGAAAGAGCAAGTGTGTTGAATTTCCAGGTGTTGCTCTTTAAAACAGCTTCTTGAGAAGCGTTTGGCCACACATTTAAGGCCAAATATTTTACTTTCTAATTCCATAGAATTCAGGTTTTCTTCTTTGATTTCCATCTCAAAACTGAAAAAAAAAATAAAAATATATATATATATATTTACAGTATCCCTCTGTGGCTCCTTCAGAGGAGCTGGGTTGCCCCTGGTGGCACTGCCGTCTCCAGGCCGTGGTGGAGCTGTAGCTGCTTCTCCTGCCTTGTCCTTTTTCCTTCAGCCTTAGCACGCCAAGGCCATGGCTCTTCAGGAAACTTCAGTCATAGAATCCTCCAGGCCAGAAGGGACCTCCCAAGCCCATCCAGTCCCACCTCCCCGCAGTCACAGGGACACNATGGCCCTGCTCTGGACCCGCTCCATCAGGTCCATGTCCTTCCCCTATTGCAGGCTCCAGCCCTGCACCCAGGATGCACTATGGTTCCTTGTGGCTTTGTGTATTTTGGTCAGAAGCAATCCTGCTTGCCTAATCCGAATACCACTTAATTCCCCCTCCAAGACCCATCAAATGTTATGAGCCCGTAGTACTCATTCTAACACTGATAATTAACTGCCTGAAACTTGACATACCCTTGAATTTTAAAACAGATTTTATAACATTTGTAAACAACAGTTAGCAGGAAAAAAGGTAAAATTGTATGTGTCATTCTGTTTTCTGCCATACAGGATTTGCAGTTCAAAGTGAATATATTTAAATGAACTCCCCTGCAGCTACTGTTTACAGTAGCCTTCAAAGAATGATGAAAGCTTTTAAATAATGTAGAATATTACACGACTTATTTTTCAAAACACACGCACTGAATGTTTCAGAGTGAAATGTCTGTGTTTCAGATTAGATGGATTGCAGACAGCTGCTGCATCTACTGAATGTTACAGATGGAAGAGAAAATAAATGTAGGGAGAAGACTAAGAAAATGAAGGATTCCTAAGAGTGCCTTATGTCTGAACAGCAGTAACTTAAAGGCAATCCAGATTATGTCAGATATCATCTTGATGGTTAAGAAAATCTCACTCTCTCTTCCTCTTAAAACAAAAAATAAATAAAAAAAGGCATACTCAAATACAGGGTCTCTGGTTCCATATACATGTATTTCTGCAAGTTTCTGGGGAGAGGAACGTGCTACTTTTTGTATGCCCTTCCCAACTTCTACTTGAGCTGGGTGTTACCCATTACCAGCATTTCTTCTCTCCGCTGTTTCATCAAGGAAGCCTTTAGGTGTTAATGTAATGAAATTATTACAGAGTTTAAGAAGCTGATCAAGGTTTCTCTGTGAGAAATTTTAATTTTTTTTTGCCAGGAATTCTTTCTCCTGATGCACTTGTAATGCTCTGACTGCCTCTTGCGTGCGTGCATCTTGGCGAGGTGCAGGGTAAGCAGAGGGGAGCCTGGCCCAGCATCACGGTGGTGGCCAGTCGCCTGCCCACCTTTTATTTGGGTGGGTTTGCATTTTTATCTGAGCTTTAGGCTGTCAAAATTACATCACTTACACTGGGAAACACTAAATTTAATTTGGCATAAAGTATGTCTACACAGACCACAAGCATTACTGCCTTGTAAAGACCTGATGAAAGATATAAACAAAAATGTAATTATATGCATTTACGAGATAATTAGGAGCAATTTCTATTTAGCCTCACCTCAGCTAGTGGATGAGTTGTACCCTCAGCATAAGTTATACGCTTCACAACTTTTCAGGTTGAAATTCCTTTGTTGGTTTTATAAACTCTTCATACTTCTTCCCCACTCCCCAGCTTGTTACAAATGATCTCTACTATTTATTAAAACAGATTGAGACCTATCAGTTCTAGAAAATAAGCTGGTTCTCTAAGAAGCAGAGCACAAGACTTACACAGCCCTGTGTCTGCCTTCCCATCTGAAAAATGGTTGTGTCTTTCAGGAAACATTGGCTAGATGAGAATGACCAACACAATAGTGGTGTGTCCCAGAGCCGCCTTCCAGACAGCTCAAAGTGTTAGGACTGCTCAAGGCTTGCTGCTTCTTTGTCCTCCGGATGCTGGGGCTTGGAGGACAATGTATTTATGTAGTTTTATGGTGTGTCTGCTGGAAGAAACAGGGTTTTTAGGAAGACAAGTTCTCTTAAAAAAAACTGGGGTTGAGATGAGCATTTCAGTGGATGATCTTTCCCTTGCGTTTGCCTTTTCCCTTTTCCTTTTCCTTTCCCTTTTCCTTTCCCTTTTCCTTTCCCTTTTCCTTTCCCTTTTCCTTTCCCTTGTCCTTTCCCTTGTCCTTGTCCTTGTCCTTGTCCTTGTCCTTGTCCTTGTCCTTGTCCTTGTCCTTGTCCTTTTCCTTTTCCCTTTCCCTTTTTTCCCTTTCCCTTTCCCACTTTTTAATCTGGAGGTTCCTGAGATTTAATATTTAGGGACTTTTCTTCCTTAGAAATTAGTACTTTCTGTCTTTGATGCAACTGCTCTAGCACATCTTACCGTTTCTCCTCCTTTTTTCTTTAAAAAAAAATAAAAATAATTTCTCCTCCTTTTTTCTTTAAAAAAAATAAAAATAATTTCTCCTCCTTTTTTCTTTAAAAAATAATTTCTCCTCCTTTTTTCTTTAAAACCAGTACCTGCAGGTGAGCTTCTATGTTTATTGCTATAAAACTGGCAGATGGCTCAAATAGGATATTGTGTCTCTTTTGTTACTCACCAGATTAAATTGATAAAACCCAAACCAATGTTATATGGCAAACATAAGCCGATGTGTTTCCTTATGGTGTCACAGCGAAGGAATATTAGAGACACAAAATAATTGTCAATATTATAAGACTTACAACGTGCAATAACCTGCCGCAATAGCAATAACACTGCTTCACCTGCAGGAAATGGGAAACTTTCTTCTCTGGACAATAGTAGTGCTGTGGAAGATTTGAAGTTTCCAAAAGAAACTGTTATCTGTGTTAGAAGTAACAAATAGTAGAAAAAGCATTCTTTAGGGTTGTTTTTGGCATTTGCCCCGTCTTTGTGAGCTCTTCCTGGTTGTTCCTTCGGACCCTCTGGTGGTGGTTGACCTCCAGTCTTCCTCGGCCGCTTTCTCCTTTACAGTGTGTTCTTTGTTGCTCTTTGTTTTCCATGTTATGGTTGTTCTTTGAGGGTTAGAGCCCTGTTCTAAATGAAATGTGAAGATGTCTCTAGCAGTATTTTCATCTAATTACTTTCACAATCGCTGATATAAAGCAACTTCTTATTAGAGATGGGTCAATGGCGGCAAAGAGAGCGAAAGCCCATCTGACACGTCGGCCTCCTTCCTCTTTACAGGAATCTGATTCCTTCTTGGCAAAAATCAGATGGATGACAGGCAAAGGCAATGCCCTGGCTTGCAGTTGCAGAACCTGGGCTGAAATCGAGTAGGTGCAAAGAGTGAATTATTCTGTCACCCCTGGAAACAGCTCCACTAGCTTGGTCTTAAGGTGGTACAGGAGTGCTTGCATCACTGCTGGTGGGGCACTGGCTGGACTTGTGGATCTCTAGGCAGAGCACTTAGATCATCAGGACTTACCGATCCATACACATATTTTCCAGCATAAATCTTTCATTCCTTTTAATAAAAAGTTGTTATTCAAAACCAGTGACTAGCTAGCATTCTCTGGATTCAGAATTTAAATTGGGCAGATAATGCTTTCCTCTCTCAAAAGTGAAATTACAGTAAATATGTGTTATTCCATCACTATATATTATTTATGATGCATTTATAAATGTGGTGTTTTGCAGAAGCAGAGTAAAAGAAATGAATCTTTTAATATTCGTATCATAGTGAGAATTAACAAGAAGAAAAGAAATACAGTTTCTTGCAATACAAAGCTGTATCACTAAAATTTCATTCCCCTAACTGGGGGCTACAGAAGTCTTCAGATGACTATGTGGAAAATCTCCATTTATCATAACATACATATTGCAGTACCTGGGAAAAAACCTTCCTCTGTAATATTCTTGTAAAAATTGGCTTAAGGTTTGGAAATGTTCTTCTCAACAGGGTTAAATAGCCTACCTGCAATTTCTGCAATGGTTTGGTTGATTCCTTATTCCCTAATGTCAGTAGCTGTGAAGAAAAAGAAAGAATTAAAAAAGTGAGTCTTGTGTTTTAGTACAACTGAACAACTGATAGGTGAAACGAAGATGAAGAAATGTCTTTTTTTTGTTTTCAGCTGTGAATTGCTTTGGTTCAGTTCCTCAAAGACTGGTATTCAGAGCCAAAGCCCCTGATTGTTTATTATGTGAACCTCTTTTTCCTGGGAATACTAATATATCTTACGCAGTGATACTGGTTCATGTGAGCTGGCTGCACAGCTGTGCTTTAACAGCCTGGTTCTCTCTCCGTGTGTCTGCACCGCTCGGGTTTGCCTGGGACTTTCCCCCTTGGGCTGCAGTGAGCCCTGGCTGTCAGCACCCTCGCAGCAGCCCTGGGCTGGTGCCCCAGCTACGGGTAATGCTTTGAACGCCTGTTTGGATGTGTCCTGAGTCTAATCTTGGTCCTTTGACAAAAAAATGTGTTCATGTACAACGGGTATTAGAATTTAATGTTGGCCACGGCCTTCCATAAAGCTTCTTTTCCCTCTTAGCTTCAGTTATGGCTTTCTAGACTGAGGAGAGCAGCATTGTGCTGCTCTGAGAAATGCTCTGCAAAAACGTACACTTAAGATACTAATATTGCTGGAGACAATAATAAGGAGATCCTTCATGTACTCCCTCTTGGGCTATGGGTTTTATGTTCTAAGACAAGCAGAGAAGCTGTCATCCCTTGGCCAACAAATATCAAAAAAGATTTTGCGAAACTTGCACAGGGAAAAGGCTCCTCTTCACTGACTCCTCTAGGAAAGTCACCATTGAAAATAAGTCTAATTTTTAAAAGAAAATATTTAAAAAGTAATCTTGTTTATCATGTGTTTATATCGTATTTTTATATACACTTCTTATATTCCGATCTTGATGGTCTACATAAATAAAGTCAAGATTAGCCATGTTTATGCATTTAGGTTTTTATGTTCTTTCTATTAATTAAGCAAATGAGATGAAGGGGGTGTGTGCTATTCTGAAGCTGCATGTCTCTGCTCAATTGTTTCTTTTTGGAACAAAAGCAAATATCAAAAGACATCTTTTGGTGACATAAGGTATGTAGCAGCCACAATTTAAGAAGTCTAGCCCATCATTTGCAGCTCTTCTACTGGCATACATAAGTAGAGGGAAAAATAGATATTTAGGAAGTGAGAAATCGAGTCATACAAACTTGATGTCTCAATGAAATGTATTCAGTCCAAAGCAGAAGCTTTAGCCAACAAACTTGAATACCAGAAGTCTATTTAATTTTGTAATAACTATTGATTTGTGTAGTTAAGTATGATAAAGCTTTAAGCTGAACAACTACGCTGTATTTCATGTGACTCCAAGTCTGAGTTATTTTTATAGGTAACTACACCAATAGTACAAAAGGCTTTCATTTATTAATGTAATTCTTCCAGTCCTCTACTTCAACTGCTCTTTATGTATGATGTGTGTCTTAAATACATGATGTTTTATGGTTATAAAGTGTATTTCTTTGGCGATGCCTTGGAGTCTACCGTAGGGCAACTGAAATGTTTGTGTGCTCTGAGATGATTCTTTGGAGCTGGGTGGTAAAGGAGCAGTCCATGGAAATCTGTTCTGGATTGAAAGGTGCAAAAATCAGCAGGACAAAATTCACTCTAACAAAATAATCAGAGAACGTAATAACATTTTCATCTGAAATGGCACAAGTTTGTAGAAATGTTTCCTTTATTGGCTTCTGAATGTTTTTGGGTGGTTTCCATTAGATGGTTACAAAATGTTAGTAGCTGTTGCTGTAGAGCTGTGTCCTTCCTCTTGTTGAAAGAAGCTTTTGGTAGTTCTCAGAAAAATCAGCCAGGCGCTTAGATTTGCATAGTGAAATAGGAAAAAAAAATTGCTTTGTGTTCTTCAGTATCAGGCCTATGATAATTTACGTTTGAATTCTTTTTCTCCAAAAATATGAGAAAGTTTGGTATGCTGCCTATTTGAAAACAGTTATTTTCAGGAAAAAAAACCCCAGTGTGATTTAAATAGCGAATGTGTCTGTGTTTGTACGAGGCTTTATTTTGTAAAAAGATGAAGAACCTCATGAAAAATACATGACAGAAAAAAAACCCAGCCCAAGCCCGTCCTAAATTCTTATTCAGTGTGTCTGCGTTGTCTTCTCTGATTTCAATTACACTACCCCAGGGATGACTATGAGGCTTATTTACCTAGTCATGAAGTCTTCCTTTTTTCAGTTCTCTCTGTCAAGGAGTAATAGAAATAAGCTTTCTTGACAACAAATGGCTATTATGAATAAACATATCCGTGCGTTGTTGAAATAAGTGTTTGATGTATCTATAAACACATCAGGAAAACACAGGCTGCATCAGGAAGATGTGCTACCCGAGGCAGCAGAGTGCAGTATAGTTTTCTGGGAGCAGAATTACCATCAAAGAATCCGAGGTCATTGAGGCTGAAGATCTGTCTTCACTGAGCAGCCAGTATGGGGTTGCTCCCTGATTTGGAGCCTCCTGGAACAGAGGTAATATGCCCTATGCCACACACCCTCTTTTTCCTTTACTCGGGAGGTTCCTGAATTAAACACGGGCAGAGTGGACCCTGGAGGAGGTAGTTTTAATCTGTGTAACATCTCATTCTTGTCTTTTCCCGCTATATTTGTATCCAAGGTGACATCTTTTTATATAGCGATTCTTAAATTGGAGAACAGAATTTCCCGTGGGACTCTATTGCTGGTGACCAGCTGGGAGGAGGTAGCTGAGGAGAGCAGAGGCGCTGGGAGAGGCACCAGTGAGTGCATATGCAGGAGGGCCTGCAGGAAGCCCCAGTGCTGCCTCTTACTGGGACTTCTGGATTGGAGGGTAATGTAAGGAAAACAGGGGATAGAGCGTCTGGTGCCGATGGCCTGTATCTGCTCTTCCTCTCTATAAGATAGATCAGCCCGAAGCCTTGTCTCCGGCACTAAATGTCTCTGCATAATGCCTTCTTCCTACAAGAGAAAGTGCAGGAGCAGAAAAAAACCCAAACAACAAAAACCCGATTTTTCTGACCTCCTCACCATGGCTGTGAGAGGTGGATCCTCCTGGGCTCGACGCAGTTCCACAGAAAGCAACTCAAGAAGTTGTCAGCCTAGGAACTCCTGAGACTTGCCCACAAGTCTCACAGGAGCAGCAGGAAGGCATTGCCATGAGTGTTTAACTGCCCTGGTGGGGTAATCGCCCGTTGTTAGCCTAAACTAGATCCCAGAATGATCACTGAGCAATAGGTTGATACTCTGCTGATGGCTTACGTGCCGGCTGAGGCATGCTGTCAAAAAGCGTTTCATGCCTCATCTCCCACTAAGTGTGCTACCAAGGGCTTTCATAGCACGGGCTCCCTCTTTCATCCAACAGAATGACCTTGACAATTGATTTCATTCCGTAGGCAAGTTATTACTGTGTCTTGCTCTGGATTAACTGCAACTCTGGAACTGATAATGCATTCTTAATTGGAAATAATGTTTTAACCTTGTGGTTGCTGAGACCAATAAAGCGAGAAACAGGGAATGAGCAGCAATCGCCAGAGAGAACTGCAAGAATTCTTTTGTTCATTGGTATTTTAAAACTGCATTGAAATGCATAGCAGTGACCAGAGAGATGTATTAATTTGATTTCACGTAAGCATCCAGTTCTTAACAAGTGTAAGCCAGCGTCCTGCATAGAAGACAGGTGAAGTCAGCAGGCTGGGGCCTTTAAACTGCATTTTCGAGAATTTAATCAAATCAGAAGGAAAAAAAGATTACAAAATCCATACACTTCTATGTATTTTTAAGTTGACAGCATTGGCAAGAAATTTATATTAAAATATCATTTAAACTTCTCTGTAATGCATCGTATGATCTTTGAAAAGTCAAAGCTGATATTTCTCTTAATCTGTTTAGTCAATCTAGTGGGTGCTGGTTTATTCTTTGTTCATTGAACCAGGTTGGTTTTAGCATTGTCTTCCTGTGTAAGCGTTCGGTTCCATTCACACCCAAGTTGTCTTCTGGGGTTTCTGCTGTCCCATCACGCTTGACATGAAAACAACACGGTAAGCAGACAGTGCTGTAATTGGGCATAATTGCATGAATGTGAATTACTGAACAGCAGACTTTCTTGAAATCTGATCTTGTTATAACCTGGGATTCCATCACTAATTAATTGCTGAATTAGTGGTATATTGTGGAGATTTTGAGAAGTTGCCACCACAGTCCAATATTGGATCCCAAAGGAAGATCTTAGCTGCTGAATGGGGTCCAGAATAGGCTTTTATAAAATATTGCCAAAGAAGTTTGAGGACAGCACAACCCATTCAGGGTTAAACTCTTCAGATCCAGGAAAATTTAGATTGAGGTATGTTGTACGTTAGGTTTCACAAAAGCAAATTGATAGAAGATCAAATTGGAAGTTCTGTTAATGAAACTCCTAGGCAGTCTTACATGTACTAGTGACGATTTTCTGCAAAGGTTGACCCCCCTCTGATGGGGCAGCAGGGAAGCCAACTGTGAAAAGAAAGTCATCCCATTAGGAAAAGACTGGCCTTTGCTGGTCTAAGCTGTGCTACCGTAAATTACCACAGAGCAGTTCAGAAGAGTGCTGACATTTTTTAAGAATCACTAATGTCACAGTTACTGCAAGTGAAGGAGGAATAACTAAGGTGACTATTAAGGGGAGGAGGACGGCAATCGCTTGCCATGGCCTTTCAGCGTACTTTGTGCTTTCCTACTTGATGAAGTTTCTGTTAGAGACACTTATACTTTTTTTCTCTACATTTTTTGCTGTTGTATTGCTGTCTGACAGATTTCCTTTTAAATGTAAAGCATAAAGAATTTGAACAAAAACCCCCGAGAATCGTCCCTACACAGGTTTTAATCTTGGCATCAGTAAGCTTTTGGAAAACAGCTCTTTGGTCTTTCAACTGCAAAAATAATGTATTTCTTTTGCAAAGGCCCTTCACCAAACATCTTTCCAGGAGAAAATGCTGATTGTAATGAAAGAAAGATCTTTGTATCTCTCTTGTGCATAGCTCAAGTTGTTAATTTTATGTATAAGTAGATAAAATCCAAAATATATTCATTGTATGACTCAAACATGTTAAAACTATTATTTGAACGGAGTTCTGCATCCTGAGGAAATCTGTGCTGACATGGGATGTGACTGTTTTCTGACAAACACGTGAAGATGTCCAAAATTCACGTGTTTGAGGCACGTTTGTTGGTTCTTTATAAAATAAAATTTGATTATATAGCAGAGGGCAAGGGAAATACTTAATTAGAAGAGTGCTTCCAGGCTTCAGACTGAGTGGACAAATCATCCCTCAAACATTTGCATAGATCGCATGTAGCTACATGAGTCTGAAGCATTATCACGTTTTCTGTCTCATGTTGGTTCTGTGTTCTTGCTACAAGCTTCTGTCGTGGACCTCTGGTTTATCGTCCAGTTTGGAAATTATTCTTTTACTGTAATTTTATAAAACGACTTTTAAAATTTTGAAGTATAAAGATTATTGAAGAAAGCCCTAGTCCTATGGTGCTTGTCCTTTTCTGATCTTGGTAGGGTTTTATCTAGTTCTTAACAGATTCCTTATTTTTTATTCCTATTTTTGACATCCGTTGAGCTCTAAGAGGAGTCCTTCAATTCAGAGCTTTGCTCAACATTCAAAGATGGCACTAAGAATCTTGAATTTACCTAATGAATTTCTGTGAAACACTGGAAGAGCAGGCGCTGTGCAGCACGTTGTCTGGAACCTTCCACTGCCAGCCCCTGATGAACCGTTTCTGAGTTTCATAATTGCTTCTTGCTTTTTCCAGCAATTAATACCCTGCCATATCACGGAGAGAAAGTGGGAGGGAAGATGTCCGCTACTTTGTGATTCCAGCAAAGGGACAGCATTCTTAGCTCTGCAGCAAATGTGATGTATTTTTAATACTGGTAATTAAATTGTGATCAGGTTGAAATAGGAGTAGGGCTCCACAGCATTCCCGGGGTCAGCCCTGTGTGCACCAGGCAAGGAACAAAGCCCTTTGTTATGATGAAAAGGAAGCATGGGCTATTGTTTCAGAGAATCAGGGCAATGTAAAATAGATAGGGTGAATAAATGCATAAATGGGAATGTCTTTTCATTATTTGAATTTTCCTAGGCTGTCTCCTGTTAACAATGTTGTCTTTGTAAAGTATCACTATTGATATAAACCCACCTTTTAGAAGCCTGAGTGTCAGGCAAACGTCATCTAACGTATCTTCAAGACAAGTATATGTTTCAAGGAGTGTCATTTGATTTTTTAAAATCTTTTTTGTTAGAATCTATATTTAAGAAAATAAGCTATGACTTGCTGAAGTCACAGTCCGTGTCAGATGAGGGAACAGAACCAAAATCTTGTGAGTGTGGTCACAAATCCTGCTCAGCCCCTGGGTGTTTAAAGCCGGTCACATGTTGCTTATTTAAGCAGTTGTCTGCCCTACTTTATAGCCAGGGACAGAGCTGAGAAAATCTCTCCTCCAGTAAGCAATGGACCTTTCTCAAGCACAATCCTGAAAAGCAGCAAAGCAACTGGAAGGTCTGTTGGTAGTTACGACAAAAGCTTTTCTGGGTGTGAATAAAGACTTCCCTTTCCTTGTGAAGAGTTTAAAAATGGAAGGTAGTTCCGTGGTGTCATACCTTTTGAGAAAATACAACTTCACATTACTAGTTCATGACAGAAATAAGAAATTACTTTCATATATTGCCTGAGCTGGAATTGTTAAGAAATCATATAGGGAGGCATATACCGCGTCCTGTTCGTTGGACTTAGTCACATGGAAGGTTTTGGGGTGTTTACTAGGCGTATCTGGGCAGTGGGTTCTATAGAATTAGAGGCTGCTTGAAGGCACTGCTCACTCCTGGCTTTGCCTGCAGCACAGTCTGCCCACAGGTGGCTTGGAGCCTTTCCCAGTGCCTGACTGGAAAGCACTATCAGACCATTCGGTTTGGGAGCTTAGTAGTATTGGCACGTGATGCTGACTTGCAGTTCGTTTGTTGTGAAAGAAATAAATACTGGAGAATTAAATAATAATAATAATAATAATAATAATAATAATAATAATAATAATAATAGCAGCACAACCAAACGCAAAGCAACTTGTATAACTTTTTTGTAGTCAAGTAAGTGTGAGAGAAGCGTGAGGAGTTAAGCACTGGAACCAGCCTGCCCAGGTGGATGATGGAAATCCTGCAGGGCTTTAGAATTTGAATGAACACGAGCAACCAGACCAAACTTTGCATTTAGCTTTGCTTTGATCGGAGGATTAGGCTGGGTGATTTTCAGAGGTAGCTCTCAGCCAAAAGGGTACTATGATTCTATGAAATCAAAGGCTTATACTGCTGGAGCCGATTGATTTTTGAAGTCAGTGGTACCGAATGACGAGGCTGCAGTCACCCAAAGCTACTGGCAGTCAGTCCTCAGTAGGCAGAACCATCCTGCGCAATGAGAAGCGGAGCGCTTGCTCCCCTGGGCTCTGTGCACAACAACATGAAGCAGGGTACCGGTACCCCAAAGGCTGGCTGCAATAAAGTGTCAGTGCAATTATCTGCTTGTGACCCACTTGAGCACCCTGCTAGAAGAAATACATTAAATGGTTCTCATTAACTAGAATGCATATCGTGATGCAAATCCCTTTTTTCTTAGAGAGTTAGGGTTGGAAATGGCTTCTTTTAGGAATTGCAGCAGCCATTTAATATAGGTAAAGGTTCATTAGTATTTTGCTAATTGACATCAGTAAGTTTAAGGATCAAGAAAAGAGACTAGAAAGTAATGTATCTGAACTAGTTTCCTGACCTCATTCCTGTTGCTAGATAACACGGCACTGAAAATGTTGGCACCAAACTGAATAGTATATAACCACTGGCTCTTAATTGCCAGTGGAGGCATGAGAGGGGGAGTGAACTTTGAATGCCTTCAATCTTACCCTTAAAAAAGTCAAATTCTCCTGCCAGGAAAGGCAAACTGATGAGTCTCTGTACTGCCATTAAGTAAAAGGAATTGATAAGGGTTTTGAACAAGGTTTCTTAGGTATCTTTTGGACCGTGGACAACCACAGCTGACTGGTAACCTTTTCCTGTCCAGCCTTGAGGACTGGCTGTATTCATGAAGACGTTCATTGCAGAAAGAAAAGCTGTTGAAAAAGAAAGTTATTAAGTTTCTCTAGTAATGCTCATGTTCGCAATTTTAAAAATTTCTCAGCTGACCAGTATGTTGGAAGGAAAAAGAAAACTGATGTCGATGTGCTTTAGATGTGTTAACTCAAAGGTCACCGAAAGCCTCCAGAGCTGGGCTGGGGAGGGCGCGTAATTCACGAGGCTGGGGAGGGCACGCTGTTAGCTCTCCTTTTCCAGTGGATTCTTGGCCTCTTCTCTACCATCCAAAGGGGCTTGGTTACCTAGAACTGCATAAGCTGGGAAGAATCTCGAGTTGATCTAGTGCAGCACCGGCTTAAAGAGAGGCTCCTCTGAGCCCGATGGTGGCACATGGTGAAGAACAAGCTCTTACACAGAGATGGGGGGTTGCCATAAGCTGCCATTGCCAAAAGTTTCATCCAGTCAACTGCTCGCTCCTGGAATATCTGGGAAAGAACAGCTGGAAATGAGCAGTGGTTCCACGTGGTGAGGACTGGTGTACAGTGCTGTGCAGCAGCTGCTGGGATTGACCTTGGGGATCTTTGGGGAACGAAAATGAATAAGTACCGAGTCGCATTCAAAGCAGGGTGGGGGCGTGACTGCTACCTTTAACAATCTAGTGATCCCGTGAAAGGCAACTTAGAATTCAGAGCCAAATTAGCGCTCAAGGGGAGAGGCAGAACATAGATGGCCATAGAAAAACCCCCTTCAGGTACTTAAAATCCAGTTCATCCTCATCAGTATGAAATTGCCCTAGTTCTTTTGAAATCCTCAGTTCATAACAGAGAATATTCACCCATAATTTTTAGCTGGTGTTGCTAGGCCATGTGATTTTGTGACAAAAATGTTCCTATGAAAAAGAGAAGAAAAGGAACAGAGACTGGAACAGCAGCACGGGTTGATTTTGGTTGAATTCTGTCTCTGCACGTTGAACATGTTTACCATGATGCTGCCTTTTAGATGCAGTGACTCATTTCACTCTTGCTGCTGCCGTATGAACAGCTCGAGACAGAAATAGCTTTCTCAGTTGATGGCTGGCTGAAAGGTAACTCGCAGTCAAGGCGAATCAGTGTAAGGCTACTGGCTGTAGTGATGGGCACCGGCTCTGAAGCCGTGGTACGGGAGAGGGCAGCCAATGTGCTACCGTGATTGACGTGGTAATGGAAAGTAAATGGAGGATAATGAGAAAGGAGGAAAATTGTTGTCAGGAATTTGTTCCTCCCCCTGCCGCTCCATGGCTTCTATTTTCTCTAAACATCTGGTATCCTGTTTAGTGATAAAAGTTTGCTTCGCTTTTGCCCGTCGCACACAGAATCTTGTAGTTGAACAATGTAGGAAAAGATTAAAAATGGAAAAAAACTCGAATTGAATCTAAGCTAAATCAAGTATATATTTTTGAATACCGAATCAGGCTGTGTCCTTGAAGGGTCTTTTATTTCTGTGATCACATTTTAATAGATAAATTTGGAGTTATTTATTGTGAACCTGAACAAATAAAGCAATACAGAGGGTGTTAAGCATGTTAAATAAATGTAGTTTATTATTCAGCAGGTTTTATTTTCAGGAGCTTCTGTGATTGCATAATCATGTCTTATTGTGTGCAAATATGCAAATCAGATGATAATACCTGATTAGCATTATCAAGTTTCCACTCTCATGTGGCTTTTTGTTTATTGGTTTGTTTGGATTGTTTGAGATTTTTTTTCCTTTGGTTTTCTTTTTTATTTTTTGTTTTACAGTATCTAGAGCTTTCTTCTGAAAAGGTTTCTGCTGGTTTTGTTTTTATAAGAGTGAACAAAGAAGGAATACTTATTCATCATCTAACCAGATGACAGCTTTCCGATTTTGATAGGTCTCTTGGTTCATGTGCACATTTTTACTGCTGCCAAACCGGTTGCAGGGATATTTAATAATCTGAATAGCTAAAGGTTCTGGGTCTGCTCTCATGAACTGGAGATGAATTCATTGGGATGGGGTACTGGTTTTAGGGAGATACTGGAGCTTTGTTTCTTGGAGGCCAAGTGAGACATTACCATCCTGCTGTCCGGTGCTTTCCTTAGCGGCGTGACCACGTCCTGTCACTCTGTTATCCCAAACCACAGCCAGCAGTTACCGAGACATACTCAGCAGCACCTTTAGCAGCACTTCTGACGGTGACCCGTGTTGAAAGCTGGTTCTGTAAGCCCAAAATGGCTTTCTCGTTTGCCTCCCATTAAGTCCCAGGTAGTTATCTTCTCCCTGGCATGCCAAGGCACACGCACACCTCCCAAACTGTCTTTGCTCCGACTCTGTGGGTTGAATGGGCCGTAAATGGTTCTTAGTCAGGGCCATGGGGAGAAGGTTTATCAAACAGCAACGAGCACCATCTGTGCTTATATGTAAAAATGCATTGGAGTTTAAAATGTCAACGATAAATTAAGCCAGGTGCTCTAACATAAAAGGTTTACTGCTGTTCTCTTGTGAGAAATCTAATTAGGATGTCTTAGTTGGTAAAACAGGAGATGCTCCTCTACAGTGTGTAACTTTCAGCCTCCTTAGTGATAAGATTTCTTCCATTTTTCTCAGTCCATCACGGAAAGCTAATTTTCCTCTATTTGTTTTTACAAGTACAAGAGTTGCCCATCTTGATATTTGCCCTGTCTCATCCCTGTCGTATGAGATTGTCGTGCCTTCCCTGCCGGGTTTGCTGCAGTGTCTCTTGTGATGGGTGCTGCCTTCCCGTGTGCCGTTCCCAAGCAACCCGGCTGCTCTGCGGCTGGCTTTCCCCGCGCCTGCAGAGAGTGGGTGTTCCGACAGACACAGGTATCACTCAGTTTGCCGCTGCCTAGGCTGTGCTGATGAGATAGAAACTTGGCCACCACGTGCAGATGAGCTCTGTAGTGATGCATAGCGTTGCAAAAGACAAATGGACCATCTAAAGCCAAGCGGGACATGGCAAACACTCACTTTAAAGGGATAGGGGTGCCCCTTGTGGGCGAGATCTTAGAAACTCTGCTAATAGAAAGAAAAGCCACAAGAAAGGCTAGTTGAACAGGTAGAATGAAAATTCTAGTTATGTTTTTGTATTCATGAAGTATGTAAAATAAGTGACTGACTAAATAACAAATTGGAAAAGATATAACAAGGGCAGAAAAAGGCAGTTAATTTTGAACTGATACTGTGTTTTGGCTTGGCACATCTCAGTGGTAATCTTGGTCAAGGGCAAGAAACCAAAGTTGGGAAGCTTGAGAGCATCTTTCAGTAGCCCTGATGGCCTCACAAAATGCCAAATAATGTTGGAAGAATGAGGCTGGCAAGTTTGGTGCATTCATTTTGAAATGTTTGAGTAAACAGAACCTGAAATGGCTGTGACTCTTCTTAGGACAAGGCAATGCCTGTGTGCTGGCAGCTGAAGGCAGCATTAGTCTCATGGTGTGGTTAAATGATGCTGCGTTTAGAAACTCTACATTTCAGGGTGGAGTTAAAAACGAGTAGTCTGTCCAAACACCAGACTCCTACGTGTCAGCTGAGGCAAGCTGTGTATCTTACTGGGTTGCTGAAGACTTCTTGGAAACAGAATTCCGTAATGGAAAAAAAAATACTATGAGCTGTCAAGTCTTGCTGATTCAGTCTGTGATGGGCAGTTTGCAAATGGAAACCAAGATGAGAAACCCTTATAATTCTACTATTTCCTTCAATTGAGCCACGGGACTGATTTCTGAGCTGCTCCGTCACATTTCGTGCTTTAAAATCAGGTGTGGAAGAGGGAGAGTGGTGGGGAAAGTCAGAGGATCAAATAAAAGGCTGTGGAAATCGAGCTGGGAGGAAGCCAGAAAGTTTTCAGGCGTCAATGCAAAATTTTTCTAGAGAAAACCAGCAAAATTAAAAAGGCGCCTCTAGATGGATGGTTAACATGAAAATGTGTTTTATTGCCATATGAGTGCAATACAGAATCAACGAAGTATTTCTGCTTTAAAAACAATGGCAAAAAAAAAGTCTAACATCAAACATTTTAAAGTCATAGTAAAAAATGAGTAAATAGGGCTAAGCTGAATACTGTTGTATTATTTGTAGAATTAAAATTGAAGTAGTCTTTACACGAGCATTTCCCTGATGCTGAAATTTAAACTGTGCACTCCTGGTTGTGCTTAGAAGACTTGTGGAGTTAAATACTTGGGGTAAGCAGCAGAAATGCTGAGAAACTTCAAATCCCACGTGATATTCTCTCTGAATCTTCAGGTATTTTATAGGTTAAATTCAACCCCACTACATTCTTGAATACCTGAAACTTCTGAAACTTCTTACTGCATCCTGTGGAAAGCCAGCTCCCTTACCCGTCCTGGTGCGGTCGCGGAGCGAGCGCGACTGTCACGCCGGCCTGCAGTTGGTGGGAGTTACTTGTTCATTTTGAAATCCCTAATGTTTTCTGTTTGAGAGGTTGCTTGATGTTAGCATAATAGGAAGTAGCTCACTTTCATTTTTCTGCAAAATATAAATGATGCTTAGGTACAGTGCACTTCCTGAGGAGCCTTGTGGCTTCTTGTGAGTGTATGAAACGGGCTGGAGGGCAGGTGGAAAGCTGCAGCACTGGGAACTGGAGAGGGGCTGGATTGGAATACAAAATACTTCACTCTCACGTGGTTTTTTTGTGTTTTCCACTGATTTACCAGTGTAGTATACTGTATGGAAATGCGGTCACTTCCTTAAGCAGAAGAAAAGATGCAACAATATTGTTGTAGTAAATGGTTTTCTTCATTGAAAAGAACCCAAACCCATGCCAAGGCACTGTCATTTCAAGTAGAATATGGTTACGCTCCTGCCCTGTTTTCCTGTTCTGCACTTTTGCCTGAAACACCCAGATGGAATAACAGTTGTGCATTGGTTTATAAGTAGAAGCCTGTCCCCGCATCGCTCCAAACAATTCTATCACTTAGCTCATCAGAAATGCAACTCGTGTGTCTGCCAAAGAGGTGCCTGGTGTAGCTCTGCTTGTCGTCTAAAAGGGATGGCATCATGAAGGGTGAGTCAAACCAAGCGGGTCCTGGCGTGTGTGTGGTACGGCTGTATCCCTCCCAGCTGGGCTAGGAGAACTGCCCAGCAAGAGGGGTGGCTCGTCTTTGTCACTCAGCAGCTCCTTCCCGCTGTGCTTGTACAGCGTGTGAGGGCACAACACCCCAACCCCTCTGGGGGGTGTGAGTTGTTAACACTACTCTAGGGAGTGTCATGACAAGGTTAAAATATTTGAACTAGTATTGAAAGTCTAATCCTTTAGTTTAGAAGCTCATGATTGTCCAACGGGGATAGGAAAATACACCTGAAAAGCAGGTATCGCATTTTATACGGGCAGTGTTGTTTCACGTTACAGCTTTACGTTCACCTACATTCTTCTGCCAAATCCATAAAGGTGGAAAAAGATGGCTTAGATGTTTCCCTGAGTCCAGGCCCAGCAACAGGTTTCCACGCTACCTCTGTAAGTGCTGCTGCAAGATGGCCTCAGAAAAAATGTAAAATCTTGGCATATAGTACTAAATCATGGTGGTTATGTTTACTGGGCAAATTCCAGTTCATTTGCCATTATGTCCTTCTTGATAGCTCCCTGGCAATGAAACTCACCTCTTGGTACTACTCCTGGCAGTGGTGTTAGCTGAGTGATACAGTGACCTCTTGATCAAACACTTGATCAAAAAAGCCCCATTAAGACTATTAGACACCTTTGCAATCCAAACCCAAACTCACAAAAATACAAGGTTTGTATTTAAATGCCTAATCCAGGCCTCACCTTGGGTTTACAGTTTTTAACCTTCTATGGTATATGGGAGCGATCTCTTCTGAAAGAATAATCCTTTGCCCAAAATCTACCGTGAAAGAGGGAGTTGCAAAATTGCAATCTAAATGTGGAAGAAACACTAACTGAAGGTGGACAATTACCAGTTCCTACTCTTCATTTTCCAGAGTTTTAAAGCATCCTTAAACCTACTCAAGCTTACCTGCTTTCTTCTTCATACTTGCTCAGAACTGTTAATATTCAATACTCTTAGCAGCGATGGGAACTTAGATACCAAGCAGAAAATACATCCTGCTGGACTCTGGATCCAAATTTTTAACCAGTATCTAACAGATTTTATTACTATTTATTTTTTATGAAATTTTTTATTATTAATCGTGTTCTCAGAAGAAGCTAATGAACTGTAATAGATTTGCATAGTTATGAAGACTGATAATTTATTCATGGAGACAGCATGCAGAATGAAGAATTGGCGTTAATTCTGCTGGAAGTTAGCTGAGAACACACACCGCTCCGCCTGTTTGGGGGCTTTTCACTGAAACAAGATAGGGGAAAATTCCACTTATCCAAAGTGTCCTGTTTGAAATGTCTTGCAAAGTAGCTCTGAAAGAATTCTGACGCTGAAATTATCCATTTAGGTTTCAAAGTTGTTGAAAGCCAAGCAATGGTCTACCCTGTCAGCAGGTGTGTTCTGGTTAAGCAAAGGCTGTTGCACGCCATTGAGAGCAAACCTGTCTGTGTGTAGCTCGGTGGGTGTGGGACGGCAAATGAACCGCGCTTCGTACCATCAGCAGCGTGATGCCTGAAGCTGCCCTGGCTTCTGTGCCCTTGCAGCATCAGGAGGGGAGTCTGCAGCCCATGGTGGGCGTTGGGACACACACGCGGTCCGGGGTCCTCGGGAAGCACACGGATTTAGCAGAATTGAAGAGAAACAGTATTTTGCTGGGTTTTTTTTCTGCTTCCTGTCTAAACATTGCATAAATTTAAATCCTCACCTCGTGCCCTGGGAGGGATGGTCCGTATTATCCGAGGAAGGGACACAGTCAGCGCTCTTAGCTGGTGCAGCCCGTGCCGCCAGGTTCAAACCGTCATTGCCCGCTCTTCGATCACCACCTGGAACCCAAACCTGTGATTTTCTAGAGGAGGGAGATCAGGCCATGGATTCCCTTGAGACTGCGTGCTCTAACGAACGCGTGAAGTGTTTGCTCTCCAGGGGTTTGATACGTGAATCTCTGGCCAGAGCTCGTGTTTCGGGAGGACGTGCTTTCCCTGCCAGGTAATTTCACCTTGAGCGTTGCTCAGTCAGTCATGTTTAGTGGTTGGGATGCATCTGAGTTGTGGCCTGAAATCTGCTTTGTGTCAGCATTTATGTCTGACCTTTTTGTAATACATCTTTCAGAGCAGCAGCGAGGAAGGGGAAGGTTTACTGAAAGACCTGTTGTATTTCAGATTTAGGGTGTGAGCAGCAGCACTGCGCTTTGCTCAGCAATAAATGTTTGGGCAGACTGACAGGGGTGACAGATGCAAAAGCATCCTGGTAAAAAGTGTGGTGAATGGGGCACTTCCATCGCAACAGCACCCAGAAATGGGCAGGAGAAAGCAATATAATTTTGTAATTTCCATTCTTTGTTAGAGAAAAAGAAGCTGCATATTTAAGCCCCAAACCTGAACCAGATTAGTTCAGACATGTTGAAATGAAGAATTCCTCTTTTAGGTTGCACAAGAGAAAACAGGGTGGAAGTGACAACAGTATTACCTTAGCTTTGTGGTAATTCTGGTTACTAACAAGTCCTAAGATATTATGACAGAGTTTCTTAGGGGTGGGTGTGTATGATTGTTTGATTTCTTTTTTAAACGAGGTCCATCTGGAGAGCAGTCACAAGAGGTGTCCCGCAAGGGTCCACTCTGGGACCAATACTGTTTAACATTTTTACCAATGATATAGACAGAGGGATCGAATGCACCGTTTAGCAAGTTTGCAGATGACTCCAAGCTGTGTNGACGAGGGGCAATGGACTGAAGTTGGAGAATGGTAGATTTAAGTTGAATATTAGAAAAAATTTCTTTCCTCTGAGGGTGGTGGAACACTGGGACAGGTTGCCCAGGGAGGTGGTTGAGGCCCCTTCCCTGGAGATATTCCAGGTGAGGCTGGATGAGGCCCTGGGCAACCTGGGCTGGTTGGGGGTGTCCCTGCGACTGCGGGGAGGTGGGACTGGATGGCCTTGGGAGGTCCCTTCTGGCCTGGAGGATTCTATGATTCTGTGATTCTAAATAAAGATGATAGTACCAGATAGTTTGGGTTTGATTTTGTTTTTGTTTTGTTTTGCTTTTTTAAATAAATTGTATATTACCAGATAGTAATTGATATTCTGTAATCTTTGGAAAAGAAACCTGGATTTAATTTTCAACAAGATCTGTTATAGATGCCAACTGGATACCACGTTAATGCTCATCCCAATCTGTCCCCACGTGCTTGGGCAAGTTACATTCATTCCAAAGCTCGCATCTTGCAAATTCAAGCGGTATAAGCTATAGCTTTGCCTGAAAGTTGGATAAAATGGTATGTTCTCCTGAATTTTTATTTTTTTCCCAATAGCTTCAAGGTCTACCTGAAAAGAATTCTTTCAGTTATAAAAGAAAATAACGTTCTGACCTATTTCTCCTTCCCCTTCGGTCGTCAGCATTTGTAGGTACCCAGAGAGGCTCTGCCTTCATAACTCAACTACCTCCAGAAGCAGGAATAGCCTGTAGAGCCTGAAGCACAGCTGCAAATATTTGTGCCTTTTCTTCTCTGTTTCACAGGGGCTGTGAATCCTTCCTCTCAGAGTTATGCCCGTTACAGTCTCAGGCTCTTCAAGGGCCTTGAACTTGCCAGGTGTAAATTGTTTTGTTTCATAGCACTGTGCCACACCGCTTCATTTCTCTCGCTCCGTACAAAGATTAAGACGATCGAAATGATGTGAAATCGTAAGGCCTTGCCAGATGTCACGGCGAATGGGCTGTAGATGCTGTTCTGGCACAGGACACGTGTTTTTCTGAATACTGAACTGCAGATAAACATCTTCCCAGTTACTGGGACTTTACAGTAACAGAGATGCCAACCTTGCTTTAGCGGCGGAGTGCATGCACTCAGGTGTTTCTACCTTGTATTTATTTTACAGGGGTGGGGAGACTCTTAAAAAGCTATGTTTATTATTGCATTATTAATTCTGTTTTAATTCATAGTCCAGATGCTGTCATTTAGTGTAGACCTAGATGATTTCCTTAGAGTCAGTGTTTTCAGTCACACATATTTTACTGAAGGGATATCACAAACAAGAGAACAGGGGAGTGCAGAAGTGATGTGCATCTTTCTCCTTGATAGTTTACACAATTTCTATTATGAAAGAAAAAATTCTTGCTGTGAAAGTGTTTGTTTTAGTTGTTTTTTTTTTCTCTGAAATTGTCCAGAGTCACTTATCCGACAGCTAGGCACGCAACCTCCAGGAAAAGAAAAATTTTCAACTTTTTTGCAAATCTTCTGTAGAGAAGAGGCATCACCTCCTTTGTTGTTTCCGAGTAGCAGCACTGCTGGCAGGTCCTGGTTGCACTGGTGATACTGATGTGTTCTCACTGAGAAGAATCCAAAAGCATCCATCCTGGGATGCTGGTATTTGGTTATCCAGCTAGAGACCATATTCCTCAGCAGCAGGAGGTCACTAGAGCCACACTCTCAGAAGTCAGCAGCTAATATTGGGTGAGATTTCAAAAAGTAACTGTGGATTTGTGCATCTGTTTCCGTATGTTACTTTGCAAATTGGTTACTTTTTTAAAATTTGTGTTAGCCCACTGCTGTCAGTGGTTTGCTTCAATCTGGGATTTTTAAATTCTAGTTCTTTTTTATCTATACAGGAAAGACCAAGATAAGGAGAGTAGCTGTAGCAAGAGTTCGTACAGAAAGGAATTTCATATTAGAGGCAGGAGCTCTCTGCTGAAGCAACAAGAGGGTTTACGTTTGGAAAGGTTTAGATAATTTTCCTTTTTATAAAGAGCGCATCAGTATCAATATTAATGGACAGGGTTGTCTTTGAGTTTGGCTCACGTGGTAAAAGGTTACTGGTTCCAAACACATTAAGAACAGTTCAGGGAGAATCGCCTCCCTCTGTGTGGGATTGAACAGGTCCAATATACCTGAACAGTGGGATGTGAGGGGAGGTTGGCCCAGGCCTGAAATGTGAAGAATGTGAAGATGTATCAGTCTGAGCGTGAAAGAGTAAGTTGCAGAATATTTACTTTTCTACATTTTTTTTAGAAAAATCTGCCTATCTTTCTTTGGACTTGTGGCCAATGGATGAGTGAATTTACTCATCCCTTCTATTCCAGTTGCTCTTCTCTTCCCGAAATGTTCCTAAAGAACAAATTAACAAAAGGTTCAAAGCAAGTCCCCAGATTAGATTCTACTGAGCTTGTAAGCAAGATGTCATCATGTTTATCATGATGCTGATTTTTGTTTGTAGACTATCTGCTTGGTCTGTGCTTTGTTCCTGTTCCATTCAGGGGGAAGCAATTTAGTGTTAGAAAAACCTTATATAAAGAAAATTAGAAAGGTTTTCAGAAGAGTTTGGGCTGTCCTGCTTTTAATTAAAATTTCCGTGTGTTCTCACTGTTTTGGGGAAGTTTGAGTTTTAGGAAAACAAGCATATGTAATAAACCCCAGAAAGTTAAAAAAAACACCCCAGGTATGTTTGGATATTCTCAGGAACGTCCAATAAATGATAGATACTAATTATCTTTTCTGTTATAAATTTGAGGAATAAAAAAGAGTGAAATATATATATATATATGCATATAAACCAAACACCCAACCAAATGAAAAACGCATAACAAACCAGCTTTTTGGTTTGCTGTGGTGGTTGGGAACCTGCTAAGCATGACAACATGCACAAATGCTGTCACGCCTGTGTATTATTAGTACTTGCTTAATCACGTTAATTGATCACGTAAGTGCTTTAATTCCTTTTAATGACATCTTTTGACTTGCAGAAACTTTGCACTGTGGATTTTGTTGAAGCAGAAAATATTTTTCTGATACTTTCTCTAGAGATGCCATTGTAACCTTCCAAAGCTATCTAGAGTAGGTACCTCGTGACAGCTCACTTTGCTGCCGTAGCTGCACATCTTCCCGGGATGGAGTGAGGGTGCTGGAAATCCCAGTCCTCCACTTGAGCCGCCTGTCTGGAGAGGAATGCAGCTTTGGGAGGTGCGGGCAGTAAGAGCTCTGAGGGAGCGAGAGGGGTGCTTGGGAGAGGCAGAGCAAAACCTGGTCCTAGGTTTTCACCTTGCCCTTTCAAAGCAGGGTAGCTTACGACTATCTTTAAAAATGTTTATGGATTCTAGAAAGGTGCTAGTTTGACAGTCCAGAATTTTGGGTTCAGTGAGAGTAATTGCTTTACGCCTGCCCTCTGGCAATCATTTTTAACACTACAAGGAAATATCCAGTAGAGTGTAATTTTGCTGACACACAGGTGAAGACCAATATTGAAGTGCGATCAAGTTCATTTTACAGAGGTCCCCAGGTACCAGTAACACACAGAGCGGGGGTACAGTCAAGCTGCACTGAGGTCTGAGTGGTGAAGTGGCTCCATGTCACACGCTGGGCTGTGTGTTCTCTCTCCCCATCCAGTGCTGATTGTTTCTTCTTACTGAAAATGGGTGTAATAGGTCAAAACACCTATTAATTTTTGATGATTATTTTAAATTTCTATAGTATTTTCAGTAAGGAAAGTCCTGAGATTATTCCCTAACACTTGTATTTCCCCTTCTGCCTCCTTCCTAAATGAAGACGGTATTCTCACTTCTCTTTTCTTTCTGCAGATGTTCAGCACATTCTTACTGTTGTCTTTAGTGCCCTGTGGTTTTTTCCTTTCTCTTTGTATGCACACAGTAATAAAACTGTGGCTTTTGTGCACGCTGCCTCACTAGCAAAATTACTGAGAGGCAGAAAATGGGGGTGGTTCTTGGGGAAAAAAAAAAAAAAGAAAGTGATATTCAGAAGTGTTTGAAGAAGCCTAAATCCACCCAGGTGTCTCATTCACCAGAAAAATGCGTTCTGCAGGATTATTTATGTATGCTACGCTAAACTGTGCGTGTGGTCCTGTATTCTGTGCCGAATGAAGAGCCAATGTCCACTAAAAGACCCTTAAAATCCCATTGTAAAGAAAGAATGCGTATTCCCTGAGTAAGCAAGAGGAATCGTGTCATCCCTGAGCTTATGTTTCTTCTCATTTTTGCTGTCCTAAAAATATTCATAAAGACTGTACAGACAAGGGGTAAATAGCTAAATCTAAGTGGATCAAGCCTTAACTGGGACCAGGTGCACATAGCAGTGTTTGGATAATATTCTCTGCTGAAGGAAATGAATTTTTATTGATATTTACACGCGATCTCAGAGTAGAAGCTTTTGCCGTCACTTCAGATGCCTGTGAACTGTTGGTATGCTGAACCAAAAAATATTTGAAGAAAATGTGTGTGATAATAGCCCAGAGTAAACATTTAGTAAAATGAAATGATTTGCTGCTTGAGCGTGGCGTTTTAGAAGCTGGATGTGTGCGTGTGTCTGTAGGGGTTGCAGTAGCCAGAGGTGCCCAACCAAGAGTCCAGCAGCCTTAGAGATGAGCCTTTTTGCTATGGATTTCACTCCTTTGATTAAAAAGGAGTTTTAGAGGAGTCTTCTGTCTTCAGGTGTAGGTATCTGTATGTAAGCTATGCATCTTCATTCCCTTTGTAATTAATGGGCAGGCTTCCTTTCATCCCATCCTAAGGCTGACCTCTAAAACAGCTCGGGTGAGTACTAGGTTTCTGTTCATGGACTTCAGAAGAAATCAAGCCACTAGCTTACCTGAAGGTACCCAGTTGTATGGGAGAAGCTCATGCCAAGTGTATAAAATAAAACAGAGTTCAAGAAGTCGAAATAAACTAACTCTTAAGCTGGTGGCATAGTATCTGGGAATTCAAGTCCCTTTCTAAGCCCAATTAATCACAGCACTAAATGCAGCTGTGCTGTGATTAGAGAGGTGAAGGGAAGGGTAGACAAATCTCTGCTAATAGAAAACAGGAGTGCTTTCAGTTCCCTTGGCTATATTTGTTTCTCTTCTCTTCCGCCGAATCCTCTGCTTACCTCTAAGGAGATGATCTCAAGTTTGAAATGTCTTGGAAGGGAGCAAAATACACAGTGCATCTGCCATTGGTTCATGTTCTCAAAACACCTCCCAAGTAAGTTCTTATTTTAGATGATGAAGTTGTAGCTGAGGGCAAAGTTTCATCTGTGCAGTTACTTATTCCAGCAGTTATTGAAAAGAAGCTAAAAATCCCTTAATTTTGGCATAAACTAGCGGAATAGGGTATTCTCATTATAGATAGTTTAGGATATTTAAATTTATGCCTCCCCAGAATGAAACACACAGTGCTATTGAAGAACTTCACTTTTAGCCAACAGGCAAAATTCCCACTGGATGGAGGATCACTGCATTCATATCATTCCAGAGACGCAGGGAGGACGGGCTTACTGTGCCGTTCTGATCTGGAATTGCTTCACCTTATGGCTCAGATAATGAGATATTGATTTTCACAGAGCAGGTCACGTTAGAGGAAAAATGAGAGACTCGGTTTCAATTATTAAAGTAATTTACAATTGAAAGTGGGGAAAGGTTTTCTTTCTGGGTAGCAGATAATATTCTTCGGCTGAGCTTTTCCCACAGTTGCCAGAATTTGATACAAAGAGATATAAAACAGAAAATAAAAAGACTGTCTATTGAAAATATACACTTCTATTTTCATAAGTCAGGAATATTTATGATAAAGTGGTATGTAGAAGATGTCCTCAAACTATTCTGCGGGAAAGATAAACGGAGTCTGCAGGTACCCTCGCCACGCCTTTCTGTAGGCATCTGAGTTCTCTGCATCTTTGTGAGGGTGTTAGGTGTGCGCACCTACTGCTTGCTTGTGTGCCTTCTGGGCACACTGTGTCCTTATAACCCGTAAGAAGAGTGGAACATACCTGTAGTGTGACGAGCAATGCTGTGCTTTCCCTGTCGTGGAGCATCTTTCACACGAGATTGACTGAGATTTCCATGGCTTCAGAGTTCGTTTAGGATGAGTGCTGAATTTGGCTGAAATGTTTGTCATGATTCCGATGGGCAAGGTGTGCTTTTGTTACTGGGTTATCTGGAGCTTCACCTCTCGGCCTGCCCACTGCCCCTGGAGCTGGCAGAGGGGGCAGGACGCTCCAATCCGATCTTACCCACCTGCGTTGGGAACTTTGAAGCAGAGACCAGTGCGGCTCCAGGGCAGGAAAAGAGGAGCTGGACTATCCACAGGGGTGAATATAGCATCTCCCAAGGCATCTTCGTGTTTCTGGGTTCAACATCCAGCTGACCTGATGGGCAGAGGCTTTCAAATGGGGAAAGAAAATGGAAAATGTGTGAAAATGGAGGTGTGATGGGAGACGTTTGTGGCAGGGATGGGTTGGTTTGGTTTGTTGGGGTTTTTTTTGGACTGCTATAGTTTGGAAACAGGAAAAGCTGGGGAAAATAATTATTTTTAAAAATCTATAGTAAGCAGTGAAAATTAAGAGATTACATGGGGAAAATATGCAATACGTGCAATGTAATTTTATATGCACAAAGTTAGGAAAAAGAAAAAAAATAAAATGTAATCTGTAACTGTTTCCTTAAGTGACATGTGGACACAGATCCTATTTCAGTTGGTTCATAATTGAGATTAGTCCATTGATTTTAAAGTGTTTGTTTACATATTAGGTGAGAAAGATTATATTTGGTAAACTTCTAAAACAAAGCCTAGGTCTTCTCAAGTCCATATTTTGCAGGGTATTTTCTTTTTACTCCAATAAATGACCTTTTCTTTTTTGTGTAGTTTCTCTGCCCAGATGTTTGTATGGATTGAGTTTAAAAGTATCGATGATTTTTAACTGCTATCAAAGTAAGGAAGCTTGACCATTTTTTTCCTCTGGATTTTCTATTAATAGTGTTTTTGTTTTCTTTACTCATAACATTGGGTTTTTATGCTTCTTAGTCTACTCTTGTGCTGTGAGTTCAAGAATGTTCTTACGGAACTCGGTTATATTCTCATCCCAAAGTCACCGGCGAGTCAGTCCAGCACACACCTTATTAGGGTGTTACTCTGGCCGCCTTCTATTTAGTAAAAAAACATTGGAGTTCTTTTTGAATTTGCTGTGCACAAATCCATTAAAGTCTTCAGCAGGCACGGCATAAAGAAAAATGAATCTGAGGGAATTCAATATATTCCTGTTGCCTGGTGCTGCTCTAGGTTGTTGATCAACCCCTTATAGATAAAACAAGAAGTTCTTTTGCTTGATTTCCCTTTTATTGTCTCTTGATAATGATTTAAACACTTAGCAGCTTCTCTTCCTGAAACAATATGTGTTGTTTCAGGAACACACACTGTGTGTGGTAGGAGTATAAATGTTTCCTAGAAGGTATGCAGTCTATTACTTTAGAACCAGGGATAGAGGAGCAAAGCTTGTTCTGTTACAGTCTAATTCTTTCTGAAGCCGTTTCAGAATTTGCAAAATGTTTGAACGTGAACATAGCACAAATGTTTGTGCTTTGTAAATCCCGGTTACACAGGTATTTGCTTGATGTTACTGTTTGCCATTAGAAGTGTCGTGTGATGTAAAAAAACCATTGATAGTCGTGAACCCGAGCTGTTTCAGCAGCGAAAAGGGCCAGAAAAAGTGTGCTGGGGTTAGTCTGTACAGCTCGCCTGTGACGCTGGGTTGGGTCACGGCACTGCTCTGTCGTTATCACCTCTGCTCCTGCGTTTGCTCTGCATGAATTATCCCTGACACATGCTTGGATAGGGAACACAGACCACAAAGTTGGCGAGTACTTCAACAGCTTGGTATCGCCTCCATAAATTTGCAAAACACTTGCTAATGCTGTGACTGCTTTAACGCAGAGAAGGGAATGCTCTAGAAGCTCTGCTACAACTTTACGTCACTGAGACGCTTTGGCATGAGCTGTCTGCACGGACACGTGGGTATCTTTGGATACCTGATGTTAAGTAAAGTGGGTATATTGCTCTTTTGAAGCAATTCTCAGAGCAATAAGGTAAGGTTATTGTCAGGTTGCCTTTCCTGAGGGGCCACCAAATCCAGCTGCTTCTAACTGCAAAATCCACAGCATTCGATGCGGTGGCTTAAACTGCTGCGTGTTGCAATTTGTAAAGCAAAATGGTTTTCAGAGCAGATATAGCTTTTATCAAATTCTACATACTTTAAAATTGACATTTGGTTTAGAAAATATTGAGGAATCATGTAAAAACACATAGCTCCTACGCTTCCAGAATAAATAATTCTGATTTTTGTGTTGAACTGAATTTAAAAACAAAGGAGACACCCAAACCTGTAGGCTCCATATATAAAGATCTTCCATGTCAAGAGAAGCACGCTATGTTTCTGGGGAACACAGACTATTTCTATCGTATCCTCTCCATGTCTTTCTATAATATGTATTAGGGAACCTGCATTGATGACACCGTGTACAACATCTCGTATAACTATTTTGTACTTGCTTTACTTACTCCCCACAGATATACTGAGGAATGCCAACTTGGTTCCATTCCTCACGTCTAGTATTCAAAATGCAAATAAGTCAGCCAGATTAATTAGCAGTACAGATCTTATGGTATGTTACTGTCTTCTATTTGAATAAACTGCATTTTTTTTTTCTCAGGAGTCTGAGAAAAAATGAAATGCCAGGAACTTCTTTTGACAACAAGATAACAGTAATTAATAACCTAATGGTGAGCCATCGGCAATGCTAATGCCAAATACTAGTATACAAATGCCTTGTCAATGAACAGAATTTACCACCATTAAATAGAGACATTCAAGAAAGAAATTCCCCCACACCTGTTTTGATGAGAAATTTTTCTTTTTTTAAAGTGTCCGTGGATCCGTGTCTGTCAAACTCATTGTCTGGGAAGACTTGTAAGTGCTGCCTGTTTTGAACAAATGGGAATGACTTGTAACTCCAGCCTTGAGAAGTTTTTGTAGATGCTCTGCAGTTATTAAGCTTATTGAAGGTGATATTAATGGGATAGAATATATATTAATGGGATAGAGCAGAGTGGAACTTACTTAGCATAAAATGTGAGTGTTTTGTACTGCACTATGATGGATGGAGTTGGATTAGTCCCCAAGCATTCTCAAACTGGAATGCAATGGTAGTCAAACCTTGAATAATATTCTTGTTCTATCCAGATGTTGAATTTAATGATAGCTTGTTCTTATGAGGCATTGAATCCACTTCCAATTTCCAGTGTACGCTGATGGGGGTGTTACAGAAATCTTTGCAGGTATGTGAATAAATTCCTTGCTCTTGGCAGGAGAGGATCATCCCTGTAACTGTACAAGGTGGGTGTCCACTTTTCAATTGTGAAAACTGGACCTACTTGGCCTCGTGAGACTTGAGCTCTAAACAGCGTTGTCATCCTGCCACAGCCAGGCCTGGGAGGCTGAGTTGGCTTGTGCTCCTGTGTTGAACTTGCTGATGTCTTAAGCTGCAAAGGAGAAAACTCCATCACTGCTAGCTAGGAGGCACCATTGGGTTTTGTTTATTTATCCCTGCGAATATGAATAGAGACCACTAATTTAAAAACAGACTGGCTGAGAGCAAACATTGTAAAAGGGCAAAGGATCATTTGTATTTCTTTTTTCCTCTCTAATCCTCTCCAGCATCCTCTGGACTATGGGCTGTGAAGCCAATTAAAGCCATGTAGACGTAGGCTCAGATATACTATTTTATAATCATAGATTGAAATGGGCAACTTCGAGCTGATGTTTCATTACTTTGAACGACTTAAATGAGAGAGATTTGCCTTTTATTTATTTATTTATTTCTAGACAGGAAAACACTCTCCTTGACGGAGATTCCAGCTTCCAGAGATATGCAGCCCGTAGAGAACTGACGGTGCTTCTTTCCCTGCATACCTGCAGGCTGCGGAGTGGCGTTCCCGTGGGGCTGCGGTGGGCCACGGAGCAGCTAGCAAGCCCATGAAAGCCTGCAGTGCAGAACGGGTCAGGGTTTGTTCTCGTGCTGTAGGCGATGCCTTTGAATCCACACGTGACACAAATTGCTCCAAGCGCGGCACAGGCTTGGCAGTATTTGCCTCGCTCCAGGGGTCTGCTTCAAAAGCCGTGGTGTGAACCGAGGGTCTTCCCAGCGGTGCTGCCTGCAGACGCCCCTGGCCCCACAGCTGGCCGGGCCCCACAGCTGGCCGGGCCCCACAGCTGGCCGGGCCCCACAGCTGGCTCTGTCCACGGCACACACCCGGGAGCTGGCCCGGGCTGAGGAGGTGGGAAGGAGGAGAGCTGAAACAGCTGGAGCATGTAAAATTCTTTTTGAAAATTCAGTTCTTTGGGCATCCAGTTCAGTTGGTCTCACGTCAGGCATCCTCTTGACAGTTGACAGGTTTTGGGGGTTTGTTGTTTGTTTGTTTGTGTATTTTTTTTCCTTTTCTTTTAAAAGTATGTAGAAGACTTGTAATAGTTTCTGATGTTTCCTGCAAGAGTAAAAGTTCAATGTCAAAATGGCAGAGGTTGCAGAGCAGAGGAGGGCCTGAGAGGCAAACAGGCAGCTAAATTGCAGTGGGACCTCAGAGAAGACAGAGCTGTGCCCCTGCCCGCCTGCCTTCTGTGCCGCTGCCGCCTCCTCCCAGCGGTACCCCCAGCTTTGCTGCGCTGAAACTGCCGGGTGCAGGTCTGTTTGGGCGCCCATTCGCCCTGAAGCAGGTTAAGTTGCTGCCTCTGGGATGGTTCCTTGGAGCTCTCGGAGGCGGATTGGCCGTGCCACCGGCTCAGCCACAGTAGTGATATGCTCAGCTAAGGCAGTGGGAGTATATACAGCAATACATCCGCAGTGTGTACAGAGTATATGTAGAGGCAGTGCTAGAAAGGGAAGTGCCAAGCAGTTCGGTTCGTGTTTTGGAGAGCAGAGGGAGTGGGAAAACGAAGGGAATTGGGAGAAAAAAAGATATCCTTGGAGAGCTTTTTGAAAGAAGGCAAAATCCAGGAAAATGAGCCTGCAGAGGGAGAGGCTGTGTATTTTACAGGCCTGTAAACCTTGGGTGCCATCTCTGGTGTAATCTTAAATAAGCTTTTCCTTTCCATTTGGTCTGTGCACTCTGAAAAGACAGTTGTGTTTGTTCACGTACTCTGTAGATTAGGGACCATTAGTGACCGTGCCACTGTACGTGTCCTACCAGATACCGAACACCTGAAGGATCCTGATGATACTGTAATTTTTACTGATTTGAATGTGAATTGAAAACTTAAGATCTCATTCGTTTGTCTTTTACCAAGTACTACTTGAGATGTCAACGTGGTGCCCCCCAGAGCAAACTCATCGTTACACACAGTTTCCCTCTCATTCTGAAACCCAGATGACTGGGTCTGATTTATGCATTTAAGTTTTTAAAAAGGGCTTCAGTTGTTTGGCTTGTTTGCAGGCCTTCCAAAGAGCAGTGAAACATACAATGATATCTTTCTCAGATTTGTCTCCTAATTAATCAAGAGTAGTAGAAGAAACAAACGAGAAAAGAAAATGATGTAGCTTGAGGTCTGCAATTGCTCTTTGTTAGTAAAAAACATAGAACTTATTCCCTTGAACTACGACAATAGATGAAAACACACAGAAGACTAATGGGTACTTTTTTTTTTTAGTTTTTAAAAATGTATCTTTTTTGTTAATTCTCAAGGAAAAAAAGCATTGACTGTAACTATTTCCCCACCCTCTCCCCCCTGCTGATGTTAATGCTCCCATCCTGAAATATATATATGGTATCATAAAAACACATGGGCTTATGTTTAGGAATATTAATGCCTGAATGCAGCAGAGCAAGGCCAGCGGGTCATGGTGCTCTGTCCTTACTTTTAGGTTTGCTTTTCTTATTCGGGAATATATTTTCCACCCTTTTTAGAAAGTCCATTCTGTAAAGATTTGCTTGAAACTTCCACCGGCAAATGCGAAGGGCGTCCGGAGAGACAAGGGTTAAAATAACCCCCAAACTCACTGATGAGGATGTTTTTGAGCACGAAGCACAGCAAGGGTGTTTTTGCATGGAGGGGTTCAAATGCCTTTGTGGGAGTAGCAAGTGGGCTCTAATGATGGCTGTGATTTGACAATTCATGAGGAATCTTACTGGTGACTCTTTATCTCTAAAATGGAAGTGAGATGATAATGATGGCTGATTTCAAGTCTCCTGATGCTGATGGAGGAGGATATGAAGCAAATTGGGTCTAGTTATGAAATGAGGCCCTAGAAGAAAATTATAATCAAACTCCTAAGTGGTTATAATGACTGAGGAACGGAGGAGAAGGCTGTTCAAATACCATCCAGCTGTAGGCACTGTGAACCCTTCAGCCAGATCCCTGACTGGTTATTCCCAATTTTCTCATATTTTCTCCTTCTGCCCAGGGCTGTAGTTTTCATCCAGGATGCGTGTGCTCTACCCATCTTGTTATGCTCATTTAATTAAGACGTTTCTGAAGTCAAACACCTCAGGTTTTAAATGCACATCAGAAGTCGCGTAATGTGAAAACATTCAGTGGTAGAAAACTGAGTAGTGGAGGTGGAAAGGAGAAAATCTGTTGTAAAGGGAGGCGCCGGCAGAAGGGTAGGCAGCTGTAGGGCTTTGATGCCGTCACAGAATGCCGTGTGCTTGGGGCCAGAAGAGAGCAAGGGCTGGGCAGCCCCGAGGTGCTGCCCGGTGGGTGAGACCGCTGCCTGAGTCCGGGGCTGCAAGGAGGCGCGTGACAAAGTCACCCCCCAAATGTGGGTGTTTTCTACCTTTCTGCTTGAGGTAAATACCCAAGGAAAGAGAGCTCTTGTGATCGTGAGGAAATTATTGCTAATATATAGCAATTCCTAGATATTAGGAAATACTTCTTTGCTGAAAGGGTTGTCAGGTGTTGGAATGGGCTGCCCAGGGAGGGGGTTGAGGCACCATCCCTGGAGGGATCCAAGAGAGGAGTTGACTTGGTGCTGAGGGATATGGATTGGTGTTGGGTGGGGTGGGGTTTATGGTTGTTGGGTTTTGTGGTTTTTTGTGTTGGTGTGTTTTGTTTTGTTTTGTTTTGTTTTCCCCCCCATTGGTTGGACTAGATGATCTTAAAAGGTCCCTTACAACCTAGGTGATTCTGTGATATATTGCTAATATGTGGGAACCTAAAGCCCTTTGTAGAAATTAGAAGGATTAAACACATTATTTGCTACATTAAATGGCAATTAACTGTAGAAAAGCAGAATTACTAACTGAATTCTCAGCCAGTCACAGAAAGGTTGTCTGTGTTAATACTCAAGTTGTGTTGCCAACAACACGAAGGGCTAGGGGGAGTTGGGTGTCAAATGGCAGCAGGGACTGATGGATTACCACCGTCAAACCCCCGGGCTGGAGTTTCCGACGTTCCAGCCGTGACCTGCAGGCAGTTAGGGGCATTGTTGCCATCTTGCTTGGGTAGTTTGATACCGGAGGTGACATTTGTTGGTCAATTATCCAGTTGAAATTAAACCACCTAACGTTTGGAAATAAATAAATACGATTAGACATCTTCTGCAGCATCAGTGGGCGAGGTTTTCCTCCGGGAAGAGGATTATTTCTAATGAGGAATGACCATTTCTCGTGAACTTAAAATTGCAGTTACAGTGCATCAAAAATCTATTGGATGAGATTACCACGAGAAGATGCCGTGGAACAGAGGAAAGAAGGAGAGTGTTTGACATAAAAGTGCATGGTCTTAAGAGGAGCCTGCAAGAATGGTCTTAAGAGGAAAGCCAAAACAAACAAGCTTAACATAATAATGGGAAATAGTCTGTGTTTGTTCTGAGAACTGAATTTCTTCTCCTTTAAATTGTATTGGATGGTTTGCTAAACAAATTATTTAGTAAGAACACCCATTATGAAAGAACGATAACTCTTTCAAAATTAATATCTTTTATCATTATCATTGAACAGGGAAATTGGAATAAATATCTTTGCTTATTAGCGTATTATGTAGATGGCTTGGAAAAGGCTGAAAGCTCTTTGCTGTTTCATGCCCAAAATGAAATAGTTCTGTCTCCTCAGAAAAAAAATAATAAAAAATTGATTAATCTGTGAGGTCCGCGAAACAGGCAGTAAGCAGTGAGTTATTTCCAGAGCTCGGAGCAAGTCAGCTGGCTTTGACTGGGAAAGGGTATTGTGCCTACGCGTAGGAGCAGTGGCCCGTGGCTGCCGGAGGGCTGACACAGTCGATGTGTCCCTCAGTTTTGGCTTTCCTGCCTCTTTTTCTGTTGTGCTGGTATAGACTTTAGCTTCATAAAACTTATTTTTATGGCAAACTGTTACAGTCACGTAGAGTTAAAACATGCAGTTGATGAGGCTATACGGTATGTGTCATTCAAGCAAAGTATCGTCTGGCAAAGTACGTGCAGGCTCCGTGTGGAAGTGTGACACGGTTTTCTGTAGAGCCCGGTGGCAGGTCAGCTGAAACCCAGAGCTGGCAAATATATACTCGGGCTGCGTAGCTCATCCTACAGGATCCAGAGCCTGGATCTATGCACATGAGCAGTGTTTTGGTCTAAGTTTCATTAAAGCACCGCCGTACTGGTTACTTCTGCGTTCCCAACACAGTTATTACAAGATGAGCGATTCACAGGGCAGAACCTCGCTCACCCTTCTACCTGCTCCTGCCAACAGCACTTCAGTACAGCACAGTGAAAACTGGACAGCAGGTGGACTGTTTTTATCCGCTGCTGCGGGCACTGCGCTCCAGGCAGCTGGGTGTCATAATTTGGGCAGTGCTGTGCTGTAGGAGCCGTTGGGGATGCCTTGCCTCAGCTGGCCCGTGGTGGGACTGGCAGCCCCAGCGTGGGGCTGAGGAGCCCTTTGGACCGGGACGTTCTGACATTGCCCACAGCGAATGGGATGGGAACTATTGTTTTCTAGTAGCAAATAAAATTCCCAGAACCAGAAAAGGCTCAAAGGCAACATTGTGAATTCCTTTCAATAAGAAAGGGTCCCGCTCGCTTTACGGTGATGGAACCTCTAGCACCAGCCGGCGGTTAGCGAGGGCTTTGCTTTCTCTGCTTGCCACTCCCACCAAGAATCAAGCAGATTCGTCATCTAGGGAAGATAATAACTATTCTATCTCAGGAAAGATTATACTTTCCTTGTCAGGGTAATTTTATTAAGCAGCAGAATATTTAACAGGCACAAAATCATACCACATGCTAAGGAGCAGGCACCTTTCCAGCTCTCTGGAGCTGAGCAGAGGGAGGACAGTATTACTCCACACCTTATTCTTCTTCCCTTTTTTCCAACCTCCTCATACTTCTGAAAGCACAGGCTTTCTGCATTGTGAGTAGACACCATTTACAGTCTGCAATTAAACGATCACTGCAAGCAAATGTTCTGTGTCCCCGTTCTTTAGTTTCCTCTGGGTGGTTTTTTGGTTTTTTTTTAAGGTTATGTTTTGGAACGAAGTACTGGTGAGTTCCTGCTCCCTCCTTGTGCAGCTACAGACAGCTTAAGTATCTGGAAGCCTGCTGAAGTCCATGAGAAAACTGCTTTTGAACTAGGCTTTGACTGCACAAAATATTTTTAAAGTTACCGAGTTTTGAAGAAGCTAGATCAGCTAAGATAAGTAACACAAACATTGATTTCACTTGCTGATAGTTTTAGAGAGATTTAAGTTAATTTTTGTTTATTATTTAATACTTTAAGTCAGAAGATGAATTACATGAAATATTCTCCTCCCACTGCAGCACCCAGAAGTGATGAGACTTCCATATTCTGTCTCTTCTATTGACCTCCTGGGTGCCCAGCATAGGTCCTTTCTCTTCTCTGTTCTTTTTTCTTCTTCAGGTTGGCTCCATAAAGCCAGGTAGTAGCTGCCTGGGGCAAAAATTGATTTTTATAGGTGCAGAGCCTGATACAAAGGAGTCGCGTACAGCTACCGCTAGCGTGTTTTGCAGTGCTAAAATGGCTTGTTATATTTTCAAGCCGATTGACATTTGACACACACGACCTGTGTTTGGTTACGCTCCTCTTGCATCCTGCGGGACTCTTTCCTCAGCGATTCCACCAAGCCCTGAAGCTTTTGGCGTGCTGTGGCTGAGCTGTGACACGGTGCGGTGCCACCGCAGGTGATCCCAATTCAAAGCCCGAACGGTGCGACGAGCTCTGTGCTTCACGGGTGAGTTAGCGCGGGTGCTGTTGCGGTGCTGGCCCGGTAGCTGTTGGCTGTAGCAGCAATGCTTCAGGCTCAAACAGAAATCAATCTGGGCCACAGGATTTGCGGTGAAACAGGGAGAGAGTCCGCTCAGCAGCCAGTGCTGGTACATGCAGGTCCCAGTCTCTAGGAGCAGCCCCAGGGTGGAACAAATAGGAAGGCTACAAGCCCACTGCAAGCGAGAGGGACTGAGTGTTTGTAGTTCAGCCTGTATCGTGGCGTAGCCGTGATGCAGTAGCTCAATATGTGGAAAAAGATTGAATCTCTGGGATTTTCATAAGCATTGTTTTTCGCTTTTATTTGAAAAAGTTCAGTCAATAGAAAATCTACCTGGGATTTAATCAGGAAAGTAAGAAAAGGTGAAAGGGAGAATTTCATAGGATCCAAAAATTCTATGCATTGGAAATTAAATAGTTTCAGCATTTTTGGTAAGGTGCTGTTCCAGTCCCACCACTCGGATCTATGATACCCGTACCCAGTATTAAGGTATAAGGGAAAGGCAATAGGAAAAGCAATCATTATCTTTTTCTATTTTATTACTCAAAAGTGTGCCTCGACACCATGAGGAGCGATGATATCAACTCACTTTTGTTTCCTCAATATTGTGTCCAAAACTGTGTCAGTCTTCTGACTCCCAAGTGCAGAGCCTGGTATTCCTGTGCAGTCATGGACTGACTTTCACATAGTTCTGCCCGAAGCTCCAGCTGATGGAATTCCAGGTGAACAGTTGGAACCACAAGCAAAATATTATCCCTTGAACATCTAAGTGAATTATGCCACTATTTAATCACCTAATTTAAAATGAAGTGTATGATTCATGGAAGTAATAACACACGACAGCTGGATTGTTACTGCTGCTGACTGGTCGGATGCGTAACTTTCGGCTTGGTGTAAGGTTTATAGTCAGTCCTTGGGTGTCTGGTGAAGAATTGACAACACATTTATTGCAGTTCCAGTGATAACGACATGGCACAGTCATTCTGTGCTCCAAGAAGCATGGAGGGGTTTTATCCCCTTCTGAGAAGGAAAAAACGTAGTCATAGAGAAGTTAGGTCTGCAGGGTTTTGTCTGTAATTTAAGATCACAGAATATAGCTTTGCCCCCTTCAAATTTAATTTTGTATGTATTTGGGAGCAAATGCCATTGTCAATGTACTGGAAATGGATGAAAGAGAGAATGCTCGTGTTTTTTGTTTCTGGGAAAAAAAAAAAAAGACAGAAAAGGGAGATGGAAAAAATAAGTTCAGGAAAAAGAAAAAAATCAGCAGCTTTTTGAATGGGGCAGGTTTAGATCCAAGAGAATCTTCAAGGTAAAGCGTTCAAGAGAAAGTGCATTATTAAATATTTGCTCAGTTGCAGAACTGAAGGATGTTCTCTAAGTTCCGTCGTCACACCCAAAAGCTCAGTATAAAAGCTGTCAGGATTGGGCAATATGTGAGAGCTGCATGGTCCAGCTGGGCCAAGCGTCATTTGAGGAGCTTTCATGACAAAAGGGCCTGGAGATGTAAAAGCCAGAACGCTGTGACATTGGCAGTGAGAACTGTAGAAACCACTGGGGATCCCCCACGGGAGCTGGTGGCTCTAATGCAGTGGATTCTGGATTTCAGACCAGGTGAAGTGTGAAAAGCACAGTCAGACAAACAGAGCTGGCACAGGGTGCGCTACCTCTGCCACCTCTGCCTGCTGGCACCGGGAGTCTTCCTTTTTTCCTGCCTGTGAGTTATACTGCAGTGGACTTTCAGCCGCTACCAATTCCCTGCTTTTTCTTTTTCTTTTTTAATTTAAATAATTTATTTCTTTGCACTAGAGTTCTTGAGAAATTGTTGATTAAAATCTATTTTAGAGTAAGAATTGATCATTGCCACTGCACTTAATATCTACTGTTTTAATTTCTGAGTGAAAAAAACTTCATCTTGGATCTAGGCGTTTGCACAAGAACCTCTGCGGCAGATAATCCGCTTTCTGTTGTGGTAATTTCCATATGGTCACAGGCAGTAGGCAGAAATTTCACCCAATTAGTCTTGTGTGATTAATTACTCAAATGATTATATTTTCTGATGCGTAAACCTTGGTAAGCCTGAAAGATTTTAAAGTAGCCTCTCAAATACTTCAAGCGCAAACAGGTTTTTTTCCTACTGCCTCCATGTTCCCTTCAAATTTAATTACTGTCACTTATGAAAGTTTTTGTTTCAAGTAAATAAATTGGATTGCAAAACCCCAAAGTAAAGTCTTTAAATTTAGTTCAAATAAAGGCTTGCAGACGTGTTTTTTTTAACTTCTGTAATTATTTTAAAAATACATTATTTTAGATTAGTCTGAAATTAAAAAATAGTGAAGTTCCATCCAGAGTAAATAGCTATTAAGCAGATAACTTGTTCTACATTGAATTAATGATATCTCTGTAAGACAGCGCGCTCGATAGTGCAATTCAATCAGCGGTGCAGGGCAGTGGCTGGTCCCAGTAGCGCAGCAGGCGCTGGTCTAGTGGGACCGGCTGGTCTGAGAGCTCGATGCACACAGGGAGCAATATTCAGAAATGTCCTCAGTCCCATCGTAAGTTGAGGGATGGCTTGTCCGGCCCGAATGCTCCTCCTGGAACGTGCACTCCTCCTGCTGCACACCAGGGCAGACCCGGAGCGGCGCCAGGAGTCAGGCAGGGACTCGGTGAGGTCTCTGGCTCGCCCGGAGCAGCCTGGGAGGTTCTCTCTTGGCCAAGGCGCTCCAGAGGCAGAAGCCGAGGGCAGCGGCCGGGGCTGCCTCGCCGGGGGTGGCTGTTCTGCTCCTTAGCTGGGTACAGAAAAGATAACTTGGGCTAAGAGGGGGGTGTTCTGGGGTGACGCCCCAGTCCCAGGGGACACATCCTGACTGCGCTGTGACATACTCCTTATCCCAGACCAGCTCAATGGGGCATACGAAGGAGGATGGAGCAAGGGCTGGAGCCCCTCTGCTGTGAGGACAGGCTGAGGGAGCTGGGGCTGTTCAGCCTGGAGAAGAGAAGGCTCCAGGA